>CM042233.1:21607134-22034634 GCA_023566465.1 Cottus gobio | reverse complement strand
AGAGCCTCGTGGTTGGTACCAATCGACCCGGAATGACCTGATTAGTGGGGGTAGATGCAACTTTTAAGTCTCTACGACCTTCAGAGAAAAAGTTATTAGCCGAGATAAATTGGCTTTTTTTAGCACTTTGAGCACTTTTCCTAAATGGCACTTCCCAAGGTCCTAGAGCCTCGGGGTTGGTACCAATCGATCCGGAATGACCTGATTAGTGGGGGTAGATGCAACTTCCGAGTCTCTACGACCTTCAGAGAAAAAGTTATTAGCCGAGATAAATTTGCTTTTTTTAGCACTTTGAGCACTTTTCCTAAATGGCACTTCCCAAGGTCCTAGAGCCTCGTGGTTGGTACCAATCGATCCGGAATGACCTGATTAGTGGGGGTAGATGCAACTTCTGAGTCTCTACGACCTTCAGAAGGAAAGTTATGAAATAAAATGTGAAAAAAATAAAAATTGCCATGAGTGGGATTTGAACACTCAACCTTGTGTTCCAAAGGCGGGCGCACTACCACTGCACCACCGCTCCAGCTGAAAACGCATTTTTCAGAAATGGCACTTCCCAAGGTCCTAGAGCCTCGTGGTTGGTACCAATCGACCCGGAATGACCTGATTAGTGGGGGTAGATGCAACTTTTAAGTCTCTACGACCTTCAGAGAAAAAGTTATTAGCCGAGATAAATTGGCTTTTTTTAGCACTTTGAGCACTTTTCCTAAATGGCACTTCCCAAGGTCCTAGAGCCTCGGGGTTGGTACCAATCGATCCGGAATGACCTGATTAGTGGGGGTAGATGCAACTTCTGAGTCTCTACGACCTTCAGAAGGAAAGTTATGAAATAAAATGTGAAAAAAATAAAAATTGCCATGAGTGGGATTTGAACACTCAACCTTGTGTTCCAAAGGCGGGCGCACTACCACTGCACCACCGCTCCAGCTGTAAACGCATTTTTCAGAAATGGCACTTCCCAAGGTCCTAGAGCCTCGTGGTTGGTACCAATCGACCCGGAATGACCTGATTAGTGGGGGTAGATGCAACTTTTAAGTCTCTACGACCTTCAGAGAAAAAGTTATTAGCCGAGATAAATTGGCTTTTTTTAGCACTTTGAGCACTTTTCCTAAATGGCACTTCCCAAGGTCCTAGAGCCTCGGGGTTGGTACCAATCGATCCGGAATGACCTGATTAGTGGGGGTAGATGCAACTTCCGAGTCTCTACGACCTTCAGAGAAAAAGTTATTAGCCGAGATAAATTTGCTTTTTTTAGCACTTTGAGCACTTTTCCTAAATGGCACTTCCCAAGGTCCTAGAGCCTCGTGGTTGGTACCAATCGATCCGGAATGACCTGATTAGTGGGGGTAGATGCAACTTCTGAGTCTCTACGACCTTCAGAAGGAAAGTTATGAAATAAAATGTGAAAAAAATAAAAATTGCCATGAGTGGGATTTGAACACTCAACCTTGTGTTCCAAAGGCGGGCGCACTACCACTGCACCACCGCTCCAGCTGTAAACGCATTTTTCAGAAATGGCACTTCCCAAGGTCCTAGAGCCTCGTGGTTGGTACCAATCGACCCGGAATGACCTGATTAGTGGGGGTAGATGCAACTTTTAAGTCTCTACGACCTTCAGAGAAAAAGTTATTAGCCGAGATAAATTGGCTTTTTTTAGCACTTTGAGCACTTTTCCTAAATGGCACTTCCCAAGGTCCTAGAGCCTCGGGGTTGGTACCAATCGATCCGGAATGACCTGATTAGTGGGGGTAGATGCAACTTCCGAGTCTCTACGACCTTCAGAGAAAAAGTTATTAGCCGAGATAAATTTGCTTTTTTTAGCACTTTGAGCACTTTTCCTAAATGGCACTTCCCAAGGTCCTAGAGCCTCGTGGTTGGTACCAATCGATCCGGAATGACCTGATTAGTGGGGGTAGATGCAACTTCTGAGTCTCTACGACCTTCAGAAGGAAAGTTATGAAATAAAATGTGAAAAAAATAAAAATTGCCATGAGTGGGATTTGAACACTCAACCTTGTGTTCCAAAGGCGGGCGCACTACCACTGCACCACCGCTCCAGCTGTAAACGCATTTTTCAGAAATGGCACTTCCCAAGGTCCTAGAGCCTCGTGGTTGGTACCAATCGACCCGGAATGACCTGATTAGTGGGGGTAGATGCAACTTTTAAGTCTCTACGACCTTCAGAGAAAAAGTTATTAGCCGAGATAAATTGGCTTTTTTTAGCACTTTGAGCACTTTTCCTAAATGGCACTTCCCAAGGTCCTAGAGCCTCGGGGTTGGTACCAATCGATCCGGAATGACCTGATTAGTGGGGGTAGATGCAACTTCCGAGTCTCTACGACCTTCAGAGAAAAAGTTATTAGCCGAGATAAATTTGCTTTTTTTAGCACTTTGAGCACTTTTCCTAAATGGCACTTCCCAAGGTCCTAGAGCCTCGTGGTTGGTACCAATCGATCCGGAATGACCTGATTAGTGGGGGTAGATGCAACTTCTGAGTCTCTACGACCTTCAGAAGGAAAGTTATGAAATAAAATGTGAAAAAAATAAAAATTGCCATGAGTGGGATTTGAACACTCAACCTTGTGTTCCAAAGGCGGGCGCACTACCACTGCACCACCGCTCCAGCTGAAAACGCATTTTTCAGAAATGGCACTTCCCAAGGTCCTAGAGCCTCGTGGTTGGTACCAATCGACCCGGAATGACCTGATTAGTGGGGGTAGATGCAACTTTTAAGTCTCTACGACCTTCAAAGAAAAAGTTATTAGCCGAGTGAAAATTGGCTTTTTTTAGCACTTTGAGCACTTTTCCTAAATGGCACTTCCCAAGGTCCTAGAGCCTCGTGGTTGGTACCAATCGATCCGGAATGACCTGATTAGTGGGGGTAGATGCAACTTCTGAGTCTCTACGACCTTCAGAAGGAAAGTTATGAAATAAAATGTGAAAAAAATAAAAATTGCCATGAGTGGGATTTGAACACTCAACCTTGTGTTCCAAAGGCGGGCGCACTACCACTGCACCACCGCTCCAGCTGTAAACGCATTTTTCAGAAATGGCACTTCCCAAGGTCCTAGAGCCTCGTGGTTGGTACCAATCGACCCGGAATGACCTGATTAGTGGGGGTAGATGCAACTTTTAAGTCTCTACGACCTTCAGAGAAAAAGTTATTAGCCGAGATAAATTGGCTTTTTTTAGCACTTTGAGCACTTTTCCTAAATGGCACTTCCCAAGGTCCTAGAGCCTCGGGGTTGGTACCAATCGATCCGGAATGACCTGATTAGTGGGGGTAGATGCAACTTCCGAGTCTCTACGACCTTCAGAGAAAAAGTTATTAGCCGAGTGAAAATTGGCTTTTTTTAGCACTTTGAGCACTTTTCCTAAATGGCACTTCCCAAGGTCCTAGAGCCTCGTGGTTGGTACCAATCGATCCGGAATTACCTGATTAGTGGGGGTAGATGCAACTTCCGAGTCTCTACAACCTTCAGAAGGAAAGTTATGAAATAAAATGTGAAAAAAATAAAAATTGCCATGAGTGGGATTTGAACACTCAACCTTGTGTTCCAAAGGCGGGCGCACTACCACTGCACCACCGCTCCAGCTGAAAACGCATTTTTCAGAAATGGCACTTCCCAAGATCCTAGAGCCTCGTGGTTGGTACCAATCGATCCGGAATGACCTGATTAGTGGGGGTAGATGCAACTTTTAAGTCTTTACGACCTTCAGAGAAAAAGTTATTAGCCGAGATAAATTTGCTTTTTTTAGCACTTTGAGCACTTTTCCTAAATGGCACTTCCCAAGGTCCTAGAGCCTCGTGGTTGGTACCAATCGATCCGGAATGACCTGATTAGTGGGGGTAGATGCAACTTCTGAGTCTCTACGACCTTCAGAAGGAAAGTTATGAAATAAAATGTGAAAAAAATAAAAATTGCCATGAGTGGGATTTGAACACTCAACCTTGTGTTCCAAAGGCGGGCGCACTACCACTGCACCACCGCTCCAGCTGAAAACGCATTTTTCAGAAATGGCACTTCCCAAGGTCCTAGAGCCTCGTGGTTGGTACCAATCGACCCGGAATGACCTGATTAGTGGGGGTAGATGCAACTTTTAAGTCTCTACGACCTTCAAAGAAAAAGTTATTAGCCGAGTGAAAATTGGCTTTTTTTAGCACTTTGAGCACTTTTCCTAAATGGCACTTCCCAAGGTCCTAGAGCCTCGTGGTTGGTACCAATCGATCCGGAATTACCTGATTAGTGGGGGTAGATGCAACTTCCGAGTCTCTACAACCTTCAGAAGGAAAGTTATGAAATAAAATGTGAAAAAAATAAAAATTGCCATGAGTGGGATTTGAACACTCAACCTTGTGTTCCAAAGGCGGGCGCACTACCACTGCACCACCGCTCCAGCTGAAAACGCATTTTTCAGAAATGGCACTTCCCAAGATCCTAGAGCCTCGTGGTTGGTACCAATCGATCCGGAATGACCTGATTAGTGGGGGTAGATGCAACTTTTAAGTCTTTACGACCTTCAGAGAAAAAGTTATTAGCCGAGATAAATTTGCTTTTTTTAGCACTTTGAGCACTTTTCCTAAATGGCACTTCCCAAGGTCCTAGAGCCTCGTGGTTGGTACCAATCGATCCGGAATGACCTGATTAGTGGGGGTAGATGCAACTTCTGAGTCTCTACGACCTTCAGAAGGAAAGTTATGAAATAAAATGTGAAAAAAATAAAAATTGCCATGAGTGGGATTTGAACACTCAACCTTGTGTTCCAAAGGCGGGCGCACTACCACTGCACCACCGCTCCAGCTGAAAACGCATTTTTCAGAAATGGCACTTCCCAAGGTCCTAGAGCCTCGTGGTTGGTACCAATCGACCCGGAATGACCTGATTAGTGGGGGTAGATGCAACTTTTAAGTCTCTACGACCTTCAAAGAAAAAGTTATTAGCCGAGTGAAAATTGGCTTTTTTTAGCACTTTGAGCACTTTTCCTAAATGGCACTTCCCAAGGTCCTAGAGCCTCGTGGTTGGTACCAATCGATCCGGAATTACCTGATTAGTGGGGGTAGATGCAACTTCCGAGTCTCTACAACCTTCAGAAGGAAAGTTATGAAATAAAATGTGAAAAAAATAAAAATTGCCATGAGTGGGATTTGAACACTCAACCTTGTGTTCCAAAGGCGGGCGCACTACCACTGCACCACCGCTCCAGCTGAAAACGCATTTTTCAGAAATGGCACTTCCCAAGATCCTAGAGCCTCGTGGTTGGTACCAATCGATCCGGAATGACCTGATTAGTGGGGGTAGATGCAACTTTTAAGTCTTTACGACCTTCAGAGAAAAAGTTATTAGCCGAGATAAATTTGCTTTTTTTAGCACTTTGAGCACTTTTCCTAAATGGCACTTCCCAAGGTCCTAGAGCCTCGTGGTTGGTACCAATCGATCCGGAATGACCTGATTAGTGGGGGTAGATGCAACTTCTGAGTCTCTACGACCTTCAGAAGGAAAGTTATGAAATAAAATGTGAAAAAAATAAAAATTGCCATGAGTGGGATTTGAACACTCAACCTTGTGTTCCAAAGGCGGGCGCACTACCACTGCACCACCGCTCCAGCTGAAAACGCATTTTTCAGAAATGGCACTTCCCAAGGTCCTAGAGCCTCGTGGTTGGTACCAATCGACCCGGAATGACCTGATTAGTGGGGGTAGATGCAACTTTTAAGTCTCTACGACCTTCAAAGAAAAAGTTATTAGCCGAGTGAAAATTGGCTTTTTTTAGCACTTTGAGCACTTTTCCTAAATGGCACTTCCCAAGGTCCTAGAGCCTCGTGGTTGGTACCAATCGATCCGGAATTACCTGATTAGTGGGGGTAGATGCAACTTCCGAGTCTCTACAACCTTCAGAAGGAAAGTTATGAAATAAAATGTGAAAAAAATAAAAATTGCCATGAGTGGGATTTGAACACTCAACCTTGTGTTCCAAAGGCGGGCGCACTACCACTGCACCACCGCTCCAGCTGAAAACGCATTTTTCAGAAATGGCACTTCCCAAGATCCTAGAGCCTCGTGGTTGGTACCAATCGATCCGGAATGACCTGATTAGTGGGGGTAGATGCAACTTTTAAGTCTTTACGACCTTCAGAGAAAAAGTTATTAGCCGAGATAAATTTGCTTTTTTTAGCACTTTGAGCACTTTTCCTAAATGGCACTTCCCAAGGTCCTAGAGCCTCGTGGTTGGTACCAATCGATCCGGAATGACCTGATTAGTGGGGGTAGATGCAACTTCTGAGTCTCTACGACCTTCAGAAGGAAAGTTATGAAATAAAATGTGAAAAAAATAAAAATTGCCATGAGTGGGATTTGAACACTCAACCTTGTGTTCCAAAGGCGGGCGCACTACCACTGCACCACCGCTCCAGCTGAAAACGCATTTTTCAGAAATGGCACTTCCCAAGGTCCTAGAGCCTCGTGGTTGGTACCAATCGACCCGGAATGACCTGATTAGTGGGGGTAGATGCAACTTTTAAGTCTCTACGACCTTCAAAGAAAAAGTTATTAGCCGAGTGAAAATTGGCTTTTTTTAGCACTTTGAGCACTTTTCCTAAATGGCACTTCCCAAGGTCCTAGAGCCTCGTGGTTGGTACCAATCGATCCGGAATTACCTGATTAGTGGGGGTAGATGCAACTTCCGAGTCTCTACAACCTTCAGAAGGAAAGTTATGAAATAAAATGTGAAAAAAATAAAAATTGCCATGAGTGGGATTTGAACACTCAACCTTGTGTTCCAAAGGCGGGCGCACTACCACTGCACCACCGCTCCAGCTGAAAACGCATTTTTCAGAAATGGCACTTCCCAAGATCCTAGAGCCTCGTGGTTGGTACCAATCGACCCGGAATGACCTGATTAGTGGGGGTAGATGCAACTTTTAAGTCTCTACGACCTTCAGAGAAAAAGTTATTAGCCGAGATAAATTGGCTTTTTTTAGCACTTTGAGCACTTTTCCTAAATGGCACTTCCCAAGGTCCTAGAGCCTCGGGGTTGGTACCAATCGATCCGGAATGACCTGATTAGTGGGGGTAGATGCAACTTCCGAGTCTCTACGACCTTCAGAGAAAAAGTTATTAGCCGAGATAAATTTGCTTTTTTTAGCACTTTGAGCACTTTTCCTAAATGGCACTTCCCAAGGTCCTAGAGCCTCGTGGTTGGTACCAATCGATCCGGAATGACCTGATTAGTGGGGGTAGATGCAACTTCTGAGTCTCTACGACCTTCAGAAGGAAAGTTATGAAATAAAATGTGAAAAAAATAAAAATTGCCATGAGTGGGATTTGAACACTCAACCTTGTGTTCCAAAGGCGGGCGCACTACCACTGCACCACCGCTCCAGCTGTAAACGCATTTTTCAGAAATGGCACTTCCCAAGGTCCTAGAGCCTCGTGGTTGGTACCAATCGACCCGGAATGACCTGATTAGTGGGGGTAGATGCAACTTTTAAGTCTCTACGACCTTCAGAGAAAAAGTTATTAGCCGAGATAAATTGGCTTTTTTTAGCACTTTGAGCACTTTTCCTAAATGGCACTTCCCAAGGTCCTAGAGCCTCGGGGTTGGTACCAATCGATCCGGAATGACCTGATTAGTGGGGGTAGATGCAACTTCCGAGTCTCTACGACCTTCAGAGAAAAAGTTATTAGCCGAGATAAATTTGCTTTTTTTAGCACTTTGAGCACTTTTCCTAAATGGCACTTCCCAAGGTCCTAGAGCCTCGTGGTTGGTACCAATCGATCCGGAATGACCTGATTAGTGGGGGTAGATGCAACTTCTGAGTCTCTACGACCTTCAGAAGGAAAGTTATGAAATAAAATGTGAAAAAAATAAAAATTGCCATGAGTGGGATTTGAACACTCAACCTTGTGTTCCAAAGGCGGGCGCACTACCACTGCACCACCGCTCCAGCTGAAAACGCATTTTTCAGAAATGGCACTTCCCAAGGTCCTAGAGCCTCGTGGTTGGTACCAATCGACCCGGAATGACCTGATTAGTGGGGGTAGATGCAACTTTTAAGTCTCTACGACCTTCAAAGAAAAAGTTATTAGCCGAGTGAAAATTGGCTTTTTTTAGCACTTTGAGCACTTTTCCTAAATGGCACTTCCCAAGGTCCTAGAGCCTCGTGGTTGGTACCAATCGATCCGGAATTACCTGATTAGTGGGGGTAGATGCAACTTCCGAGTCTCTACAACCTTCAGAAGGAAAGTTATGAAATAAAATGTGAAAAAAATAAAAATTGCCATGAGTGGGATTTGAACACTCAACCTTGTGTTCCAAAGGCGGGCGCACTACCACTGCACCACCGCTCCAGCTGAAAACGCATTTTTCAGAAATGGCACTTCCCAAGATCCTAGAGCCTCGTGGTTGGTACCAATCGATCCGGAATGACCTGATTAGTGGGGGTAGATGCAACTTTTAAGTCTTTACGACCTTCAGAGAAAAAGTTATTAGCCGAGATAAATTTGCTTTTTTTAGCACTTTGAGCACTTTTCCTAAATGGCACTTCCCAAGGTCCTAGAGCCTCGTGGTTGGTACCAATCGATCCGGAATGACCTGATTAGTGGGGGTAGATGCAACTTCTGAGTCTCTACGACCTTCAGAAGGAAAGTTATGAAATAAAATGTGAAACAAATAAAAATTGCCATGAGTGGGATTTGAACACTCAACCTTGTGTTCCAAAGGCGGGCGCACTACCACTGCACCACCGCTCCAGCTGAAAACGCATTTTTCAGAAATGGCACTTCCCAAGGTCCTAGAGCCTCGTGGTTGGTACCAATCGACCCGGAATGACCTGATTAGTGGGGGTAGATGCAACTTTTAAGTCTCTACGACCTTCAAAGAAAAAGTTATTAGCCGAGTGAAAATTGGCTTTTTTTAGCACTTTGAGCACTTTTCCTAAATGGCACTTCCCAAGGTCCTAGAGCCTCGTGGTTGGTACCAATCGATCCGGAATTACCTGATTAGTGGGGGTAGATGCAACTTCCGAGTCTCTACAACCTTCAGAAGGAAAGTTATGAAATAAAATGTGAAAAAAATAAAAATTGCCATGAGTGGGATTTGAACACTCAACCTTGTGTTCCAAAGGCGGGCGCACTACCACTGCACCACCGCTCCAGCTGAAAACGCATTTTTCAGAAATGGCACTTCCCAAGATCCTAGAGCCTCGTGGTTGGTACCAATCGATCCGGAATGACCTGATTAGTGGGGGTAGATGCAACTTTTAAGTCTTTACGACCTTCAGAGAAAAAGTTATTAGCCGAGATAAATTTGCTTTTTTTAGCACTTTGAGCACTTTTCCTAAATGGCACTTCCCAAGGTCCTAGAGCCTCGGGGTTGGTACCAATCGATCCGGAATGACCTGATTAGTGGGGGTAGATGCAACTTCTGAGTCTCTACGACCTTCAGAAGGAAAGTTATGAAATAAAATGTGAAAAAAATAAAAATTGCCATGAGTGGGATTTGAACACTCAACCTTGTGTTCCAAAGGCGGGCGCACTACCACTGCACCACCGCTCCAGCTGAAAACGCATTTTTCAGAAATGGCACTTCCCAAGGTCCTAGAGCCTCGTGGTTGGTACCAATCGACCCGGAATGACCTGATTAGTGGGGGTAGATGCAACTTTTAAGTCTCTACGACCTTCAAAGAAAAAGTTATTAGCCGAGTGAAAATTGGCTTTTTTTAGCACTTTGAGCACTTTTCCTAAATGGCACTTCCCAAGGTCCTAGAGCCTCGTGGTTGGTACCAATCGATCCGGAATTACCTGATTAGTGGGGGTAGATGCAACTTCTGAGTCTCTACGACCTTCAGAAGGAAAGTTATGAAATAAAATGTGAAAAAAATAAAAATTGCCATGAGTGGGATTTGAACACTCAACCTTGTGTTCCAAAGGCGGGCGCACTACCACTGCACCACCGCTCCAGCTGTAAACGCATTTTTCAGAAATGGCACTTCCCAAGGTCCTAGAGCCTCGTGGTTGGTACCAATCGACCCGGAATGACCTGATTAGTGGGGGTAGATGCAACTTTTAAGTCTCTACGACCTTCAGAGAAAAAGTTATTAGCCGAGATAAATTGGCTTTTTTTAGCACTTTGAGCACTTTTCCTAAATGGCACTTCCCAAGGTCCTAGAGCCTCGGGGTTGGTACCAATCGATCCGGAATGACCTGATTAGTGGGGGTAGATGCAACTTCCGAGTCTCTACGACCTTCAGAGAAAAAGTTATTAGCCGAGATAAATTTGCTTTTTTTAGCACTTTGAGCACTTTTCCTAAATGGCACTTCCCAAGGTCCTAGAGCCTCGTGGTTGGTACCAATCGATCCGGAATGACCTGATTAGTGGGGGTAGATGCAACTTCTGAGTCTCTACGACCTTCAGAAGGAAAGTTATGAAATAAAATGTGAAAAAAATAAAAATTGCCATGAGTGGGATTTGAACACTCAACCTTGTGTTCCAAAGGCGGGCGCACTACCACTGCACCACCGCTCCAGCTGAAAACGCATTTTTCAGAAATGGCACTTCCCAAGGTCCTAGAGCCTCGTGGTTGGTACCAATCGACCCGGAATGACCTGATTAGTGGGGGTAGATGCAACTTTTAAGTCTCTACGACCTTCAAAGAAAAAGTTATTAGCCGAGTGAAAATTGGCTTTTTTTAGCACTTTGAGCACTTTTCCTAAATGGCACTTCCCAAGGTCCTAGAGCCTCGTGGTTGGTACCAATCGATCCGGAATTACCTGATTAGTGGGGGTAGATGCAACTTCCGAGTCTCTACAACCTTCAGAAGGAAAGTTATGAAATAAAATGTGAAAAAAATAAAAATTGCCATGAGTGGGATTTGAACACTCAACCTTGTGTTCCAAAGGCGGGCGCACTACCACTGCACCACCGCTCCAGCTGAAAACGCATTTTTCAGAAATGGCACTTCCCAAGATCCTAGAGCCTCGTGGTTGGTACCAATCGATCCGGAATGACCTGATTAGTGGGGGTAGATGCAACTTTTAAGTCTTTACGACCTTCAGAGAAAAAGTTATTAGCCGAGATAAATTTGCTTTTTTTAGCACTTTGAGCACTTTTCCTAAATGGCACTTCCCAAGGTCCTAGAGCCTCGTGGTTGGTACCAATCGATCCGGAATGACCTGATTAGTGGGGGTAGATGCAACTTCTGAGTCTCTACGACCTTCAGAAGGAAAGTTATGAAATAAAATGTGAAACAAATAAAAATTGCCATGAGTGGGATTTGAACACTCAACCTTGTGTTCCAAAGGCGGGCGCACTACCACTGCACCACCGCTCCAGCTGAAAACGCATTTTTCAGAAATGGCACTTCCCAAGGTCCTAGAGCCTCGTGGTTGGTACCAATCGACCCGGAATGACCTGATTAGTGGGGGTAGATGCAACTTTTAAGTCTCTACGACCTTCAAAGAAAAAGTTATTAGCCGAGTGAAAATTGGCTTTTTTTAGCACTTTGAGCACTTTTCCTAAATGGCACTTCCCAAGGTCCTAGAGCCTCGTGGTTGGTACCAATCGATCCGGAATTACCTGATTAGTGGGGGTAGATGCAACTTCCGAGTCTCTACAACCTTCAGAAGGAAAGTTATGAAATAAAATGTGAAAAAAATAAAAATTGCCATGAGTGGGATTTGAACACTCAACCTTGTGTTCCAAAGGCGGGCGCACTACCACTGCACCACCGCTCCAGCTGAAAACGCATTTTTCAGAAATGGCACTTCCCAAGATCCTAGAGCCTCGTGGTTGGTACCAATCGATCCGGAATGACCTGATTAGTGGGGGTAGATGCAACTTTTAAGTCTTTACGACCTTCAGAGAAAAAGTTATTAGCCGAGATAAATTTGCTTTTTTTAGCACTTTGAGCACTTTTCCTAAATGGCACTTCCCAAGGTCCTAGAGCCTCGGGGTTGGTACCAATCGATCCGGAATGACCTGATTAGTGGGGGTAGATGCAACTTCTGAGTCTCTACGACCTTCAGAAGGAAAGTTATGAAATAAAATGTGAAAAAAATAAAAATTGCCATGAGTGGGATTTGAACACTCAACCTTGTGTTCCAAAGGCGGGCGCACTACCACTGCACCACCGCTCCAGCTGAAAACGCATTTTTCAGAAATGGCACTTCCCAAGGTCCTAGAGCCTCGTGGTTGGTACCAATCGACCCGGAATGACCTGATTAGTGGGGGTAGATGCAACTTTTAAGTCTCTACGACCTTCAAAGAAAAAGTTATTAGCCGAGTGAAAATTGGCTTTTTTTAGCACTTTGAGCACTTTTCCTAAATGGCACTTCCCAAGGTCCTAGAGCCTCGTGGTTGGTACCAATCGATCCGGAATTACCTGATTAGTGGGGGTAGATGCAACTTCCGAGTCTCTACAACCTTCAGAAGGAAAGTTATGAAATAAAATGTGAAAAAAATAAAAATTGCCATGAGTGGGATTTGAACACTCAACCTTGTGTTCCAAAGGCGGGCGCACTACCACTGCACCACCGCTCCAGCTGAAAATGCATTTTTCAGAAATGGCACTTCCCAAGATCCTAGAGCCTCGTGGTTGGTACCAATCGATCCGGAATGACCTGATTAGTGGGGGTAGATGCAACTTTTAAGTCTTTACGACCTTCAGAGAAAAAGTTATTAGCCGAGATAAATTTGCTTTTTTTAGCACTTTGAGCACTTTTCCTAAATGGCACTTCCCAAGGTCCTAGAGCCTCGGGGTTGGTACCAATCGATCCGGAATGACCTGATTAGTGGGGGTAGATGCAACTTCTGAGTCTCTACGACCTTCAGAAGGAAAGTTATGAAATAAAATGTGAAAAAAATAAAAATTGCCATGAGTGGGATTTGAACACTCAACCTTGTGTTCCAAAGGCGGGCGCACTACCACTGCACCACCGCTCCAGCTGAAAACGCATTTTTCAGAAATGGCACTTCCCAAGATCCTAGAGCCTCGTGGTTGGTACCAATCGATCCGGAATGACCTGATTAGTGGGGGTAGATGCAACTTTTAAGTCTTTACGACCTTCAGAGAAAAAGTTATTAGCCGAGATAAATTTGCTTTTTTTAGCACTTTGAGCACTTTTCCTAAATGGCACTTCCCAAGGTCCTAGAGCCTCGGGGTTGGTACCAATCGATCCGGAATGACCTGATTAGTGGGGGTAGATGCAACTTCTGAGTCTCTACGACCTTCAGAAGGAAAGTTAAGAAATAAAATGTGAAAAAAATAAAAATTGCCATGAGCGGGATTTGAACACACAACCTTGTGTTCCAAAGGCGGGCGCACTACCACTGCACCACCGCTCCAGCTGAAAACGCATTTTTCAGAAATGGCACTTCCCAAGGTCCTAGAGCCTCGTGGTTGGTACCAATCGATCCGGAATGACCTGATTAGTGGGGGTAGATGCAACTTTTAAGTCTCTACGACCTTCAGAGAAAAAGTTATTAGCCGAGATAAATTTGCTTTTTTTAGCACTTTGAGCACTTTTCCTAAATGGCACTTCCCAAGGTCCTAGAGCCTCGGGGTTGGTACCAATCGATCCGGAATGACCTGATTAGTGGGGGTAGATGCAACTTCCGAGTCTCTACGAACTTCAGAGAAAAAGTTATTAGCCGAGATAAATTTGCTTTTTTTAGCACTTTGAGCACTTTTCCTAAATGGCACTTCCCAAGGTCCTAGAGCCTCGTGGTTGGTACCAATCGATCCGGAATGACCTGATTAGTGGGGGTAGATGCAACTTCTGAGTCTCTACGACCTTCAGAAGGAAAGTTAAGAAATAAAATGTGAAAAAAATAAAAATTGCCATGAGCGGGATTTGAACACTCAACCTTGTGTTCCAAAGGCGGGCGCACTACCACTGCACCACCGCTCCAGCTGAAAACGCATTTTTCAGAAATGGCACTTCCCAAGGTCCTAGAGCCTCGTGGTTGGTACCAATCGACCCGGAATGACCTGATTAGTGGGGGTAGATGCAACTTCTGAGTCTCTACGACCTTCAGAAGGAAAGTTAAGAAATAAAATGTGAAAAAAATAAAAATTGCCATGAGCGGGATTTGAACACACAACCTTGTGTTCCAAAGGCGGGCGCACTACCACTGCACCACCGCTCCAGCTGAAAACGCATTTTTCAGAAATGGCACTTCCCAAGGTCCTAGAGCCTCGTGGTTGGTACCAATCGATCCGGAATGACCTGATTAGTGGGGGTAGATGCAACTTTTAAGTCTCTACGACCTTCAGAGAAAAAGTTATTAGCCGAGATAAATTTGCTTTTTTTAGCACTTTGAGCACTTTTCCTAAATGGCACTTCCCAAGGTCCTAGAGCCTCGGGGTTGGTACCAATCGATCCGGAATGACCTGATTAGTGGGGGTAGATGCAACTTCCGAGTCTCTACGAACTTCAGAGAAAAAGTTATTAGCCGAGATAAATTTGCTTTTTTTAGCACTTTGAGCACTTTTCCTAAATGGCACTTCCCAAGGTCCTAGAGCCTCGTGGTTGGTACCAATCGATCCGGAATGACCTGATTAGTGGGGGTAGATGCAACTTCTGAGTCTCTACGACCTTCAGAAGGAAAGTTAAGAAATAAAATGTGAAAAAAATAAAAATTGCCATGAGCGGGATTTGAACACTCAACCTTGTGTTCCAAAGGCGGGCGCACTACCACTGCACCACCGCTCCAGCTGAAAACGCATTTTTCAGAAATGGCACTTCCCAAGGTCCTAGAGCCTCGTGGTTGGTACCAATCGATCCGGAATGACCTGATTAGTGGGGGTAGATGCAACTTTTAAGTCTCTACGACCTTCAGTGAAAAAGTTATTAGCCGAGATAAATTTGCTTTTTTTAGCACTTTGAGCACTTTTCCTAAATGGCACTTCCCAAGGTCCTAGAGCCTCGGGGTTGGTACCAATCGATCCGGAATGACCTGATTAGTGGGGGTAGATGCAACTTCCGAGTCTCTACGACCTTCAGAGAAAAAGTTATTAGCCGAGATAAATTTGCTTTTTTTAGCACTTTGAGCACTTTTCCTAAATGGCACTTCCCAAGGTCCTAGAGCCTCGGGGTTGGTACCAATCGATCCGGAATGACCTGATTAGTGGGGGTAGATGCAACTTCCGAGTCTCTACGAACTTCAGAGAAAAAGTTATTAGCCGAGATAAATTTGCTTTTTTTAGCACTTTGAGCACTTTTCCTAAATGGCACTTCCCAAGGTCCTAGAGCCTCGTGGTTGGTACCAATCGATCCGGAATGACCTGATTAGTGGGGGTAGATGCAACTTCTGAGTCTCTACGACCTTCAGAAGGAAAGTTAAGAAATAAAATGTGAAAAAAATAAAAATTGCCATGAGCGGGATTTGAACACTCAACCTTGTGTTCCAAAGGCGGGCGCACTACCACTGCACCACCGCTCCAGCTGAAAACGCATTTTTCAGAAATGGCACTTCCCAAGGTCCTAGAGCCTCGTGGTTGGTACCAATCGATCCGGAATGACCTGATTAGTGGGGGTAGATGCAACTTTTAAGTCTCTACGACCTTCAGTGAAAAAGTTATTAGCCGAGATAAATTTGCTTTTTTTAGCACTTTGAGCACTTTTCCTAAATGGCACTTCCCAAGGTCCTAGAGCCTCGGGGTTGGTACCAATCGATCCGGAATGACCTGATTAGTGGGGGTAGATGCAACTTCCGAGTCTCTACGACCTTCAGAGAAAAAGTTATTAGCCGAGATAAATTTGCTTTTTTTAGCACTTTGAGCACTTTTCCTAAATGGCACTTCCCAAGGTCCTAGAGCCTCGTGGTTGGTACCAATCGATCCGGAATTACCTGATTAGTGGGGGTAGATGCAACTTCCGAGTCTCTACAACCTTCAGAAGGAAAGTTATGAAATAAAATGTGAAAAAAATAAAAATTGCCATGAGTGGGATTTGAACACTCAACCTTGTGTTCCAATGGCGGGCGCACTACCACTGCACCACCGCTCCAGCTGAAAACGCATTTTTCAGAAATGGCACTTCCCAAGGTCCTAGAGCCTCGTGGTTGGTACCAATCGATCCGGAATGACCTGATTAGTGGGGGTAGATGCAACTTTTAAGTCTTTACGACCTTCAGAGAAAAAGTTATTAGCCGAGATAAATTTGCTTTTTTTAGCACTTTGAGCACTTTTCCTAAATGGCACTTCCCAAGGTCCTAGAGCCTCGGGGTTGGTACCAATCGATCCGGAATGACCTGATTAGTGGGGGTAGATGCAACTTCCGAGTCTCTACGACCTTCAGAAGGAAAGTTAAGAAATAAAATGTGAAAAAAATAAAAATTGCCATGAGCGGGATTTGAACACTCAACCTTGTGTTCCAAAGGCGGGCGCACTACCACTGCACCACCGCTCCTCCTGAAAACGCATTTTTCAGAAATGGCACTTCCCAAGGTCCTAGAGCTTGGAAGATGCAACTTCCGAGTCTCTACGACCTTCAGAGAAAAAGTTATTAGCCGAGATAAATTTGCTTTTTTTAGCACTTTGAGCACTTTTCCTAAATGGCACTTCCCAAGGTCCTAGAGCCTCGGGGTTGGTACCAATCGATCCGGAATGACCTGATTAGTGGGGGTAGATGCAACTACCGAGTCTCTACGACCTTCAGAAGGAAAGTTAAGAAATAAAATGTGAAAAAAATAAAAATTGCCATGAGCGGGATTTGAACACTCAACCTTGTGTTCCAAAGGCGGGCGCACTACCACTGCACCACCGCTCCAGCTGAAAACGCATTTTTCAGAAATGGCACTTCCCAAGGTCCTAGAGCCTCGTGGTTGGTACCAATCGATCCGGAATGACCTGATTAGTGGGGGTAGATGCAACTTCCGAGTCTCTACGACCTTCAGAGAAAAAGTTATTAGCCGAGATAAATTTGCTTTTTTTAGCACTTTGAGCACTTTTCCTAAATGGCACTTCCCAAGGTCCTAGAGCCTCGTGGTTGGTACCAATCGATCCGGAATGACCTGATTAGTGGGGGTAGATGCAACTTTTAAGTCTCTACGACCTTCAGAGAAAAAGTTATTAGCCGAGATAAATTTGCTTTTTTTAGCACTTTGAGCACTTTTCCTAAATGGCACTTCCCAAGGTCCTAGAGCCTCGGGGTTGGTACCAATCGATCCGGAATGACCTGATTAGTGGGGGTAGATGCAACTTCCGAGTCTCTACGACCTTCAGAGAAAAAGTTATTAGCCGAGATAAATTTGCTTTTTTTAGCACTTTGAGCACTTTTCCTAAATGGCACTTCCCAAGGTCCTAGAGCCTCGTGGTTGGTACCAATCGATCCGGAATGACCTGATTAGTGGGGGTAGATGCAACTTTTAAGTCTCTACGACCTTCAGAGAAAAAGTTATTAGCCGAGATAAATTTGCTTTTTTTAGCACTTTGAGCACTTTTCCTAAATGGCACTTCCCAAGGTCCTAGAGCCTCGGGGTTGGTACCAATCGATCCGGAATGACCTGATTAGTGGGGGTAGATGCAACTTCCGAGTCTCTACGAACTTCAGAGAAAAAGTTATTAGCCGAGATAAATTTGCTTTTTTTAGCACTTTGAGCACTTTTCCTAAATGGCACTTCCCAAGGTCCTAGAGCCTCGTGGTTGGTACCAATCGATCCGGAATGACCTGATTAGTGGGGGTAGATGCAACTTCTGAGTCTCTACGACCTTCAGAAGGAAAGTTAAGAAATAAAATGTGAAAAAAATAAAAATTGCCATGAGCGGGATTTGAACACTCAACCTTGTGTTCCAAAGGCGGGCGCACTACCACTGCACCACCGCTCCAGCTGAAAACGCATTTTTCAGAAATGGCACTTCCCAAGGTCCTAGAGCCTCGTGGTTGGTACCAATCGATCCGGAATGACCTGATTAGTGGGGGTAGATGCAACTTTTAAGTCTCTACGACCTTCAGTGAAAAAGTTATTAGCCGAGATAAATTTGCTTTTTTTAGCACTTTGAGCACTTTTCCTAAATGGCACTTCCCAAGGTCCTAGAGCCTCGGGGTTGGTACCAATCGATCCGGAATGACCTGATTAGTGGGGGTAGATGCAACTTCCGAGTCTCTACGACCTTCAGAGAAAAAGTTATTAGCCGAGATAAATTTGCTTTTTTTAGCACTTTGAGCACTTTTCCTAAATGGCACTTCCCAAGGTCCTAGAGCCTCGGGGTTGGTACCAATCGATCCGGAATGACCTGATTAGTGGGGGTAGATGCAACTTCCGAGTCTCTACGAACTTCAGAGAAAAAGTTATTAGCCGAGATAAATTTGCTTTTTTTAGCACTTTGAGCACTTTTCCTAAATGGCACTTCCCAAGGTCCTAGAGCCTCGTGGTTGGTACCAATCGATCCGGAATGACCTGATTAGTGGGGGTAGATGCAACTTCTGAGTCTCTACGACCTTCAGAAGGAAAGTTAAGAAATAAAATGTGAAAAAAATAAAAATTGCCATGAGCGGGATTTGAACACTCAACCTTGTGTTCCAAAGGCGGGCGCACTACCACTGCACCACCGCTCCAGCTGAAAACGCATTTTTCAGAAATGGCACTTCCCAAGGTCCTAGAGCCTCGTGGTTGGTACCAATCGATCCGGAATGACCTGATTAGTGGGGGTAGATGCAACTTTTAAGTCTCTACGACCTTCAGTGAAAAAGTTATTAGCCGAGATAAATTTGCTTTTTTTAGCACTTTGAGCACTTTTCCTAAATGGCACTTCCCAAGGTCCTAGAGCCTCGGGGTTGGTACCAATCGATCCGGAATGACCTGATTAGTGGGGGTAGATGCAACTTCCGAGTCTCTACGACCTTCAGAGAAAAAGTTATTAGCCGAGATAAATTTGCTTTTTTTAGCACTTTGAGCACTTTTCCTAAATGGCACTTCCCAAGGTCCTAGAGCCTCGTGGTTGGTACCAATCGATCCGGAATTACCTGATTAGTGGGGGTAGATGCAACTTCCGAGTCTCTACAACCTTCAGAAGGAAAGTTATGAAATAAAATGTGAAAAAAATAAAAATTGCCATGAGTGGGATTTGAACACTCAACCTTGTGTTCCAATGGCGGGCGCACTACCACTGCACCACCGCTCCAGCTGAAAACGCATTTTTCAGAAATGGCACTTCCCAAGGTCCTAGAGCCTCGTGGTTGGTACCAATCGATCCGGAATGACCTGATTAGTGGGGGTAGATGCAACTTCCGAGTCTCTACGAACTTCAGAGAAAAAGTTATTAGCCGAGATAAATTTGCTTTTTTTAGCACTTTGAGCACTTTTCCTAAATGGCACTTCCCAAGGTCCTAGAGCCTCGTGGTTGGTACCAATCGATCCGGAATGACCTGATTAGTGGGGGTAGATGCAACTTCTGAGTCTCTACGACCTTCAGAAGGAAAGTTAAGAAATAAAATGTGAAAAAAATAAAAATTGCCATGAGCGGGATTTGAACACTCAACCTTGTGTTCCAAAGGCGGGCGCACTACCACTGCACCACCGCTCCAGCTGAAAACGCATTTTTCAGAAATGGCACTTCCCAAGGTCCTAGAGCCTCGTGGTTGGTACCAATCGATCCGGAATGACCTGATTAGTGGGGGTAGATGCAACTTTTAAGTCTCTACGACCTTCAGTGAAAAAGTTATTAGCCGAGATAAATTTGCTTTTTTTAGCACTTTGAGCACTTTTCCTAAATGGCACTTCCCAAGGTCCTAGAGCCTCGGGGTTGGTACCAATCGATCCGGAATGACCTGATTAGTGGGGGTAGATGCAACTTCCGAGTCTCTACGACCTTCAGAGAAAAAGTTATTAGCCGAGATAAATTTGCTTTTTTTAGCACTTTGAGCACTTTTCCTAAATGGCACTTCCCAAGGTCCTAGAGCCTCGTGGTTGGTACCAATCGATCCGGAATTACCTGATTAGTGGGGGTAGATGCAACTTCCGAGTCTCTACAACCTTCAGAAGGAAAGTTATGAAATAAAATGTGAAAAAAATAAAAATTGCCATGAGTGGGATTTGAACACTCAACCTTGTGTTCCAATGGCGGGCGCACTACCACTGCACCACCGCTCCAGCTGAAAACGCATTTTTCAGAAATGGCACTTCCCAAGGTCCTAGAGCCTCGTGGTTGGTACCAATCGATCCGGAATGACCTGATTAGTGGGGGTAGATGCAACTTTTAAGTCTTTACGACCTTCAGAGAAAAAGTTATTAGCCGAGATAAATTTGCTTTTTTTAGCACTTTGAGCACTTTTCCTAAATGGCACTTCCCAAGGTCCTAGAGCCTCGTGGTTGGTACCAATCGATCCGGAATGACCTGATTAGTGGGGGTAGATGCAACTTTTAAGTCTCTACGACCTTCAGAGAAAAAGTTATTAGCCGAGATAAATTTGCTTTTTTTAGCACTTTGAGCACTTTTCCTAAATGGCACTTCCCAAGGTCCTAGAGCCTCGTGGTTGGTACCAATCGATCCGGAATGACCTGATTAGTGGGGGTAGATGCAACTTTTAAGTCTCTACGACCTTCAGAGAAAAAGTTATTAGCCGAGATAAATTTGCTTTTTTTAGCACTTTGAGCACTTTTCCTAAATGGCACTTCCCAAGGTCCTAGAGCCTCGGGGTTGGTACCAATCGATCCGGAATGACCTGATTAGTGGGGGTAGATGCAACTTCCGAGTCTCTACGACCTTCAGAAGGAAAGTTAAGAAATAAAATGTGAAAAAAATAAAAATTGCCATGAGCGGGATTTGAACACTCAACCTTGTGTTCCAAAGGCGGGCGCACTACCACTGCACCACCGCTCCAGCTGAAAACGCATTTTTCAGAAATGGCACTTCCCAAGGTCCTAGAGCCTCGTGGTTGGTACCAATCGATCCGGAATGACCTGATTAGTGGGGGTAGATGCAACTTTTAAGTCTCTACGACCTTCAGAGAAAAAGTTATTAGCCGAGATAAATTTGCTTTTTTTAGCACTTTGAGCACTTTTCCTAAATGGCACTTCCCAAGGTCCTAGAGCCTCGGGGTTGGTACCAATCGATCCGGAATGACCTGATTAGTGGGGGTAGATGCAACTTCCGAGTCTCTACGACCTTCAGAGAAAAAGTTATTAGCCGAGATAAATTTGCTTTTTTTAGCACTTTGAGCACTTTTCCTAAATGGCACTTCCCAAGGTCCTAGAGCCTCGTGGTTGGTACCAATCGATCCGGAATGACCTGATTAGTGGGGGTAGATGCAACTTTTAAGTCTCTACGACCTTCAGAGAAAAAGTTATTAGCCGAGATAAATTTGCTTTTTTTAGCACTTTGAGCACTTTTCCTAAATGGCACTTCCCAAGGTCCTAGAGCCTCGGGGTTGGTACCAATCGATCCGGAATGACCTGATTAGTGGGGGTAGATGCAACTTCCGAGTCTCTACGACCTTCAGAGAAAAAGTTATTAGCCGAGATAAATTTGCTTTTTTTAGCACTTTGAGCACTTTTCCTAAATGGCACTTCCCAAGGTCCTAGAGCCTCGTGGTTGGTACCAATCGATCCGGAATTACCTGATTAGTGGGGGTAGATGCAACTTCCGAGTCTCTACAACCTTCAGAAGGAAAGTTATGAAATAAAATGTGAAAAAAATAAAAATTGCCATGAGTGGGATTTGAACACTCAACCTTGTGTTCCAATGGCGGGCGCACTACCACTGCACCACCGCTCCAGCTGAAAACGCATTTTTCAGAAATGGCACTTCCCAAGGTCCTAGAGCCTCGTGGTTGGTACCAATCGATCCGGAATGACCTGATTAGTGGGGGTAGATGCAACTTTTAAGTCTTTACGACCTTCAGAGAAAAAGTTATTAGCCGAGATAAATTTGCTTTTTTTAGCACTTTGAGCACTTTTCCTAAATGGCACTTCCCAAGGTCCTAGAGCCTCGTGGTTGGTACCAATCGATCCGGAATGACCTGATTAGTGGGGGTAGATGCAACTTTTAAGTCTCTACGACCTTCAGAGAAAAAGTTATTAGCCGAGATAAATTTGCTTTTTTTAGCACTTTGAGCACTTTTCCTAAATGGCACTTCCCAAGGTCCTAGAGCCTCGTGGTTGGTACCAATCGATCCGGAATGACCTGATTAGTGGGGGTAGATGCAACTTTTAAGTCTCTACGACCTTCAGAGAAAAAGTTATTAGCCGAGATAAATTTGCTTTTTTTAGCACTTTGAGCACTTTTCCTAAATGGCACTTCCCAAGGTCCTAGAGCCTCGGGGTTGGTACCAATCGATCCGGAATGACCTGATTAGTGGGGGTAGATGCAACTTCCGAGTCTCTACGACCTTCAGAAGGAAAGTTAAGAAATAAAATGTGAAAAAAATAAAAATTGCCATGAGCGGGATTTGAACACTCAACCTTGTGTTCCAAAGGCGGGCGCACTACCACTGCACCACCGCTCCTCCTGAAAACGCATTTTTCAGAAATGGCACTTCCCAAGGTCCTAGAGCTTGGAAGATGCAACTTCCGAGTCTCTACGACCTTCAGAGAAAAAGTTATTAGCCGAGATAAATTTGCTTTTTTTAGCACTTTGAGCACTTTTCCTAAATGGCACTTCCCAAGGTCCTAGAGCCTCGTGGTTGGTACCAATCGATCCGGAATGACCTGATTAGTGGGGGTAGATGCAACTTCCGAGTCTCTACGACCTTCAGAGAAAAAGTTATTAGCCGAGATAAATTTGCTTTTTTTAGCACTTTGAGCACTTTTCCTAAATGGCACTTCCCAAGGTCCTAGAGCCTCGGGGTTGGTACCAATCGATCCGGAATGACCTGATTAGTGGGGGTAGATGCAACTTCCGAGTCTCTACGACCTTCAGAAGGAAAGTTAAGAAATAAAATGTGAAAAAAATAAAAATTGCCATGAGCGGGATTTGAACACTCAACCTTGTGTTCCAAAGGCGGGCGCACTACCACTGCACCACCGCTCCTCCTGAAAACGCATTTTTCAGAAATGGCACTTCCCAAGGTCCTAGAGCCTCGGGGTTGGTACCAATCGATCCGGAATGACCTGATTAGTTGGGGTAGATGCAACTTCCGAGTCTCTACGACCTTCAGAGAAAAAGTTATTAGCCGAGATAAATTTGCTTTTTTTAGCACTTTGAGCACTTTTCCTAAATGGCACTTCCCAAGGTCCTAGAGCCTCGTGGTTGGTACCAATCGATCCGGAATGACCTGATTAGTGGGGGTAGATGCAACTTCTGAGTCTCTACGACCTTCAGAAGGAAAGTTATGAAATAAAATGTGAAAAAAATAAAAATTGCCATGAGTGGGATTTGAACACTCAACCTTGTGTTCCAAAGGCGGGCGCACTACCACTGCACCACCGCTCCAGCTGAAAACGCATTTTTCAGAAATGGCACTTCCCAAGGTCCTAGAGCCTCGTGGTTGGTACCAATCGACCCGGAATGACCTGATTAGTGGGGGTAGATGCAACTTTTAAGTCTCTACGACCTTCAAAGAAAAAGTTATTAGCCGAGTGAAAATTGGCTTTTTTTAGCACTTTGAGCACTTTTCCTAAATGGCACTTCCCAAGGTCCTAGAGCCTCGTGGTTGGTACCAATCGATCCGGAATTACCTGATTAGTGGGGGTAGATGCAACTTCCGAGTCTCTACAACCTTCAGAAGGAAAGTTATGAAATAAAATGTGAAAAAAATAAAAATTGCCATGAGTGGGATTTGAACACTCAACCTTGTGTTCCAAAGGCGGGCGCACTACCACTGCACCACCGCTCCAGCTGAAAACGCATTTTTCAGAAATGGCACTTCCCAAGATCCTAGAGCCTCGTGGTTGGTACCAATCGATCCGGAATGACCTGATTAGTGGGGGTAGATGCAACTTTTAAGTCTTTACGACCTTCAGAGAAAAAGTTATTAGCCGAGATAAATTTGCTTTTTTTAGCACTTTGAGCACTTTTCCTAAATGGCACTTCCCAAGGTCCTAGAGCCTCGTGGTTGGTACAAATCGATCCGGAATGACCTGATTAGTGGGGGTAGATGCAACTTCTGAGTCTCTACGACCTTCAGAAGGAAAGTTATGAAATAAAATGTGAAAAAAATAAAAATTGCCATGAGTGGGATTTGAACACTCAACCTTGTGTTCCAAAGGCGGGC
This sequence comes from Cottus gobio, assembly GCA_023566465.1. Taxonomy (NCBI): domain Eukaryota; kingdom Metazoa; phylum Chordata; class Actinopteri; order Perciformes; family Cottidae; genus Cottus; species Cottus gobio. Next base: position 22,010,482 of record CM042233.1, on the reverse strand, counting down.
GCACTACCACTGCACCACCGCTCCAGCTGAAAACGCATTTTTCAGAAATGGCACTTCCCAAGGTCCTAGAGCCTCGTGGTTGGTACCAATCGACCCGGAATGACCTGATTAGTGGGGGTAGATGCAACTTTTAAGTCTCTACGACCTTCAAAGAAAAAGTTATTAGCCGAGTGAAAATTGGCTTTTTTTAGCACTTTGAGCACTTTTCCTAAATGGCACTTCCCAAGGTCCTAGAGCCTCGTGGTTGGTACCAATCGATCCGGAATTACCTGATTAGTGGGGGTAGATGCAACTTCCGAGTCTCTACAACCTTCAGAAGGAAAGTTATGAAATAAAATGTGAAAAAAATAAAAATTGCCATGAGTGGGATTTGAACACTCAACCTTGTGTTCCAAAGGCGGGCGCACTACCACTGCACCACCGCTCCAGCTGAAAACGCATTTTTCAGAAATGGCACTTCCCAAGATCCTAGAGCCTCGTGGTTGGTACCAATCGATCCGGAATGACCTGATTAGTGGGGGTAGATGCAACTTTTAAGTCTTTACGACCTTCAGAGAAAAAGTTATTAGCCGAGATAAATTTGCTTTTTTTAGCACTTTGAGCACTTTTCCTAAATGGCACTTCCCAAGGTCCTAGAGCCTCGGGGTTGGTACCAATCGATCCGGAATGACCTGATTAGTGGGGGTAGATGCAACTTCTGAGTCTCTACGACCTTCAGAAGGAAAGTTATGAAATAAAATGTGAAAAAAATAAAAATTGCCATGAGTGGGATTTGAACACTCAACCTTGTGTTCCAAAGGCGGGCGCACTACCACTGCACCACCGCTCCAGCTGAAAACGCATTTTTCAGAAATGGCACTTCCCAAGGTCCTAGAGCCTCGTGGTTGGTACCAATCGACCCGGAATGACCTGATTAGTGGGGGTAGATGCAACTTTTAAGTCTCTACGACCTTCAAAGAAAAAGTTATTAGCCGAGTGAAAATTGGCTTTTTTTAGCACTTTGAGCACTTTTCCTAAATGGCACTTCCCAAGGTCCTAGAGCCTCGTGGTTGGTACCAATCGATCCGGAATTACCTGATTAGTGGGGGTAGATGCAACTTCCGAGTCTCTACAACCTTCAGAAGGAAAGTTATGAAATAAAATGTGAAAAAAATAAAAATTGCCATGAGTGGGATTTGAACACTCAACCTTGTGTTCCAAAGGCGGGCGCACTACCACTGCACCACCGCTCCAGCTGAAAACGCATTTTTCAGAAATGGCACTTCCCAAGATCCTAGAGCCTCGTGGTTGGTACCAATCGATCCGGAATGACCTGATTAGTGGGGGTAGATGCAACTTTTAAGTCTTTACGACCTTCAGAGAAAAAGTTATTAGCCGAGATAAATTTGCTTTTTTTAGCACTTTGAGCACTTTTCCTAAATGGCACTTCCCAAGGTCCTAGAGCCTCGGGGTTGGTACCAATCGATCCGGAATGACCTGATTAGTGGGGGTAGATGCAACTTCTGAGTCTCTACGACCTTCAGAAGGAAAGTTAAGAAATAAAATGTGAAAAAAATAAAAATTGCCATGAGCGGGATTTGAACACACAACCTTGTGTTCCAAAGGCGGGCGCACTACCACTGCACCACCGCTCCAGCTGAAAACGCATTTTTCAGAAATGGCACTTCCCAAGGTCCTAGAGCCTCGTGGTTGGTACCAATCGATCCGGAATGACCTGATTAGTGGGGGTAGATGCAACTTTTAAGTCTCTACGACCTTCAGAGAAAAAGTTATTAGCCGAGATAAATTTGCTTTTTTTAGCACTTTGAGCACTTTTCCTAAATGGCACTTCCCAAGGTCCTAGAGCCTCGGGGTTGGTACCAATCGATCCGGAATGACCTGATTAGTGGGGGTAGATGCAACTTCCGAGTCTCTACGAACTTCAGAGAAAAAGTTATTAGCCGAGATAAATTTGCTTTTTTTAGCACTTTGAGCACTTTTCCTAAATGGCACTTCCCAAGGTCCTAGAGCCTCGTGGTTGGTACCAATCGATCCGGAATGACCTGATTAGTGGGGGTAGATGCAACTTCTGAGTCTCTACGACCTTCAGAAGGAAAGTTATGAAATAAAATGTGAAAAAAATAAAAATTGCCATGAGTGGGATTTGAACACTCAACCTTGTGTTCCAAAGGCGGGCGCACTACCACTGCACCACCGCTCCAGCTGAAAACGCATTTTTCAGAAATGGCACTTCCCAAGGTCCTAGAGCCTCGTGGTTGGTACCAATCGACCCGGAATGACCTGATTAGTGGGGGTAGATGCAACTTTTAAGTCTCTACGACCTTCAAAGAAAAAGTTATTAGCCGAGTGAAAATTGGCTTTTTTTAGCACTTTGAGCACTTTTCCTAAATGGCACTTCCCAAGGTCCTAGAGCCTCGTGGTTGGTACCAATCGATCCGGAATTACCTGATTAGTGGGGGTAGATGCAACTTCCGAGTCTCTACAACCTTCAGAAGGAAAGTTATGAAATAAAATGTGAAAAAAATAAAAATTGCCATGAGTGGGATTTGAACACTCAACCTTGTGTTCCAAAGGCGGGCGCACTACCACTGCACCACCGCTCCAGCTGAAAACGCATTTTTCAGAAATGGCACTTCCCAAGATCCTAGAGCCTCGTGGTTGGTACCAATCGATCCGGAATGACCTGATTAGTGGGGGTAGATGCAACTTTTAAGTCTTTACGACCTTCAGAGAAAAAGTTATTAGCCGAGATAAATTTGCTTTTTTTAGCACTTTGAGCACTTTTCCTAAATGGCACTTCCCAAGGTCCTAGAGCCTCGGGGTTGGTACCAATCGATCCGGAATGACCTGATTAGTGGGGGTAGATGCAACTTCTGAGTCTCTACGACCTTCAGAAGGAAAGTTAAGAAATAAAATGTGAAAAAAATAAAAATTGCCATGAGCGGGATTTGAACACACAACCTTGTGTTCCAAAGGCGGGCGCACTACCACTGCACCACCGCTCCAGCTGAAAACGCATTTTTCAGAAATGGCACTTCCCAAGGTCCTAGAGCCTCGTGGTTGGTACCAATCGATCCGGAATGACCTGATTAGTGGGGGTAGATGCAACTTTTAAGTCTCTACGACCTTCAGAGAAAAAGTTATTAGCCGAGATAAATTTGCTTTTTTTAGCACTTTGAGCACTTTTCCTAAATGGCACTTCCCAAGGTCCTAGAGCCTCGGGGTTGGTACCAATCGATCCGGAATGACCTGATTAGTGGGGGTAGATGCAACTTCCGAGTCTCTACGAACTTCAGAGAAAAAGTTATTAGCCGAGATAAATTTGCTTTTTTTAGCACTTTGAGCACTTTTCCTAAATGGCACTTCCCAAGGTCCTAGAGCCTCGGGGTTGGTACCAATCGATCCGGAATGACCTGATTAGTGGGGGTAGATGCAACTTCTGAGTCTCTACGACCTTCAGAAGGAAAGTTATGAAATAAAATGTGAAAAAAATAAAAATTGCCATGAGTGGGATTTGAACACTCAACCTTGTGTTCCAAAGGCGGGCGCACTACCACTGCACCACCGCTCCAGCTGAAAACGCATTTTTCAGAAATGGCACTTCCCAAGGTCCTAGAGCCTCGTGGTTGGTACCAATCGACCCGGAATGACCTGATTAGTGGGGGTAGATGCAACTTTTAAGTCTCTACGACCTTCAAAGAAAAAGTTATTAGCCGAGTGAAAATTGGCTTTTTTTAGCACTTTGAGCACTTTTCCTAAATGGCACTTCCCAAGGTCCTAGAGCCTCGTGGTTGGTACCAATCGATCCGGAATTACCTGATTAGTGGGGGTAGATGCAACTTCCGAGTCTCTACAACCTTCAGAAGGAAAGTTATGAAATAAAATGTGAAAAAAATAAAAATTGCCATGAGTGGGATTTGAACACTCAACCTTGTGTTCCAAAGGCGGGCGCACTACCACTGCACCACCGCTCCAGCTGAAAACGCATTTTTCAGAAATGGCACTTCCCAAGATCCTAGAGCCTCGTGGTTGGTACCAATCGATCCGGAATGACCTGATTAGTGGGGGTAGATGCAACTTTTAAGTCTTTACGACCTTCAGAGAAAAAGTTATTAGCCGAGATAAATTTGCTTTTTTTAGCACTTTGAGCACTTTTCCTAAATGGCACTTCCCAAGGTCCTAGAGCCTCGGGGTTGGTACCAATCGATCCGGAATGACCTGATTAGTGGGGGTAGATGCAACTTCTGAGTCTCTACGACCTTCAGAAGGAAAGTTAAGAAATAAAATGTGAAAAAAATAAAAATTGCCATGAGCGGGATTTGAACACACAACCTTGTGTTCCAAAGGCGGGCGCACTACCACTGCACCACCGCTCCAGCTGAAAACGCATTTTTCAGAAATGGCACTTCCCAAGGTCCTAGAGCCTCGTGGTTGGTACCAATCGATCCGGAATGACCTGATTAGTGGGGGTAGATGCAACTTTTAAGTCTCTACGACCTTCAGAGAAAAAGTTATTAGCCGAGATAAATTTGCTTTTTTTAGCACTTTGAGCACTTTTCCTAAATGGCACTTCCCAAGGTCCTAGAGCCTCGGGGTTGGTACCAATCGATCCGGAATGACCTGATTAGTGGGGGTAGATGCAACTTCCGAGTCTCTACGAACTTCAGAGAAAAAGTTATTAGCCGAGATAAATTTGCTTTTTTTAGCACTTTGAGCACTTTTCCTAAATGGCACTTCCCAAGGTCCTAGAGCCTCGTGGTTGGTACCAATCGATCCGGAATGACCTGATTAGTGGGGGTAGATGCAACTTCTGAGTCTCTACGACCTTCAGAAGGAAAGTTAAGAAATAAAATGTGAAAAAAATAAAAATTGCCATGAGCGGGATTTGAACACTCAACCTTGTGTTCCAAAGGCGGGCGCACTACCACTGCACCACCGCTCCAGCTGAAAACGCATTTTTCAGAAATGGCACTTCCCAAGGTCCTAGAGCCTCGTGGTTGGTACCAATCGACCCGGAATGACCTGATTAGTGGGGGTAGATGCAACTTTTAAGTCTCTACGACCTTCAGAGAAAAAGTTATTAGCCGAGATAAATTGGCTTTTTTTAGCACTTTGAGCACTTTTCCTAAATGGCACTTCCCAAGGTCCTAGAGCCTCGGGGTTGGTACCAATCGATCCGGAATGACCTGATTAGTGGGGGTAGATGCAACTTCCGAGTCTCTACGACCTTCAGAGAAAAAGTTATTAGCCGAGATAAATTTGCTTTTTTTAGCACTTTGAGCACTTTTCCTAAATGGCACTTCCCAAGGTCCTAGAGCCTCGTGGTTGGTACCAATCGATCCGGAATGACCTGATTAGTGGGGGTAGATGCAACTTCTGAGTCTCTACGACCTTCAGAAGGAAAGTTATGAAATAAAATGTGAAAAAAATAAAAATTGCCATGAGTGGGATTTGAACACTCAACCTTGTGTTCCAAAGGCGGGCGCACTACCACTGCACCACCGCTCCAGCTGTAAACGCATTTTTCAGAAATGGCACTTCCCAAGGTCCTAGAGCCTCGTGGTTGGTACCAATCGACCCGGAATGACCTGATTAGTGGGGGTAGATGCAACTTTTAAGTCTCTACGACCTTCAGAGAAAAAGTTATTAGCCGAGATAAATTGGCTTTTTTTAGCACTTTGAGCACTTTTCCTAAATGGCACTTCCCAAGGTCCTAGAGCCTCGGGGTTGGTACCAATCGATCCGGAATGACCTGATTAGTGGGGGTAGATGCAACTTCCGAGTCTCTACGACCTTCAGAGAAAAAGTTATTAGCCGAGATAAATTTGCTTTTTTTAGCACTTTGAGCACTTTTCCTAAATGGCACTTCCCAAGGTCCTAGAGCCTCGTGGTTGGTACCAATCGATCCGGAATGACCTGATTAGTGGGGGTAGATGCAACTTCTGAGTCTCTACGACCTTCAGAAGGAAAGTTATGAAATAAAATGTGAAAAAAATAAAAATTGCCATGAGTGGGATTTGAACACTCAACCTTGTGTTCCAAAGGCGGGCGCACTACCACTGCACCACCGCTCCAGCTGAAAACGCATTTTTCAGAAATGGCACTTCCCAAGGTCCTAGAGCCTCGTGGTTGGTACCAATCGACCCGGAATGACCTGATTAGTGGGGGTAGATGCAACTTTTAAGTCTCTACGACCTTCAAAGAAAAAGTTATTAGCCGAGTGAAAATTGGCTTTTTTTAGCACTTTGAGCACTTTTCCTAAATGGCACTTCCCAAGGTCCTAGAGCCTCGTGGTTGGTACCAATCGATCCGGAATTACCTGATTAGTGGGGGTAGATGCAACTTCCGAGTCTCTACAACCTTCAGAAGGAAAGTTATGAAATAAAATGTGAAAAAAATAAAAATTGCCATGAGTGGGATTTGAACACTCAACCTTGTGTTCCAAAGGCGGGCGCACTACCACTGCACCACCGCTCCAGCTGAAAACGCATTTTTCAGAAATGGCACTTCCCAAGATCCTAGAGCCTCGTGGTTGGTACCAATCGATCCGGAATGACCTGATTAGTGGGGGTAGATGCAACTTTTAAGTCTTTACGACCTTCAGAGAAAAAGTTATTAGCCGAGATAAATTTGCTTTTTTTAGCACTTTGAGCACTTTTCCTAAATGGCACTTCCCAAGGTCCTAGAGCCTCGTGGTTGGTACCAATCGATCCGGAATGACCTGATTAGTGGGGGTAGATGCAACTTCTGAGTCTCTACGACCTTCAGAAGGAAAGTTATGAAATAAAATGTGAAAAAAATAAAAATTGCCATGAGTGGGATTTGAACACTCAACCTTGTGTTCCAAAGGCGGGCGCACTACCACTGCACCACCGCTACAGCTGAAAACGCATTTTTCAGAAATGGCACTTCCCAAGGTCCTAGAGCCTCGTGGTTGGTACCAATCGACCCGGAATGACCTGATTAGTGGGGGTAGATGCAACTTTTAAGTCTCTACGACCTTCAAAGAAAAAGTTATTAGCCGAGTGAAAATTGGCTTTTTTTAGCACTTTGAGCACTTTTCCTAAATGGCACTTCCCAAGGTCCTAGAGCCTCGTGGTTGGTACCAATCGATCCGGAATTACCTGATTAGTGGGGGTAGATGCAACTTCCGAGTCTCTACAACCTTCAGAAGGAAAGTTATGAAATAAAATGTGAAAAAAATAAAAATTGCCATGAGTGGGATTTGAACACTCAACCTTGTGTTCCAAAGGCGGGCGCACTACCACTGCACCACCGCTCCAGCTGAAAACGCATTTTTCAGAAATGGCACTTCCCAAGATCCTAGAGCCTCGTGGTTGGTACCAATCGATCCGGAATGACCTGATTAGTGGGGGTAGATGCAACTTTTAAGTCTTTACGACCTTCAGAGAAAAAGTTATTAGCCGAGATAAATTTGCTTTTTTTAGCACTTTGAGCACTTTTCCTAAATGGCACTTCCCAAGGTCCTAGAGCCTCGGGGTTGGTACCAATCGATCCGGAATGACCTGATTAGTGGGGGTAGATGCAACTTCTGAGTCTCTACGACCTTCAGAAGGAAAGTTATGAAATAAAATGTGAAAAAAATAAAAATTGCCATGAGTGGGATTTGAACACTCAACCTTGTGTTCCAAAGGCGGGCGCACTACCACTGCACCACCGCTCCAGCTGAAAACGCATTTTTCAGAAATGGCACTTCCCAAGGTCCTAGAGCCTCGTGGTTGGTACCAATCGACCCGGAATGACCTGATTAGTGGGGGTAGATGCAACTTTTAAGTCTCTACGACCTTCAAAGAAAAAGTTATTAGCCGAGTGAAAATTGGCTTTTTTTAGCACTTTGAGCACTTTTCCTAAATGGCACTTCCCAAGGTCCTAGAGCCTCGTGGTTGGTACCAATCGATCCGGAATTACCTGATTAGTGGGGGTAGATGCAACTTCCGAGTCTCTACAACCTTCAGAAGGAAAGTTATGAAATAAAATGTGAAAAAAATAAAAATTGCCATGAGTGGGATTTGAACACTCAACCTTGTGTTCCAAAGGCGGGCGCACTACCACTGCACCACCGCTCCAGCTGAAAATGCATTTTTCAGAAATGGCACTTCCCAAGATCCTAGAGCCTCGTGGTTGGTACCAATCGATCCGGAATGACCTGATTAGTGGGGGTAGATGCAACTTTTAAGTCTTTACGACCTTCAGAGAAAAAGTTATTAGCCGAGATAAATTTGCTTTTTTTAGCACTTTGAGCACTTTTCCTAAATGGCACTTCCCAAGGTCCTAGAGCCTCGGGGTTGGTACCAATCGATCCGGAATGACCTGATTAGTGGGGGTAGATGCAACTTCTGAGTCTCTACGACCTTCAGAAGGAAAGTTAAGAAATAAAATGTGAAAAAAATAAAAATTGCCATGAGCGGGATTTGAACACACAACCTTGTGTTCCAAAGGCGGGCGCACTACCACTGCACCACCGCTCCAGCTGAAAACGCATTTTTCAGAAATGGCACTTCCCAAGGTCCTAGAGCCTCGTGGTTGGTACCAATCGATCCGGAATGACCTGATTAGTGGGGGTAGATGCAACTTTTAAGTCTCTACGACCTTCAGAGAAAAAGTTATTAGCCGAGATAAATTTGCTTTTTTTAGCACTTTGAGCACTTTTCCTAAATGGCACTTCCCAAGGTCCTAGAGCCTCGGGGTTGGTACCAATCGATCCGGAATGACCTGATTAGTGGGGGTAGATGCAACTTCCGAGTCTCTACGAACTTCAGAGAAAAAGTTATTAGCCGAGATAAATTTGCTTTTTTTAGCACTTTGAGCACTTTTCCTAAATGGCACTTCCCAAGGTCCTAGAGCCTCGTGGTTGGTACCAATCGATCCGGAATGACCTGATTAGTGGGGGTAGATGCAACTTCTGAGTCTCTACGACCTTCAGAAGGAAAGTTATGAAATAAAATGTGAAAAAAATAAAAATTGCCATGAGTGGGATTTGAACACTCAACCTTGTGTTCCAAAGGCGGGCGCACTACCACTGCACCACCGCTCCAGCTGAAAACGCATTTTTCAGAAATGGCACTTCCCAAGGTCCTAGAGCCTCGTGGTTGGTACCAATCGACCCGGAATGACCTGATTAGTGGGGGTAGATGCAACTTTTAAGTCTCTACGACCTTCAAAGAAAAAGTTATTAGCCGAGTGAAAATTGGCTTTTTTTAGCACTTTGAGCACTTTTCCTAAATGGCACTTCCCAAGGTCCTAGAGCCTCGTGGTTGGTACCAATCGATCCGGAATTACCTGATTAGTGGGGGTAGATGCAACTTCCGAGTCTCTACAACCTTCAGAAGGAAAGTTATGAAATAAAATGTGAAAAAAATAAAAATTGCCATGAGTGGGATTTGAACACTCAACCTTGTGTTCCAAAGGCGGGCGCACTACCACTGCACCACCGCTCCAGCTGAAAACGCATTTTTCAGAAATGGCACTTCCCAAGATCCTAGAGCCTCGTGGTTGGTACCAATCGATCCGGAATGACCTGATTAGTGGGGGTAGATGCAACTTTTAAGTCTTTACGACCTTCAGAGAAAAAGTTATTAGCCGAGATAAATTTGCTTTTTTTAGCACTTTGAGCACTTTTCCTAAATGGCACTTCCCAAGGTCCTAGAGCCTCGGGGTTGGTACCAATCGATCCGGAATGACCTGATTAGTGGGGGTAGATGCAACTTCTGAGTCTCTACGACCTTCAGAAGGAAAGTTAAGAAATAAAATGTGAAAAAAATAAAAATTGCCATGAGCGGGATTTGAACACACAACCTTGTGTTCCAAAGGCGGGCGCACTACCACTGCACCACCGCTCCAGCTGAAAACGCATTTTTCAGAAATGGCACTTCCCAAGGTCCTAGAGCCTCGTGGTTGGTACCAATCGACCCGGAATGACCTGATTAGTGGGGGTAGATGCAACTTTTAAGTCTCTACGACCTTCAGAGAAAAAGTTATTAGCCGAGATAAATTTGCTTTTTTTAGCACTTTGAGCACTTTTCCTAAATGGCACTTCCCAAGGTCCTAGAGCCTCGGGGTTGGTACCAATCGATCCGGAATGACCTGATTAGTGGGGGTAGATGCAACTTCCGAGTCTCTACGAACTTCAGAGAAAAAGTTATTAGCCGAGATAAATTTGCTTTTTTTAGCACTTTGAGCACTTTTCCTAAATGGCACTTCCCAAGGTCCTAGAGCCTCGTGGTTGGTACCAATCGATCCGGAATGACCTGATTAGTGGGGGTAGATGCAACTTCTGAGTCTCTACGACCTTCAGAAGGAAAGTTAAGAAATAAAATGTGAAAAAAATAAAAATTGCCATGAGCGGGATTTGAACACTCAACCTTGTGTTCCAAAGGCGGGCGCACTACCACTGCACCACCGCTCCAGCTGAAAACGCATTTTTCAGAAATGGCACTTCCCAAGGTCCTAGAGCCTCGTGGTTGGTACCAATCGACCCGGAATGACCTGATTAGTGGGGGTAGATGCAACTTCTGAGTCTCTACGACCTTCAGAAGGAAAGTTAAGAAATAAAATGTGAAAAAAATAAAAATTGCCATGAGCGGGATTTGAACACACAACCTTGTGTTCCAAAGGCGGGCGCACTACCACTGCACCACCGCTCCAGCTGAAAACGCATTTTTCAGAAATGGCACTTCCCAAGGTCCTAGAGCCTCGTGGTTGGTACCAATCGATCCGGAATGACCTGATTAGTGGGGGTAGATGCAACTTTTAAGTCTCTACGACCTTCAGAGAAAAAGTTATTAGCCGAGATAAATTTGCTTTTTTTAGCACTTTGAGCACTTTTCCTAAATGGCACTTCCCAAGGTCCTAGAGCCTCGGGGTTGGTACCAATCGATCCGGAATGACCTGATTAGTGGGGGTAGATGCAACTTCCGAGTCTCTACGAACTTCAGAGAAAAAGTTATTAGCCGAGATAAATTTGCTTTTTTTAGCACTTTGAGCACTTTTCCTAAATGGCACTTCCCAAGGTCCTAGAGCCTCGTGGTTGGTACCAATCGATCCGGAATGACCTGATTAGTGGGGGTAGATGCAACTTCTGAGTCTCTACGACCTTCAGAAGGAAAGTTAAGAAATAAAATGTGAAAAAAATAAAAATTGCCATGAGCGGGATTTGAACACTCAACCTTGTGTTCCAAAGGCGGGCGCACTACCACTGCACCACCGCTCCAGCTGAAAACGCATTTTTCAGAAATGGCACTTCCCAAGGTCCTAGAGCCTCGTGGTTGGTACCAATCGATCCGGAATGACCTGATTAGTGGGGGTAGATGCAACTTTTAAGTCTCTACGACCTTCAGTGAAAAAGTTATTAGCCGAGATAAATTTGCTTTTTTTAGCACTTTGAGCACTTTTCCTAAATGGCACTTCCCAAGGTCCTAGAGCCTCGGGGTTGGTACCAATCGATCCGGAATGACCTGATTAGTGGGGGTAGATGCAACTTCCGAGTCTCTACGACCTTCAGAGAAAAAGTTATTAGCCGAGATAAATTTGCTTTTTTTAGCACTTTGAGCACTTTTCCTAAATGGCACTTCCCAAGGTCCTAGAGCCTCGGGGTTGGTACCAATCGATCCGGAATGACCTGATTAGTGGGGGTAGATGCAACTTCCGAGTCTCTACGAACTTCAGAGAAAAAGTTATTAGCCGAGATAAATTTGCTTTTTTTAGCACTTTGAGCACTTTTCCTAAATGGCACTTCCCAAGGTCCTAGAGCCTCGTGGTTGGTACCAATCGATCCGGAATGACCTGATTAGTGGGGGTAGATGCAACTTCTGAGTCTCTACGACCTTCAGAAGGAAAGTTAAGAAATAAAATGTGAAAAAAATAAAAATTGCCATGAGCGGGATTTGAACACTCAACCTTGTGTTCCAAAGGCGGGCGCACTACCACTGCACCACCGCTCCAGCTGAAAACGCATTTTTCAGAAATGGCACTTCCCAAGGTCCTAGAGCCTCGTGGTTGGTACCAATCGATCCGGAATGACCTGATTAGTGGGGGTAGATGCAACTTTTAAGTCTCTACGACCTTCAGTGAAAAAGTTATTAGCCGAGATAAATTTGCTTTTTTTAGCACTTTGAGCACTTTTCCTAAATGGCACTTCCCAAGGTCCTAGAGCCTCGGGGTTGGTACCAATCGATCCGGAATGACCTGATTAGTGGGGGTAGATGCAACTTCCGAGTCTCTACGACCTTCAGAGAAAAAGTTATTAGCCGAGATAAATTTGCTTTTTTTAGCACTTTGAGCACTTTTCCTAAATGGCACTTCCCAAGGTCCTAGAGCCTCGTGGTTGGTACCAATCGATCCGGAATTACCTGATTAGTGGGGGTAGATGCAACTTCCGAGTCTCTACAACCTTCAGAAGGAAAGTTATGAAATAAAATGTGAAAAAAATAAAAATTGCCATGAGTGGGATTTGAACACTCAACCTTGTGTTCCAATGGCGGGCGCACTACCACTGCACCACCGCTCCAGCTGAAAACGCATTTTTCAGAAATGGCACTTCCCAAGGTCCTAGAGCCTCGTGGTTGGTACCAATCGATCCGGAATGACCTGATTAGTGGGGGTAGATGCAACTTTTAAGTCTTTACGACCTTCAGAGAAAAAGTTATTAGCCGAGATAAATTTGCTTTTTTTAGCACTTTGAGCACTTTTCCTAAATGGCACTTCCCAAGGTCCTAGAGCCTCGGGGTTGGTACCAATCGATCCGGAATGACCTGATTAGTGGGGGTAGATGCAACTTCCGAGTCTCTACGACCTTCAGAAGGAAAGTTAAGAAATAAAATGTGAAAAAAATAAAAATTGCCATGAGCGGGATTTGAACACTCAACCTTGTGTTCCAAAGGCGGGCGCACTACCACTGCACCACCGCTCCTCCTGAAAACGCATTTTTCAGAAATGGCACTTCCCAAGGTCCTAGAGCTTGGAAGATGCAACTTCCGAGTCTCTACGACCTTCAGAGAAAAAGTTATTAGCCGAGATAAATTTGCTTTTTTTAGCACTTTGAGCACTTTTCCTAAATGGCACTTCCCAAGGTCCTAGAGCCTCGGGGTTGGTACCAATCGATCCGGAATGACCTGATTAGTGGGGGTAGATGCAACTACCGAGTCTCTACGACCTTCAGAAGGAAAGTTAAGAAATAAAATGTGAAAAAAATAAAAATTGCCATGAGCGGGATTTGAACACTCAACCTTGTGTTCCAAAGGCGGGCGCACTACCACTGCACCACCGCTCCAGCTGAAAACGCATTTTTCAGAAATGGCACTTCCCAAGGTCCTAGAGCCTCGTGGTTGGTACCAATCGATCCGGAATGACCTGATTAGTGGGGGTAGATGCAACTTCCGAGTCTCTACGACCTTCAGAGAAAAAGTTATTAGCCGAGATAAATTTGCTTTTTTTAGCACTTTGAGCACTTTTCCTAAATGGCACTTCCCAAGGTCCTAGAGCCTCGTGGTTGGTACCAATCGATCCGGAATGACCTGATTAGTGGGGGTAGATGCAACTTTTAAGTCTCTACGACCTTCAGAGAAAAAGTTATTAGCCGAGATAAATTTGCTTTTTTTAGCACTTTGAGCACTTTTCCTAAATGGCACTTCCCAAGGTCCTAGAGCCTCGGGGTTGGTACCAATCGATCCGGAATGACCTGATTAGTGGGGGTAGATGCAACTTCCGAGTCTCTACGAACTTCAGAGAAAAAGTTATTAGCCGAGATAAATTTGCTTTTTTTAGCACTTTGAGCACTTTTCCTAAATGGCACTTCCCAAGGTCCTAGAGCCTCGTGGTTGGTACCAATCGATCCGGAATGACCTGATTAGTGGGGGTAGATGCAACTTCTGAGTCTCTACGACCTTCAGAAGGAAAGTTAAGAAATAAAATGTGAAAAAAATAAAAATTGCCATGAGCGGGATTTGAACACTCAACCTTGTGTTCCAAAGGCGGGCGCACTACCACTGCACCACCGCTCCAGCTGAAAACGCATTTTTCAGAAATGGCACTTCCCAAGGTCCTAGAGCCTCGTGGTTGGTACCAATCGATCCGGAATGACCTGATTAGTGGGGGTAGATGCAACTTTTAAGTCTCTACGACCTTCAGTGAAAAAGTTATTAGCCGAGATAAATTTGCTTTTTTTAGCACTTTGAGCACTTTTCCTAAATGGCACTTCCCAAGGTCCTAGAGCCTCGGGGTTGGTACCAATCGATCCGGAATGACCTGATTAGTGGGGGTAGATGCAACTTCCGAGTCTCTACGACCTTCAGAGAAAAAGTTATTAGCCGAGATAAATTTGCTTTTTTTAGCACTTTGAGCACTTTTCCTAAATGGCACTTCCCAAGGTCCTAGAGCCTCGGGGTTGGTACCAATCGATCCGGAATGACCTGATTAGTGGGGGTAGATGCAACTTCCGAGTCTCTACGAACTTCAGAGAAAAAGTTATTAGCCGAGATAAATTTGCTTTTTTTAGCACTTTGAGCACTTTTCCTAAATGGCACTTCCCAAGGTCCTAGAGCCTCGTGGTTGGTACCAATCGATCCGGAATGACCTGATTAGTGGGGGTAGATGCAACTTCTGAGTCTCTACGACCTTCAGAAGGAAAGTTAAGAAATAAAATGTGAAAAAAATAAAAATTGCCATGAGCGGGATTTGAACACTCAACCTTGTGTTCCAAAGGCGGGCGCACTACCACTGCACCACCGCTCCAGCTGAAAACGCATTTTTCAGAAATGGCACTTCCCAAGGTCCTAGAGCCTCGTGGTTGGTACCAATCGATCCGGAATGACCTGATTAGTGGGGGTAGATGCAACTTTTAAGTCTCTACGACCTTCAGTGAAAAAGTTATTAGCCGAGATAAATTTGCTTTTTTTAGCACTTTGAGCACTTTTCCTAAATGGCACTTCCCAAGGTCCTAGAGCCTCGGGGTTGGTACCAATCGATCCGGAATGACCTGATTAGTGGGGGTAGATGCAACTTCCGAGTCTCTACGACCTTCAGAGAAAAAGTTATTAGCCGAGATAAATTTGCTTTTTTTAGCACTTTGAGCACTTTTCCTAAATGGCACTTCCCAAGGTCCTAGAGCCTCGTGGTTGGTACCAATCGATCCGGAATTACCTGATTAGTGGGGGTAGATGCAACTTCCGAGTCTCTACAACCTTCAGAAGGAAAGTTATGAAATAAAATGTGAAAAAAATAAAAATTGCCATGAGTGGGATTTGAACACTCAACCTTGTGTTCCAATGGCGGGCGCACTACCACTGCACCACCGCTCCAGCTGAAAACGCATTTTTCAGAAATGGCACTTCCCAAGGTCCTAGAGCCTCGTGGTTGGTACCAATCGATCCGGAATGACCTGATTAGTGGGGGTAGATGCAACTTTTAAGTCTTTACGACCTTCAGAGAAAAAGTTATTAGCCGAGATAAATTTGCTTTTTTTAGCACTTTGAGCACTTTTCCTAAATGGCACTTCCCAAGGTCCTAGAGCCTCGTGGTTGGTACCAATCGATCCGGAATGACCTGATTAGTGGGGGTAGATGCAACTTTTAAGTCTCTACGACCTTCAGAGAAAAAGTTATTAGCCGAGATAAATTTGCTTTTTTTAGCACTTTGAGCACTTTTCCTAAATGGCACTTCCCAAGGTCCTAGAGCCTCGTGGTTGGTACCAATCGATCCGGAATGACCTGATTAGTGGGGGTAGATGCAACTTTTAAGTCTCTACGACCTTCAGAGAAAAAGTTATTAGCCGAGATAAATTTGCTTTTTTTAGCACTTTGAGCACTTTTCCTAAATGGCACTTCCCAAGGTCCTAGAGCCTCGGGGTTGGTACCAATCGATCCGGAATGACCTGATTAGTGGGGGTAGATGCAACTTCCGAGTCTCTACGACCTTCAGAGAAAAAGTTATTAGCCGAGATAAATTTGCTTTTTTTAGCACTTTGAGCACTTTTCCTAAATGGCACTTCCCAAGGTCCTAGAGCCTCGTGGTTGGTACCAATCGATCCGGAATGACCTGATTAGTGGGGGTAGATGCAACTTTTAAGTCTCTACGACCTTCAGAGAAAAAGTTATTAGCCGAGATAAATTTGCTTTTTTTAGCACTTTGAGCACTTTTCCTAAATGGCACTTCCCAAGGTCCTAGAGCCTCGGGGTTGGTACCAATCGATCCGGAATGACCTGATTAGTGGGGGTAGATGCAACTTCCGAGTCTCTACGACCTTCAGAGAAAAAGTTATTAGCCGAGATAAATTTGCTTTTTTTAGCACTTTGAGCACTTTTCCTAAATGGCACTTCCCAAGGTCCTAGAGCCTCGTGGTTGGTACCAATCGATCCGGAATTACCTGATTAGTGGGGGTAGATGCAACTTCCGAGTCTCTACAACCTTCAGAAGGAAAGTTATGAAATAAAATGTGAAAAAAATAAAAATTGCCATGAGTGGGATTTGAACACTCAACCTTGTGTTCCAATGGCGGGCGCACTACCACTGCACCACCGCTCCAGCTGAAAACGCATTTTTCAGAAATGGCACTTCCCAAGGTCCTAGAGCCTCGTGGTTGGTACCAATCGATCCGGAATGACCTGATTAGTGGGGGTAGATGCAACTTTTAAGTCTTTACGACCTTCAGAGAAAAAGTTATTAGCCGAGATAAATTTGCTTTTTTTAGCACTTTGAGCACTTTTCCTAAATGGCACTTCCCAAGGTCCTAGAGCCTCGTGGTTGGTACCAATCGATCCGGAATGACCTGATTAGTGGGGGTAGATGCAACTTTTAAGTCTCTACGACCTTCAGAGAAAAAGTTATTAGCCGAGATAAATTTGCTTTTTTTAGCACTTTGAGCACTTTTCCTAAATGGCACTTCCCAAGGTCCTAGAGCCTCGTGGTTGGTACCAATCGATCCGGAATGACCTGATTAGTGGGGGTAGATGCAACTTTTAAGTCTCTACGACCTTCAGAGAAAAAGTTATTAGCCGAGATAAATTTGCTTTTTTTAGCACTTTGAGCACTTTTCCTAAATGGCACTTCCCAAGGTCCTAGAGCCTCGGGGTTGGTACCAATCGATCCGGAATGACCTGATTAGTGGGGGTAGATGCAACTTCCGAGTCTCTACGACCTTCAGAAGGAAAGTTAAGAAATAAAATGTGAAAAAAATAAAAATTGCCATGAGCGGGATTTGAACACTCAACCTTGTGTTCCAAAGGCGGGCGCACTACCACTGCACCACCGCTCCTCCTGAAAACGCATTTTTCAGAAATGGCACTTCCCAAGGTCCTAGAGCTTGGAAGATGCAACTTCCGAGTCTCTACGACCTTCAGAGAAAAAGTTATTAGCCGAGATAAATTTGCTTTTTTTAGCACTTTGAGCACTTTTCCTAAATGGCACTTCCCAAGGTCCTAGAGCCTCGTGGTTGGTACCAATCGATCCGGAATGACCTGATTAGTGGGGGTAGATGCAACTTCCGAGTCTCTACGACCTTCAGAGAAAAAGTTATTAGCCGAGATAAATTTGCTTTTTTTAGCACTTTGAGCACTTTTCCTAAATGGCACTTCCCAAGGTCCTAGAGCCTCGGGGTTGGTACCAATCGATCCGGAATGACCTGATTAGTGGGGGTAGATGCAACTTCCGAGTCTCTACGACCTTCAGAAGGAAAGTTAAGAAATAAAATGTGAAAAAAATAAAAATTGCCATGAGCGGGATTTGAACACTCAACCTTGTGTTCCAAAGGCGGGCGCACTACCACTGCACCACCGCTCCTCCTGAAAACGCATTTTTCAGAAATGGCACTTCCCAAGGTCCTAGAGCCTCGGGGTTGGTACCAATCGATCCGGAATGACCTGATTAGTTGGGGTAGATGCAACTTCCGAGTCTCTACGACCTTCAGAGAAAAAGTTATTAGCCGAGATAAATTTGCTTTTTTTAGCACTTTGAGCACTTTTCCTAAATGGCACTTCCCAAGGTCCTAGAGCCTCGTGGTTGGTACCAATCGATCCGGAATGACCTGATTAGTGGGGGTAGATGCAACTTCTGAGTCTCTACGACCTTCAGAAGGAAAGTTATGAAATAAAATGTGAAAAAAATAAAAATTGCCATGAGTGGGATTTGAACACTCAACCTTGTGTTCCAAAGGCGGGCGCACTACCACTGCACCACCGCTCCAGCTGAAAACGCATTTTTCAGAAATGGCACTTCCCAAGGTCCTAGAGCCTCGTGGTTGGTACCAATCGACCCGGAATGACCTGATTAGTGGGGGTAGATGCAACTTTTAAGTCTCTACGACCTTCAAAGAAAAAGTTATTAGCCGAGTGAAAATTGGCTTTTTTTAGCACTTTGAGCACTTTTCCTAAATGGCACTTCCCAAGGTCCTAGAGCCTCGTGGTTGGTACCAATCGATCCGGAATTACCTGATTAGTGGGGGTAGATGCAACTTCCGAGTCTCTACAACCTTCAGAAGGAAAGTTATGAAATAAAATGTGAAAAAAATAAAAATTGCCATGAGTGGGATTTGAACACTCAACCTTGTGTTCCAAAGGCGGGCGCACTACCACTGCACCACCGCTCCAGCTGAAAACGCATTTTTCAGAAATGGCACTTCCCAAGATCCTAGAGCCTCGTGGTTGGTACCAATCGATCCGGAATGACCTGATTAGTGGGGGTAGATGCAACTTTTAAGTCTTTACGACCTTCAGAGAAAAAGTTATTAGCCGAGATAAATTTGCTTTTTTTAGCACTTTGAGCACTTTTCCTAAATGGCACTTCCCAAGGTCCTAGAGCCTCGTGGTTGGTACAAATCGATCCGGAATGACCTGATTAGTGGGGGTAGATGCAACTTCTGAGTCTCTACGACCTTCAGAAGGAAAGTTATGAAATAAAATGTGAAAAAAATAAAAATTGCCATGAGTGGGATTTGAACACTCAACCTTGTGTTCCAAAGGCGGGCGCACTACCACTGCACCACCGCTCCAGCTGAAAACGCATTTTTCAGAAATGGCACTTCCCAAGGTCCTAGAGCCTCGTGGTTGGTACCAATCGACCCGGAATGACCTGATTAGTGGGGGTAGATGCAACTTTTAAGTCTCTACGACCTTCAAAGAAAAAGTTATTAGCCGAGTGAAAATTGGCTTTTTTTAGCACTTTGAGCACTTTTCCTAAATGGCACTTCCCAAGGTCCTAGAGCCTCGTGGTTGGTACCAATCGATCCGGAATTACCTGATTAGTGGGGGTAGATGCAACTTCCGAGTCTCTACAACCTTCAGAAGGAAAGTTATGAAATAAAATGTGAAAAAAATAAAAATTGCCATGAGTGGGATTTGAACACTCAACCTTGTGTTCCAAAGGCGGGCGCACTACCACTGCACCACCGCTCCAGCTGAAAACGCATTTTTCAGAAATGGCACTTCCCAAGATCCTAGAGCCTCGTGGTTGGTACCAATCGATCCGGAATGACCTGATTAGTGGGGGTAGATGCAACTTTTAAGTCTTTACGACCTTCAGAGAAAAAGTTATTAGCCGAGATAAATTTGCTTTTTTTAGCACTTTGAGCACTTTTCCTAAATGGCACTTCCCAAGGTCCTAGAGCCTCGTGGTTGGTACAAATCGATCCGGAATGACCTGATTAGTGGGGGTAGATGCAACTTCTGAGTCTCTACGACCTTCAGAAGGAAAGTTATGAAATAAAATGTGAAAAAAATAAAAATTGCCATGAGTGGGATTTGAACACTCAACCTTGTGTTCCAAAGGCGGGCGCACTACCACTGCACCACCGCTCCAGCTGAAAACGCATTTTTCAGAAATGGCACTTCCCAAGGTCCTAGAGCCTCGTGGTTGGTACCAATCGACCCGGAATGACCTGATTAGTGGGGGTAGATGCAACTTTTAAGTCTCTACGACCTTCAAAGAAAAAGTTATTAGCCGAGTGAAAATTGGCTTTTTTTAGCACTTTGAGCACTTTTCCTAAATGGCACTTCCCAAGGTCCTAGAGCCTCGTGGTTGGTACCAATCGATCCGGAATTACCTGATTAGTGGGGGTAGATGCAACTTCCGAGTCTCTACAACCTTCAGAAGGAAAGTTATGAAATAAAATGTGAAAAAAATAAAAATTGCCATGAGTGGGATTTGAACACTCAACCTTGTGTTCCAAAGGCGGGCGCACTACCACTGCACCACCGCTCCAGCTGAAAACGCATTTTTCAGAAATGGCACTTCCCAAGATCCTAGAGCCTCGTGGTTGGTACCAATCGATCCGGAATGACCTGATTAGTGGGGGTAGATGCAACTTTTAAGTCTTTACGACCTTCAGAGAAAAAGTTATTAGCCGAGATAAATTTGCTTTTTTTAGCACTTTGAGCACTTTTCCTAAATGGCACTTCCCAAGGTCCTAGAGCCTCGGGGTTGGTACCAATCGATCCGGAATGACCTGATTAGTGGGGGTAGATGCAACTTCTGAGTCTCTACGACCTTCAGAAGGAAAGTTATGAAATAAAATGTGAAAAAAATAAAAATTGCCATGAGTGGGATTTGAACACTCAACCTTGTGTTCCAAAGGCGGGCGCACTACCACTGCACCACCGCTCCAGCTGAAAACGCATTTTTCAGAAATGGCACTTCCCAAGGTCCTAGAGCCTCGTGGTTGGTACCAATCGACCCGGAATGACCTGATTAGTGGGGGTAGATGCAACTTTTAAGTCTCTACGACCTTCAAAGAAAAAGTTATTAGCCGAGTGAAAATTGGCTTTTTTTAGCACTTTGAGCACTTTTCCTAAATGGCACTTCCCAAGGTCCTAGAGCCTCGTGGTTGGTACCAATCGATCCGGAATTACCTGATTAGTGGGGGTAGATGCAACTTCCGAGTCTCTACAACCTTCAGAAGGAAAGTTATGAAATAAAATGTGAAAAAAATAAAAATTGCCATGAGTGGGATTTGAACACTCAACCTTGTGTTCCAAAGGCGGGCGCACTACCACTGCACCACCGCTCCAGCTGAAAACGCATTTTTCAGAAATGGCACTTCCCAAGATCCTAGAGCCTCGTGGTTGGTACCAATCGATCCGGAATGACCTGATTAGTGGGGGTAGATGCAACTTTTAAGTCTTTACGACCTTCAGAGAAAAAGTTATTAGCCGAGATAAATTTGCTTTTTTTAGCACTTTGAGCACTTTTCCTAAATGGCACTTCCCAAGGTCCTAGAGCCTCGGGGTTGGTACCAATCGATCCGGAATGACCTGATTAGTGGGGGTAGATGCAACTTCTGAGTCTCTACGACCTTCAGAAGGAAAGTTAAGAAATAAAATGTGAAAAAAATAAAAATTGCCATGAGCGGGATTTGAACACACAACCTTGTGTTCCAAAGGCGGGCGCACTACCACTGCACCACCGCTCCAGCTGAAAACGCATTTTTCAGAAATGGCACTTCCCAAGGTCCTAGAGCCTCGTGGTTGGTACCAATCGATCCGGAATGACCTGATTAGTGGGGGTAGATGCAACTTTTAAGTCTCTACGACCTTCAGAGAAAAAGTTATTAGCCGAGATAAATTTGCTTTTTTTAGCACTTTGAGCACTTTTCCTAAATGGCACTTCCCAAGGTCCTAGAGCCTCGGGGTTGGTACCAATCGATCCGGAATGACCTGATTAGTGGGGGTAGATGCAACTTCCGAGTCTCTACGAACTTCAGAGAAAAAGTTATTAGCCGAGATAAATTTGCTTTTTTTAGCACTTTGAGCACTTTTCCTAAATGGCACTTCCCAAGGTCCTAGAGCCTCGTGGTTGGTACCAATCGATCCGGAATGACCTGATTAGTGGGGGTAGATGCAACTTTTAAGTCTCTACGACCTTCAGAGAAAAAGTTATTAGCCGAGATAAATTTGCTTTTTTTAGCACTTTGAGCACTTTTCCTAAATGGCACTTCCCAAGGTCCTAGAGCCTCGTGGTTGGTACCAATCGATCCGGAATGACCTGATTAGTGGGGGTAGATGCAACTTTTAAGTCTCTACGACCTTCAGAGAAAAAGTTATTAGCCGAGATAAATTTGCTTTTTTTAGCACTTTGAGCACTTTTCCTAAATGGCACTTCCCAAGGTCCTAGAGCCTCGGGGTTGGTACCAATCGATCCGGAATGACCTGATTAGTGGGGGTAGATGCAACTTCCGAGTCTCTACGACCTTCAGAAGGAAAGTTAAGAAATAAAATGTGAAAAAAATAAAAATTGCCATGAGCGGGATTTGAACACTCAACCTTGTGTTCCAAAGGCGGGCGCACTACCACTGCACCACCGCTCCTCCTGAAAACGCATTTTTCAGAAATGGCACTTCCCAAGGTCCTAGAGCTTGGAAGATGCAACTTCCGAGTCTCTACGACCTTCAGAGAAAAAGTTATTAGCCGAGATAAATTTGCTTTTTTTAGCACTTTGAGCACTTTTCCTAAATGGCACTTCCCAAGGTCCTAGAGCCTCGTGGTTGGTACCAATCGATCCGGAATGACCTGATTAGTGGGGGTAGATGCAACTTCCGAGTCTCTACGACCTTCAGAGAAAAAGTTATTAGCCGAGATAAATTTGCTTTTTTTAGCACTTTGAGCACTTTTCCTAAATGGCACTTCCCAAGGTCCTAGAGCCTCGGGGTTGGTACCAATCGATCCGGAATGACCTGATTAGTGGGGGTAGATGCAACTTCCGAGTCTCTACGACCTTCAGAAGGAAAGTTAAGAAATAAAATGTGAAAAAAATAAAAATTGCCATGAGCGGGATTTGAACACTCAACCTTGTGTTCCAAAGGCGGGCGCACTACCACTGCACCACCGCTCCTCCTGAAAACGCATTTTTCAGAAATGGCACTTCCCAAGGTCCTAGAGCCTCGGGGTTGGTACCAATCGATCCGGAATGACCTGATTAGTTGGGGTAGATGCAACTTCCGAGTCTCTACGACCTTCAGAGAAAAAGTTATTAGCCGAGATAAATTTGCTTTTTTTAGCACTTTGAGCACTTTTCCTAAATGGCACTTCCCAAGGTCCTAGAGCCTCGTGGTTGGTACCAATCGATCCGGAATGACCTGATTAGTGGGGGTAGATGCAACTTCTGAGTCTCTACGACCTTCAGAAGGAAAGTTATGAAATAAAATGTGAAAAAAATAAAAATTGCCATGAGTGGGATTTGAACACTCAACCTTGTGTTCCAAAGGCGGGCGCACTACCACTGCACCACCGCTCCAGCTGAAAACGCATTTTTCAGAAATGGCACTTCCCAAGGTCCTAGAGCCTCGTGGTTGGTACCAATCGACCCGGAATGACCTGATTAGTGGGGGTAGATGCAACTTTTAAGTCTCTACGACCTTCAAAGAAAAAGTTATTAGCCGAGTGAAAATTGGCTTTTTTTAGCACTTTGAGCACTTTTCCTAAATGGCACTTCCCAAGGTCCTAGAGCCTCGTGGTTGGTACCAATCGATCCGGAATTACCTGATTAGTGGGGGTAGATGCAACTTCCGAGTCTCTACAACCTTCAGAAGGAAAGTTATGAAATAAAATGTGAAAAAAATAAAAATTGCCATGAGTGGGATTTGAACACTCAACCTTGTGTTCCAAAGGCGGGCGCACTACCACTGCACCACCGCTCCAGCTGAAAACGCATTTTTCAGAAATGGCACTTCCCAAGATCCTAGAGCCTCGTGGTTGGTACCAATCGATCCGGAATGACCTGATTAGTGGGGGTAGATGCAACTTTTAAGTCTTTACGACCTTCAGAGAAAAAGTTATTAGCCGAGATAAATTTGCTTTTTTTAGCACTTTGAGCACTTTTCCTAAATGGCACTTCCCAAGGTCCTAGAGCCTCGTGGTTGGTACAAATCGATCCGGAATGACCTGATTAGTGGGGGTAGATGCAACTTCTGAGTCTCTACGACCTTCAGAAGGAAAGTTATGAAATAAAATGTGAAAAAAATAAAAATTGCCATGAGTGGGATTTGAACACTCAACCTTGTGTTCCAAAGGCGGGCGCACTACCACTGCACCACCGCTCCAGCTGAAAACGCATTTTTCAGAAATGGCACTTCCCAAGGTCCTAGAGCCTCGTGGTTGGTACCAATCGACCCGGAATGACCTGATTAGTGGGGGTAGATGCAACTTTTAAGTCTCTACGACCTTCAAAGAAAAAGTTATTAGCCGAGTGAAAATTGGCTTTTTTTAGCACTTTGAGCACTTTTCCTAAATGGCACTTCCCAAGGTCCTAGAGCCTCGTGGTTGGTACCAATCGATCCGGAATTACCTGATTAGTGGGGGTAGATGCAACTTCCGAGTCTCTACAACCTTCAGAAGGAAAGTTATGAAATAAAATGTGAAAAAAATAAAAATTGCCATGAGTGGGATTTGAACACTCAACCTTGTGTTCCAAAGGCGGGCGCACTACCACTGCACCACCGCTCCAGCTGAAAACGCATTTTTCAGAAATGGCACTTCCCAAGATCCTAGAGCCTCGTGGTTGGTACCAATCGATCCGGAATGACCTGATTAGTGGGGGTAGATGCAACTTTTAAGTCTTTACGACCTTCAGAGAAAAAGTTATTAGCCGAGATAAATTTGCTTTTTTTAGCACTTTGAGCACTTTTCCTAAATGGCACTTCCCAAGGTCCTAGAGCCTCGTGGTTGGTACAAATCGATCCGGAATGACCTGATTAGTGGGGGTAGATGCAACTTCTGAGTCTCTACGACCTTCAGAAGGAAAGTTATGAAATAAAATGTGAAAAAAATAAAAATTGCCATGAGTGGGATTTGAACACTCAACCTTGTGTTCCAAAGGCGGGCGCACTACCACTGCACCACCGCTCCAGCTGAAAACGCATTTTTCAGAAATGGCACTTCCCAAGGTCCTAGAGCCTCGTGGTTGGTACCAATCGACCCGGAATGACCTGATTAGTGGGGGTAGATGCAACTTTTAAGTCTCTACGACCTTCAAAGAAAAAGTTATTAGCCGAGTGAAAATTGGCTTTTTTTAGCACTTTGAGCACTTTTCCTAAATGGCACTTCCCAAGGTCCTAGAGCCTCGTGGTTGGTACCAATCGATCCGGAATTACCTGATTAGTGGGGGTAGATGCAACTTCCGAGTCTCTACAACCTTCAGAAGGAAAGTTATGAAATAAAATGTGAAAAAAATAAAAATTGCCATGAGTGGGATTTGAACACTCAACCTTGTGTTCCAAAGGCGGGCGCACTACCACTGCACCACCGCTCCAGCTGAAAACGCATTTTTCAGAAATGGCACTTCCCAAGATCCTAGAGCCTCGTGGTTGGTACCAATCGATCCGGAATGACCTGATTAGTGGGGGTAGATGCAACTTTTAAGTCTTTACGACCTTCAGAGAAAAAGTTATTAGCCGAGATAAATTTGCTTTTTTTAGCACTTTGAGCACTTTTCCTAAATGGCACTTCCCAAGGTCCTAGAGCCTCGGGGTTGGTACCAATCGATCCGGAATGACCTGATTAGTGGGGGTAGATGCAACTTCTGAGTCTCTACGACCTTCAGAAGGAAAGTTATGAAATAAAATGTGAAAAAAATAAAAATTGCCATGAGTGGGATTTGAACACTCAACCTTGTGTTCCAAAGGCGGGCGCACTACCACTGCACCACCGCTCCAGCTGAAAACGCATTTTTCAGAAATGGCACTTCCCAAGGTCCTAGAGCCTCGTGGTTGGTACCAATCGACCCGGAATGACCTGATTAGTGGGGGTAGATGCAACTTTTAAGTCTCTACGACCTTCAAAGAAAAAGTTATTAGCCGAGTGAAAATTGGCTTTTTTTAGCACTTTGAGCACTTTTCCTAAATGGCACTTCCCAAGGTCCTAGAGCCTCGTGGTTGGTACCAATCGATCCGGAATTACCTGATTAGTGGGGGTAGATGCAACTTCCGAGTCTCTACAACCTTCAGAAGGAAAGTTATGAAATAAAATGTGAAAAAAATAAAAATTGCCATGAGTGGGATTTGAACACTCAACCTTGTGTTCCAAAGGCGGGCGCACTACCACTGCACCACCGCTCCAGCTGAAAACGCATTTTTCAGAAATGGCACTTCCCAAGATCCTAGAGCCTCGTGGTTGGTACCAATCGATCCGGAATGACCTGATTAGTGGGGGTAGATGCAACTTTTAAGTCTTTACGACCTTCAGAGAAAAAGTTATTAGCCGAGATAAATTTGCTTTTTTTAGCACTTTGAGCACTTTTCCTAAATGGCACTTCCCAAGGTCCTAGAGCCTCGGGGTTGGTACCAATCGATCCGGAATGACCTGATTAGTGGGGGTAGATGCAACTTCTGAGTCTCTACGACCTTCAGAAGGAAAGTTAAGAAATAAAATGTGAAAAAAATAAAAATTGCCATGAGCGGGATTTGAACACACAACCTTGTGTTCCAAAGGCGGGCGCACTACCACTGCACCACCGCTCCAGCTGAAAACGCATTTTTCAGAAATGGCACTTCCCAAGGTCCTAGAGCCTCGTGGTTGGTACCAATCGATCCGGAATGACCTGATTAGTGGGGGTAGATGCAACTTTTAAGTCTCTACGACCTTCAGAGAAAAAGTTATTAGCCGAGATAAATTTGCTTTTTTTAGCACTTTGAGCACTTTTCCTAAATGGCACTTCCCAAGGTCCTAGAGCCTCGGGGTTGGTACCAATCGATCCGGAATGACCTGATTAGTGGGGGTAGATGCAACTTCCGAGTCTCTACGAACTTCAGAGAAAAAGTTATTAGCCGAGATAAATTTGCTTTTTTTAGCACTTTGAGCACTTTTCCTAAATGGCACTTCCCAAGGTCCTAGAGCCTCGTGGTTGGTACCAATCGATCCGGAATGACCTGATTAGTGGGGGTAGATGCAACTTCTGAGTCTCTACGACCTTCAGAAGGAAAGTTATGAAATAAAATGTGAAAAAAATAAAAATTGCCATGAGTGGGATTTGAACACTCAACCTTGTGTTCCAAAGGCGGGCGCACTACCACTGCACCACCGCTCCAGCTGAAAACGCATTTTTCAGAAATGGCACTTCCCAAGGTCCTAGAGCCTCGTGGTTGGTACCAATCGACCCGGAATGACCTGATTAGTGGGGGTAGATGCAACTTTTAAGTCTCTACGACCTTCAAAGAAAAAGTTATTAGCCGAGTGAAAATTGGCTTTTTTTAGCACTTTGAGCACTTTTCCTAAATGGCACTTCCCAAGGTCCTAGAGCCTCGTGGTTGGTACCAATCGATCCGGAATTACCTGATTAGTGGGGGTAGATGCAACTTCCGAGTCTCTACAACCTTCAGAAGGAAAGTTATGAAATAAAATGTGAAAAAAATAAAAATTGCCATGAGTGGGATTTGAACACTCAACCTTGTGTTCCAAAGGCGGGCGCACTACCACTGCACCACCGCTCCAGCTGAAAACGCATTTTTCAGAAATGGCACTTCCCAAGATCCTAGAGCCTCGTGGTTGGTACCAATCGATCCGGAATGACCTGATTAGTGGGGGTAGATGCAACTTTTAAGTCTTTACGACCTTCAGAGAAAAAGTTATTAGCCGAGATAAATTTGCTTTTTTTAGCACTTTGAGCACTTTTCCTAAATGGCACTTCCCAAGGTCCTAGAGCCTCGGGGTTGGTACCAATCGATCCGGAATGACCTGATTAGTGGGGGTAGATGCAACTTCTGAGTCTCTACGACCTTCAGAAGGAAAGTTAAGAAATAAAATGTGAAAAAAATAAAAATTGCCATGAGCGGGATTTGAACACACAACCTTGTGTTCCAAAGGCGGGCGCACTACCACTGCACCACCGCTCCAGCTGAAAACGCATTTTTCAGAAATGGCACTTCCCAAGGTCCTAGAGCCTCGTGGTTGGTACCAATCGATTCGGAATGACCTGATTAGTGGGGGTAGATGCAACTTTTAAGTCTCTACGACCTTCAGAGAAAAAGTTATTAGCCGAGATAAATTTGCTTTTTTTAGCACTTTGAGCACTTTTCCTAAATGGCACTTCCCAAGGTCCTAGAGCCTCGGGGTTGGTACCAATCGATCCGGAATGACCTGATTAGTGGGGGTAGATGCAACTTCCGAGTCTCTACGAACTTCAGAGAAAAAGTTATTAGCCGAGATAAATTTGCTTTTTTTAGCACTTTGAGCACTTTTCCTAAATGGCACTTCCCAAGGTCCTAGAGCCTCGGGGTTGGTACCAATCGATCCGGAATGACCTGATTAGTGGGGGTAGATGCAACTTCTGAGTCTCTACGACCTTCAGAAGGAAAGTTATGAAATAAAATGTGAAAAAAATAAAAATTGCCATGAGTGGGATTTGAACACTCAACCTTGTGTTCCAAAGGCGGGCGCACTACCACTGCACCACCGCTCCAGCTGAAAACGCATTTTTCAGAAATGGCACTTCCCAAGGTCCTAGAGCCTCGTGGTTGGTACCAATCGACCCGGAATGACCTGATTAGTGGGGGTAGATGCAACTTTTAAGTCTCTACGACCTTCAAAGAAAAAGTTATTAGCCGAGTGAAAATTGGCTTTTTTTAGCACTTTGAGCACTTTTCCTAAATGGCACTTCCCAAGGTCCTAGAGCCTCGTGGTTGGTACCAATCGATCCGGAATTACCTGATTAGTGGGGGTAGATGCAACTTCCGAGTCTCTACAACCTTCAGAAGGAAAGTTATGAAATAAAATGTGAAAAAAATAAAAATTGCCATGAGTGGGATTTGAACACTCAACCTTGTGTTCCAAAGGCGGGCGCACTACCACTGCACCACCGCTCCAGCTGAAAACGCATTTTTCAGAAATGGCACTTCCCAAGATCCTAGAGCCTCGTGGTTGGTACCAATCGATCCGGAATGACCTGATTAGTGGGGGTAGATGCAACTTTTAAGTCTTTACGACCTTCAGAGAAAAAGTTATTAGCCGAGATAAATTTGCTTTTTTTAGCACTTTGAGCACTTTTCCTAAATGGCACTTCCCAAGGTCCTAGAGCCTCGGGGTTGGTACCAATCGATCCGGAATGACCTGATTAGTGGGGGTAGATGCAACTTCTGAGTCTCTACGACCTTCAGAAGGAAAGTTAAGAAATAAAATGTGAAAAAAATAAAAATTGCCATGAGCGGGATTTGAACACACAACCTTGTGTTCCAAAGGCGGGCGCACTACCACTGCACCACCGCTCCAGCTGAAAACGCATTTTTCAGAAATGGCACTTCCCAAGGTCCTAGAGCCTCGTGGTTGGTACCAATCGATCCGGAATGACCTGATTAGTGGGGGTAGATGCAACTTTTAAGTCTCTACGACCTTCAGAGAAAAAGTTATTAGCCGAGATAAATTTGCTTTTTTTAGCACTTTGAGCACTTTTCCTAAATGGCACTTCCCAAGGTCCTAGAGCCTCGGGGTTGGTACCAATCGATCCGGAATGACCTGATTAGTGGGGGTAGATGCAACTTCCGAGTCTCTACGAACTTCAGAGAAAAAGTTATTAGCCGAGATAAATTTGCTTTTTTTAGCACTTTGAGCACTTTTCCTAAATGGCACTTCCCAAGGTCCTAGAGCCTCGTGGTTGGTACCAATCGATCCGGAATGACCTGATTAGTGGGGGTAGATGCAACTTCTGAGTCTCTACGACCTTCAGAAGGAAAGTTAAGAAATAAAATGTGAAAAAAATAAAAATTGCCATGAGCGGGATTTGAACACTCAACCTTGTGTTCCAAAGGCGGGCGCACTACCACTGCACCACCGCTCCAGCTGAAAACGCATTTTTCAGAAATGGCACTTCCCAAGGTCCTAGAGCCTCGTGGTTGGTACCAATCGATCCGGAATGACCTGATTAGTGGGGGTAGATGCAACTTTTAAGTCTCTACGACCTTCAAAGAAAAAGTTATTAGCCGAGTGAAAATTGGCTTTTTTTAGCACTTTGAGCACTTTTCCTAAATGGCACTTCCCAAGGTCCTAGAGCCTCGTGGTTGGTACCAATCGATCCGGAATTACCTGATTAGTGGGGGTAGATGCAACTTCCGAGTCTCTACAACCTTCAGAAGGAAAGTTATGAAATAAAATGTGAAAAAAATAAAAATTGCCATGAGTGGGATTTGAACACTCAACCTTGTGTTCCAAAGGCGGGCGCACTACCACTGCACCACCGCTCCAGCTGAAAACGCATTTTTCAGAAATGGCACTTCCCAAGATCCTAGAGCCTCGTGGTTGGTACCAATCGATCCGGAATGACCTGATTAGTGGGGGTAGATGCAACTTTTAAGTCTTTACGACCTTCAGAGAAAAAGTTATTAGCCGAGATAAATTTGCTTTTTTTAGCACTTTGAGCACTTTTCCTAAATGGCACTTCCCAAGGTCCTAGAGCCTCGGGGTTGGTACCAATCGATCCGGAATGACCTGATTAGTGGGGGTAGATGCAACTTCTGAGTCTCTACGACCTTCAGAAGGAAAGTTAAGAAATAAAATGTGAAAAAAATAAAAATTGCCATGAGCGGGATTTGAACACACAACCTTGTGTTCCAAAGGCGGGCGCACTACCACTGCACCACCGCTCCAGCTGAAAACGCATTTTTCAGAAATGGCACTTCCCAAGGTCCTAGAGCCTCGTGGTTGGTACCAATCGATCCGGAATGACCTGATTAGTGGGGGTAGATGCAACTTTCAAGTCTCTACGACCTTCAGAGAAAAAGTTATTAGCCGAGATAAATTTGCTTTTTTTAGCACTTTGAGCACTTTTCCTAAATGGCACTTCCCAAGGTCCTAGAGCCTCGGGGTTGGTACCAATCGATCCGGAATGACCTGATTAGTGGGGGTAGATGCAACTTCCGAGTCTCTACGAACTTCAGAGAAAAAGTTATTAGCCGAGATAAATTTGCTTTTTTTAGCACTTTGAGCACTTTTCCTAAATGGCACTTCCCAAGGTCCTAGAGCCTCGTGGTTGGTACCAATCGATCCGGAATGACCTGATTAGTGGGGGTAGATGCAACTTCTGAGTCTCTACGACCTTCAGAAGGAAAGTTAAGAAATAAAATGTGAAAAAAATAAAAATTGCCATGAGCGGGATTTGAACACTCAACCTTGTGTTCCAAAGGCGGGCGCACTACCACTGCACCACCGCTCCAGCTGAAAACGCATTTTTCAGAAATGGCACTTCCCAAGGTCCTAGAGCCTCGTGGTTGGTACCAATCGATCCGGAATGACCTGATTAGTGGGGGTAGATGCAACTTTTAAGTCTCTACGACCTTCAGTGAAAAAGTTATTAGCCGAGATAAATTTGCTTTTTTTAGCACTTTGAGCACTTTTCCTAAATGGCACTTCCCAAGGTCCTAGAGCCTCGGGGTTGGTACCAATCGATCCGGAATGACCTGATTAGTGGGGGTAGATGCAACTTCCGAGTCTCTACGACCTTCAGAGAAAAAGTTATTAGCCGAGATAAATTTGCTTTTTTTAGCACTTTGAGCACTTTTCCTAAATGGCACTTCCCAAGGTCCTAGAGCCTCGTGGTTGGTACCAATCGATCCGGAATGACCTGATTAGTGGGGGTAGATGCAACTTTTAAGTCTCTACGACCTTCAAAGAAAAAGTTATTAGCCGAGTGAAAATTGGCTTTTTTTAGCACTTTGAGCACTTTTCCTAAATGGCACTTCCCAAGGTCCTAGAGCCTCGTGGTTGGTACCAATCGATCCGGAATTACCTGATTAGTGAGGTAGATGCAACTTCCGAGTCTCTACAACCTTCAGAAGGAAAGTTATGAAATAAAATGTGAAAAAAATAAAAATTGCCATGAGTGGGATTTGAACACTCAACCTTGTGTTCCAAAGGCGGGCGCACTACCACTGCACCACCGCTCCAGCTGAAAACGCATTTTTCAGAAATGGCACTTCCCAAGATCCTAGAGCCTCGTGGTTGGTACCAATCGATCCGGAATGACCTGATTAGTGGGGGTAGATGCAACTTTTAAGTCTTTACGACCTTCAGAGAAAAAGTTATTAGCCGAGATAAATTTGCTTTTTTTAGCACTTTGAGCACTTTTCCTAAATGGCACTTCCCAAGGTCCTAGAGCCTCGGGGTTGGTACCAATCGATCCGGAATGACCTGATTAGTGGGGGTAGATGCAACTTCTGAGTCTCTACGACCTTCAGAAGGAAAGTTAAGAAATAAAATGTGAAAAAAATAAAAATTGCCATGAGCGGGATTTGAACACACAACCTTGTGTTCCAAAGGCGGGCGCACTACCACTGCACCACCGCTCCAGCTGAAAACGCATTTTTCAGAAATGGCACTTCCCAAGGTCCTAGAGCCTCGTGGTTGGTACCAATCGATCCGGAATGACCTGATTAGTGGGGGTAGATGCAACTTTTAAGTCTCTACGACCTTCAGAGAAAAAGTTATTAGCCGAGATAAATTTGCTTTTTTTAGCACTTTGAGCACTTTTCCTAAATGGCACTTCCCAAGGTCCTAGAGCCTCGGGGTTGGTACCAATCGATCCGGAATGACCTGATTAGTGGGGGTAGATGCAACTTCCGAGTCTCTACGAACTTCAGAGAAAAAGTTATTAGCCGAGATAAATTTGCTTTTTTTAGCACTTTGAGCACTTTTCCTAAATGGCACTTCCCAAGGTCCTAGAGCCTCGTGGTTGGTACCAATCGATCCGGAATGACCTGATTAGTGGGGGTAGATGCAACTTCTGAGTCTCTACGACCTTCAGAAGGAAAGTTATGAAATAAAATGTGAAAAAAATAAAAATTGCCATGAGTGGGATTTGAACACTCAACCTTGTGTTCCAAAGGCGGGCGCACTACCACTGCACCACCTCTCCAGCTGAAAACGCATTTTTCAGAAATGGCACTTCCCAAGGTCCTAGAGCCTCGTGGTTGGTACCAATCGACCCGGAATGACCTGATTAGTGGGGGTAGATGCAACTTTTAAGTCTCTACGACCTTCAAAGAAAAAGTTATTAGCCGAGTGAAAATTGGCTTTTTTTAGCACTTTGAGCACTTTTCCTAAATGGCACTTCCCAAGGTCCTAGAGCCTCGTGGTTGGTACCAATCGATCCGGAATTACCTGATTAGTGGGGGTAGATGCAACTTCCGAGTCTCTACAACCTTCAGAAGGAAAGTTATGAAATAAAATGTGAAAAAAATAAAAATTGCCATGAGTGGGATTTGAACACTCAACCTTGTGTTCCAAAGGCGGGCGCACTACCACTGCACCACCGCTCCAGCTGAAAACGCATTTTTCAGAAATGGCACTTCCCAAGGTCCTAGAGCCTCGTGGTTGGTACCAATCGATCCGGAATGACCTGATTAGTGGGGGTAGATGCAACTTTTAAGTCTCTACGACCTTCAGTGAAAAAGTTATTAGCCGAGATAAATTTGCTTTTTTTAGCACTTTGAGCACTTTTCCTAAATGGCACTTCCCAAGGTCCTAGAGCCTCGGGGTTGGTACCAATCGATCCGGAATGACCTGATTAGTGGGGGTAGATGCAACTTCCGAGTCTCTACGACCTTCAGAGAAAAAGTTATTAGCCGAGATAAATTTGCTTTTTTTAGCACTTTGAGCACTTTTCCTAAATGGCACTTCCCAAGGTCCTAGAGCCTCGTGGTTGGTACCAATCGATCCGGAATGACCTGATTAGTGGGGGTAGATGCAACTTTTAAGTCTCTACGACCTTCAAAGAAAAAGTTATTAGCCGAGTGAAAATTGGCTTTTTTTAGCACTTTGAGCACTTTTCCTAAATGGCACTTCCCAAGGTCCTAGAGCCTCGTGGTTGGTACCAATCGATCCGGAATTACCTGATTAGTGAGGTAGATGCAACTTCCGAGTCTCTACAACCTTCAGAAGGAAAGTTATGAAATAAAATGTGAAAAAAATAAAAATTGCCATGAGTGGGATTTGAACACTCAACCTTGTGTTCCAAAGGCGGGCGCACTACCACTGCACCACCGCTCCAGCTGAAAACGCATTTTTCAGAAATGGCACTTCCCAAGATCCTAGAGCCTCGTGGTTGGTACCAATCGATCCGGAATGACCTGATTAGTGGGGGTAGATGCAACTTTTAAGTCTTTACGACCTTCAGAGAAAAAGTTATTAGCCGAGATAAATTTGCTTTTTTTAGCACTTTGAGCACTTTTCCTAAATGGCACTTCCCAAGGTCCTAGAGCCTCGGGGTTGGTACCAATCGATCCGGAATGACCTGATTAGTGGGGGTAGATGCAACTTCTGAGTCTCTACGACCTTCAGAAGGAAAGTTAAGAAATAAAATGTGAAAAAAATAAAAATTGCCATGAGCGGGATTTGAACACACAACCTTGTGTTCCAAAGGCGGGCGCACTACCACTGCACCACCGCTCCAGCTGAAAACGCATTTTTCAGAAATGGCACTTCCCAAGGTCCTAGAGCCTCGTGGTTGGTACCAATCGATCCGGAATGACCTGATTAGTGGGGGTAGATGCAACTTTTAAGTCTCTACGACCTTCAGAGAAAAAGTTATTAGCCGAGATAAATTTGCTTTTTTTAGCACTTTGAGCACTTTTCCTAAATGGCACTTCCCAAGGTCCTAGAGCCTCGGGGTTGGTACCAATCGATCCGGAATGACCTGATTAGTGGGGGTAGATGCAACTTCCGAGTCTCTACGAACTTCAGAGAAAAAGTTATTAGCCGAGATAAATTTGCTTTTTTTAGCACTTTGAGCACTTTTCCTAAATGGCACTTCCCAAGGTCCTAGAGCCTCGTGGTTGGTACCAATCGATCCGGAATGACCTGATTAGTGGGGGTAGATGCAACTTCTGAGTCTCTACGACCTTCAGAAGGAAAGTTATGAAATAAAATGTGAAAAAAATAAAAATTGCCATGAGTGGGATTTGAACACTCAACCTTGTGTTCCAAAGGCGGGCGCACTACCACTGCACCACCGCTCCAGCTGAAAACGCATTTTTCAGAAATGGCACTTCCCAAGGTCCTAGAGCCTCGTGGTTGGTACCAATCGACCCGGAATGACCTGATTAGTGGGGGTAGATGCAACTTTTAAGTCTCTACGACCTTCAAAGAAAAAGTTATTAGCCGAGTGAAAATTGGCTTTTTTTAGCACTTTGAGCACTTTTCCTAAATGGCACTTCCCAAGGTCCTAGAGCCTCGTGGTTGGTACCAATCGATCCGGAATTACCTGATTAGTGGGGGTAGATGCAACTTCCGAGTCTCTACAACCTTCAGAAGGAAAGTTATGAAATAAAATGTGAAAAAAATAAAAATTGCCATGAGTGGGATTTGAACACTCAACCTTGTGTTCCAAAGGCGGGCGCACTACCACTGCACCACCGCTCCAGCTGAAAACGCATTTTTCAGAAATGGCACTTCCCAAGATCCTAGAGCCTCGTGGTTGGTACCAATCGATCCGGAATGACCTGATTAGTGGGGGTAGATGCAACTTTTAAGTCTTTACGACCTTCAGAGAAAAAGTTATTAGCCGAGATAAATTTGCTTTTTTTAGCACTTTGAGCACTTTTCCTAAATGGCACTTCCCAAGGTCCTAGAGCCTCGGGGTTGGTACCAATCGATCCGGAATGACCTGATTAGTGGGGGTAGATGCAACTTCTGAGTCTCTACGACCTTCAGAAGGAAAGTTAAGAAATAAAATGTGAAAAAAATAAAAATTGCCATGAGCGGGATTTGAACACACAACCTTGTGTTCCAAAGGCGGGCGCACTACCACTGCACCACCGCTCCAGCTGAAAACGCATTTTTCAGAAATGGCACTTCCCAAGGTCCTAGAGCCTCGTGGTTGGTACCAATCGACCCGGAATGACCTGATTAGTGGGGGTAGATGCAACTTTTAAGTCTCTACGACCTTCAAAGAAAAAGTTATTAGCCGAGTGAAAATTGGCTTTTTTTAGCACTTTGAGCACTTTTCCTAAATGGCACTTCCCAAGGTCCTAGAGCCTCGGGGTTGGTACCAATCGATCCGGAATGACCTGATTAGTGGGGGTAGATGCAACTTCTGAGTCTCTACGACCTTCAGAAGGAAAGTTAAGAAATAAAATGTGAAAAAAATAAAAATTGCCATGAGCGGGATTTGAACACACAACCTTGTGTTCCAAAGGCGGGCGCACTACCACTGCACCACCGCTCCAGCTGAAAACGCATTTTTCAGAAATGGCACTTCCCAAGGTCCTAGAGCCTCGTGGTTGGTACCAATCGATCCGGAATGACCTGATTAGTGGGGGTAGATGCAACTTTTAAGTCTCTACGACCTTCAGAGAAAAAGTTATTAGCCGAGATAAATTTGCTTTTTTTAGCACTTTGAGCACTTTTCCTAAATGGCACTTCCCAAGGTCCTAGAGCCTCGGGGTTGGTACCAATCGATCCGGAATGACCTGATTAGTGGGGGTAGATGCAACTTCCGAGTCTCTACGAACTTCAGAGAAAAAGTTATTAGCCGAGATAAATTTGCTTTTTTTAGCACTTTGAGCACTTTTCCTAAATGGCACTTCCCAAGGTCCTAGAGCCTCGTGGTTGGTACCAATCGATCCGGAATGACCTGATTAGTGGGGGTAGATGCAACTTCTGAGTCTCTACGACCTTCAGAAGGAAAGTTATGAAATAAAATGTGAAAAAAATAAAAATTGCCATGAGTGGGATTTGAACACTCAACCTTGTGTTCCAAAGGCGGGCGCACTACCACTGCACCACCGCTCCAGCTGAAAACGCATTTTTCAGAAATGGCACTTCCCAAGGTCCTAGAGCCTCGTGGTTGGTACCAATCGACCCGGAATGACCTGATTAGTGGGGGTAGATGCAACTTTTAAGTCTCTACGACCTTCAAAGAAAAAGTTATTAGCCGAGTGAAAATTGGCTTTTTTTAGCACTTTGAGCACTTTTCCTAAATGGCACTTCCCAAGGTCCTAGAGCCTCGTGGTTGGTACCAATCGATCCGGAATTACCTGATTAGTGGGGGTAGATGCAACTTCCGAGTCTCTACAACCTTCAGAAGGAAAGTTATGAAATAAAATGTGAAAAAAATAAAAATTGCCATGAGTGGGATTTGAACACTCAACCTTGTGTTCCAAAGGCGGGCGCACTACCACTGCACCACCGCTCCAGCTGAAAACGCATTTTTCAGAAATGGCACTTCCCAAGATCCTAGAGCCTCGTGGTTGGTACCAATCGATCCGGAATGACCTGATTAGTGGGGGTAGATGCAACTTTTAAGTCTTTACGACCTTCAGAGAAAAAGTTATTAGCCGAGATAAATTTGCTTTTTTTAGCACTTTGAGCACTTTTCCTAAATGGCACTTCCCAAGGTCCTAGAGCCTCGGGGTTGGTACCAATCGATCCGGAATGACCTGATTAGTGGGGGTAGATGCAACTTCTGAGTCTCTACGACCTTCAGAAGGAAAGTTAAGAAATAAAATGTGAAAAAAATAAAAATTGCCATGAGCGGGATTTGAACACACAACCTTGTGTTCCAAAGGCGGGCGCACTACCACTGCACCACCGCTCCAGCTGAAAACGCATTTTTCAGAAATGGCACTTCCCAAGGTCCTAGAGCCTCGTGGTTGGTACCAATCGACCCGGAATGACCTGATTAGTGGGGGTAGATGCAACTTTTAAGTCTCTACGACCTTCAAAGAAAAAGTTATTAGCCGAGTGAAAATTGGCTTTTTTTAGCACTTTGAGCACTTTTCCTAAATGGCACTTCCCAAGGTCCTAGAGCCTCGTGGTTGGTACCAATCGATCCGGAATGACCTGATTAGTGGGGGTAGATGCAACTTTTAAGTCTTTACGACCTTCAGAGAAAAAGTTATTAGCCGAGATAAATTTGCTTTTTTTAGCACTTTGAGCACTTTTCCTAAATGGCACTTCCCAAGGTCCTAGAGCCTCGGGGTTGGTACCAATCGATCCGGAATGACCTGATTAGTGGGGGTAGATGCAACTTCTGAGTCTCTACGACCTTCAGAAGGAAAGTTAAGAAATAAAATGTGAAAAAAATAAAAATTGCCATGAGCGGGATTTGAACACACAACCTTGTGTTCCAAAGGCGGGCGCACTACCACTGCACCACCGCTCCAGCTGAAAACGCATTTTTCAGAAATGGCACTTCCCAAGGTCCTAGAGCCTCGTGGTTGGTACCAATCGATCCGGAATGACCTGATTAGTGGGGGTAGATGCAACTTTTAAGTCTCTACGACCTTCAGAGAAAAAGTTATTAGCCGAGATAAATTTGCTTTTTTTAGCACTTTGAGCACTTTTCCTAAATGGCACTTCCCAAGGTCCTAGAGCCTCGGGGTTGGTACCAATCGATCCGGAATGACCTGATTAGTGGGGGTAGATGCAACTTCCGAGTCTCTACGAACTTCAGAGAAAAAGTTATTAGCCGAGATAAATTTGCTTTTTTTAGCACTTTGAGCACTTTTCCTAAATGGCACTTCCCAAGGTCCTAGAGCCTCGTGGTTGGTACCAATCGATCCGGAATGACCTGATTAGTGGGGGTAGATGCAACTTCTGAGTCTCTACGACCTTCAGAAGGAAAGTTAAGAAATAAAATGTGAAAAAAATAAAAATTGCCATGAGCGGGATTTGAACACTCAACCTTGTGTTCCAAAGGCGGGCGCACTACCACTGCACCACCGCTCCAGCTGAAAACGCATTTTTCAGAAATGGCACTTCCCAAGGTCCTAGAGCCTCGTGGTTGGTACCAATCGATCCGGAATGACCTGATTAGTGGGGGTAGATGCAACTTTTAAGTCTCTACGACCTTCAGTGAAAAAGTTATTAGCCGAGATAAATTTGCTTTTTTTAGCACTTTGAGCACTTTTCCTAAATGGCACTTCCCAAGGTCCTAGAGCCTCGGGGTTGGTACCAATCGATCCGGAATGACCTGATTAGTGGGGGTAGATGCAACTTCCGAGTCTCTACGACCTTCAGAGAAAAAGTTATTAGCCGAGATAAATTTGCTTTTTTTAGCACTTTGAGCACTTTTCCTAAATGGCACTTCCCAAGGTCCTAGAGCCTCGTGGTTGGTACCAATCGATCCGGAATTACCTGATTAGTGGGGGTAGATGCAACTTCCGAGTCTCTACAACCTTCAGAAGGAAAGTTATGAA
This sequence comes from Cottus gobio, assembly GCA_023566465.1. NCBI lineage: Eukaryota > Metazoa > Chordata > Actinopteri > Perciformes > Cottidae > Cottus > Cottus gobio. The sequence goes on along the minus strand of CM042233.1, from coordinate 21,971,370 downwards.
ATAAAATGTGAAAAAAATAAAAATTGCCATGAGTGGGATTTGAACACTCAACCTTGTGTTCCAATGGCGGGCGCACTACCACTGCACCACCGCTCCAGCTGAAAACGCATTTTTCAGAAATGGCACTTCCCAAGGTCCTAGAGCCTCGTGGTTGGTACCAATCGATCCGGAATGACCTGATTAGTGGGGGTAGATGCAACTTTTAAGTCTTTACGACCTTCAGAGAAAAAGTTATTAGCCGAGATAAATTTGCTTTTTTTAGCACTTTGAGCACTTTTCCTAAATGGCACTTCCCAAGGTCCTAGAGCCTCGGGGTTGGTACCAATCGATCCGGAATGACCTGATTAGTGGGGGTAGATGCAACTTCCGAGTCTCTACGACCTTCAGAAGGAAAGTTAAGAAATAAAATGTGAAAAAAATAAAAATTGCCATGAGCGGGATTTGAACACTCAACCTTGTGTTCCAAAGGCGGGCGCACTACCACTGCACCACCGCTCCTCCTGAAAACGCATTTTTCAGAAATGGCACTTCCCAAGGTCCTAGAGCTTGGAAGATGCAACTTCCGAGTCTCTACGACCTTCAGAGAAAAAGTTATTAGCCGAGATAAATTTGCTTTTTTTAGCACTTTGAGCACTTTTCCTAAATGGCACTTCCCAAGGTCCTAGAGCCTCGGGGTTGGTACCAATCGATCCGGAATGACCTGATTAGTGGGGGTAGATGCAACTACCGAGTCTCTACGACCTTCAGAAGGAAAGTTAAGAAATAAAATGTGAAAAAAATAAAAATTGCCATGAGCGGGATTTGAACACTCAACCTTGTGTTCCAAAGGCGGGCGCACTACCACTGCACCACCGCTCCAGCTGAAAACGCATTTTTCAGAAATGGCACTTCCCAAGGTCCTAGAGCCTCGTGGTTGGTACCAATCGATCCGGAATGACCTGATTAGTGGGGATAGATGCAACTTCCGAGTCTCTACGACCTTCAGAAGGAAAGTTAAGAAATAAAATGTGAAAAAAATAAAAATTGCCATGAGCGGGATTTGAACACTCAACCTTGTGTTCCAAAGGCGGGCGCACTACCACTGCACCACCGCTCCTCCTGAAAACGCATTTTTCAGAAATGGCACTTCCCAAGGTCCTAGAGCTTGGAAGATGCAACTTCTGAGTCTCTACGACCTTCAGAAGGAAAGTTAAGAAATAAAATGTGAAAAAAATAAAAATTGCCATGAGCGGGATTTGAACACACAACCTTGTGTTCCAAAGGCGGGCGCACTACCACTGCACCACCGCTCCAGCTGAAAACGCATTTTTCAGAAATGGCACTTCCCAAGGTCCTAGAGCCTCGTGGTTGGTACCAATCGATCCGGAATGACCTGATTAGTGGGGGTAGATGCAACTTTTAAGTCTCTACGACCTTCAGAGAAAAAGTTATTAGCCGAGATAAATTTGCTTTTTTTAGCACTTTGAGCACTTTTCCTAAATGGCACTTCCCAAGGTCCTAGAGCCTCGGGGTTGGTACCAATCGATCCGGAATGACCTGATTAGTGGGGGTAGATGCAACTTCCGAGTCTCTACGAACTTCAGAGAAAAAGTTATTAGCCGAGATAAATTTGCTTTTTTTAGCACTTTGAGCACTTTTCCTAAATGGCACTTCCCAAGGTCCTAGAGCCTCGGGGTTGGTACCAATCGATCCGGAATGACCTGATTAGTGGGGGTAGATGCAACTACCGAGTCTCTACGACCTTCAGAAGGAAAGTTAAGAAATAAAATGTGAAAAAAATAAAAATTGCCATGAGCGGGATTTGAACACTCAACCTTGTGTTCCAAAGGCGGGCGCACTACCACTGCACCACCGCTCCAGCTGAAAACGCATTTTTCAGAAATGGCACTTCCCAAGGTCCTAGAGCCTCGTGGTTGGTACCAATCGATCCGGAATGACCTGATTAGTGGGGGTAGATGCAACTTCCGAGTCTCTACGACCTTCAGAAGGAAAGTTAAGAAATAAAATGTGAAAAAAATAAAAATTGCCATGAGCGGGATTTGAACACTCAACCTTGTGTTCCAAAGGCGGGCGCACTACCACTGCACCACCGCTCCTCCTGAAAACGCATTTTTCAGAAATGGCACTTCCCAAGGTCCTAGAGCTTGGAAGATGCAACTTCTGAGTCTCTACGACCTTCAGAAGGAAAGTTAAGAAATAAAATGTGAAAAAAATAAAAATTGCCATGAGCGGGATTTGAACACACAACCTTGTGTTCCAAAGGCGGGCGCACTACCACTGCACCACCGCTCCAGCTGAAAACGCATTTTTCAGAAATGGCACTTCCCAAGGTCCTAGAGCCTCGTGGTTGGTACCAATCGATCCGGAATGACCTGATTAGTGGGGGTAGATGCAACTTTTAAGTCTCTACGACCTTCAGAGAAAAAGTTATTAGCCGAGATAAATTTGCTTTTTTTAGCACTTTGAGCACTTTTCCTAAATGGCACTTCCCAAGGTCCTAGAGCCTCGGGGTTGGTACCAATCGATCCGGAATGACCTGATTAGTGGGGGTAGATGCAACTTCCGAGTCTCTACGAACTTCAGAGAAAAAGTTATTAGCCGAGATAAATTTGCTTTTTTTAGCACTTTGAGCACTTTTCCTAAATGGCACTTCCCAAGGTCCTAGAGCCTCGTGGTTGGTACCAATCGATCCGGAATGACCTGATTAGTGGGGGTAGATGCAACTTCTGAGTCTCTACGACCTTCAGAAGGAAAGTTATGAAATAAAATGTGAAAAAAATAAAAATTGCCATGAGTGGGATTTGAACACTCAACCTTGTGTTCCAAAGGCGGGCGCACTACCACTGCACCACCGCTCCAGCTGAAAACGCATTTTTCAGAAATGGCACTTCCCAAGGTCCTAGAGCCTCGTGGTTGGTACCAATCGACCCGGAATGACCTGATTAGTGGGGGTAGATGCAACTTTTAAGTCTCTACGACCTTCAAAGAAAAAGTTATTAGCCGAGTGAAAATTGGCTTTTTTTAGCACTTTGAGCACTTTTCCTAAATGGCACTTCCCAAGGTCCTAGAGCCTCGTGGTTGGTACCAATCGATCCGGAATTACCTGATTAGTGGGGGTAGATGCAACTTCCGAGTCTCTACAACCTTCAGAAGGAAAGTTATGAAATAAAATGTGAAAAAAATAAAAATTGCCATGAGTGGGATTTGAACACTCAACCTTGTGTTCCAAAGGCGGGCGCACTACCACTGCACCACCGCTCCAGCTGAAAACGCATTTTTCAGAAATGGCACTTCCCAAGATCCTAGAGCCTCGTGGTTGGTACCAATCGATCCGGAATGACCTGATTAGTGGGGGTAGATGCAACTTTTAAGTCTTTACGACCTTCAGAGAAAAAGTTATTAGCCGAGATAAATTTGCTTTTTTTAGCACTTTGAGCACTTTTCCTAAATGGCACTTCCCAAGGTCCTAGAGCCTCGGGGTTGGTACCAATCGATCCGGAATGACCTGATTAGTGGGGGTAGATGCAACTTCTGAGTCTCTACGACCTTCAGAAGGAAAGTTAAGAAATAAAATGTGAAAAAAATAAAAATTGCCATGAGCGGGATTTGAACACACAACCTTGTGTTCCAAAGGCGGGCGCACTACCACTGCACCACCGCTCCAGCTGAAAACGCATTTTTCAGAAATGGCACTTCCCAAGGTCCTAGAGCCTCGTGGTTGGTACCAATCGATCCGGAATGACCTGATTAGTGGGGGTAGATGCAACTTTTAAGTCTCTACGACCTTCAGAGAAAAAGTTATTAGCCGAGATAAATTTGCTTTTTTTAGCACTTTGAGCACTTTTCCTAAATGGCACTTCCCAAGGTCCTAGAGCCTCGGGGTTGGTACCAATCGATCCGGAATGACCTGATTAGTGGGGGTAGATGCAACTTCCGAGTCTCTACGAACTTCAGAGAAAAAGTTATTAGCCGAGATAAATTTGCTTTTTTTAGCACTTTGAGCACTTTTCCTAAATGGCACTTCCCAAGGTCCTAGAGCCTCGTGGTTGGTACCAATCGATCCGGAATGACCTGATTAGTGGGGGTAGATGCAACTTCTGAGTCTCTACGACCTTCAGAAGGAAAGTTAAGAAATAAAATGTGAAAAAAATAAAAATTGCCATGAGCGGGATTTGAACACTCAACCTTGTGTTCCAAAGGCGGGCGCACTACCACTGCACCACCGCTCCAGCTGAAAACGCATTTTTCAGAAATGGCACTTCCCAAGGTCCTAGAGCCTCGTGGTTGGTACCAATCGATCCGGAATGACCTGATTAGTGGGGGTAGATGCAACTTTTAAGTCTCTACGACCTTCAAAGAAAAAGTTATTAGCCGAGTGAAAATTGGCTTTTTTTAGCACTTTGAGCACTTTTCCTAAATGGCACTTCCCAAGGTCCTAGAGCCTCGTGGTTGGTACCAATCGATCCGGAATTACCTGATTAGTGGGGGTAGATGCAACTTCCGAGTCTCTACAACCTTCAGAAGGAAAGTTATGAAATAAAATGTGAAAAAAATAAAAATTGCCATGAGTGGGATTTGAACACTCAACCTTGTGTTCCAAAGGCGGGCGCACTACCACTGCACCACCGCTCCAGCTGAAAACGCATTTTTCAGAAATGGCACTTCCCAAGATCCTAGAGCCTCGTGGTTGGTACCAATCGATCCGGAATGACCTGATTAGTGGGGGTAGATGCAACTTTTAAGTCTTTACGACCTTCAGAGAAAAAGTTATTAGCCGAGATAAATTTGCTTTTTTTAGCACTTTGAGCACTTTTCCTAAATGGCACTTCCCAAGGTCCTAGAGCCTCGGGGTTGGTACCAATCGATCCGGAATGACCTGATTAGTGGGGGTAGATGCAACTTCTGAGTCTCTACGACCTTCAGAAGGAAAGTTAAGAAATAAAATGTGAAAAAAATAAAAATTGCCATGAGCGGGATTTGAACACACAACCTTGTGTTCCAAAGGCGGGCGCACTACCACTGCACCACCGCTCCAGCTGAAAACGCATTTTTCAGAAATGGCACTTCCCAAGGTCCTAGAGCCTCGTGGTTGGTACCAATCGATCCGGAATGACCTGATTAGTGGGGGTAGATGCAACTTTTAAGTCTCTACGACCTTCAGAGAAAAAGTTATTAGCCGAGATAAATTTGCTTTTTTTAGCACTTTGAGCACTTTTCCTAAATGGCACTTCCCAAGGTCCTAGAGCCTCGGGGTTGGTACCAATCGATCCGGAATGACCTGATTAGTGGGGGTAGATGCAACTTCCGAGTCTCTACGAACTTCAGAGAAAAAGTTATTAGCCGAGATAAATTTGCTTTTTTTAGCACTTTGAGCACTTTTCCTAAATGGCACTTCCCAAGGTCCTAGAGCCTCGTGGTTGGTACCAATCGATCCGGAATGACCTGATTAGTGGGGGTAGATGCAACTTCTGAGTCTCTACGACCTTCAGAAGGAAAGTTAAGAAATAAAATGTGAAAAAAATAAAAATTGCCATGAGCGGGATTTGAACACTCAACCTTGTGTTCCAAAGGCGGGCGCACTACCACTGCACCACCGCTCCAGCTGAAAACGCATTTTTCAGAAATGGCACTTCCCAAGGTCCTAGAGCCTCGTGGTTGGTACCAATCGATCCGGAATGACCTGATTAGTGGGGGTAGATGCAACTTTTAAGTCTCTACGACCTTCAGTGAAAAAGTTATTAGCCGAGATAAATTTGCTTTTTTTAGCACTTTGAGCACTTTTCCTAAATGGCACTTCCCAAGGTCCTAGAGCCTCGGGGTTGGTACCAATCGATCCGGAATGACCTGATTAGTGGGGGTAGATGCAACTTCCGAGTCTCTACGACCTTCAGAGAAAAAGTTATTAGCCGAGATAAATTTGCTTTTTTTAGCACTTTGAGCACTTTTCCTAAATGGCACTTCCCAAGGTCCTAGAGCCTCGTGGTTGGTACCAATCGATCCGGAATGACCTGATTAGTGGGGGTAGATGCAACTTTTAAGTCTCTACGACCTTCAAAGAAAAAGTTATTAGCCGAGTGAAAATTGGCTTTTTTTAGCACTTTGAGCACTTTTCCTAAATGGCACTTCCCAAGGTCCTAGAGCCTCGTGGTTGGTACCAATCGATCCGGAATTACCTGATTAGTGAGGTAGATGCAACTTCCGAGTCTCTACAACCTTCAGAAGGAAAGTTATGAAATAAAATGTGAAAAAAATAAAAATTGCCATGAGTGGGATTTGAACACTCAACCTTGTGTTCCAAAGGCGGGCGCACTACCACTGCACCACCGCTCCAGCTGAAAACGCATTTTTCAGAAATGGCACTTCCCAAGATCCTAGAGCCTCGTGGTTGGTACCAATCGATCCGGAATGACCTGATTAGTGGGGGTAGATGCAACTTTTAAGTCTTTACGACCTTCAGAGAAAAAGTTATTAGCCGAGATAAATTTGCTTTTTTTAGCACTTTGAGCACTTTTCCTAAATGGCACTTCCCAAGGTCCTAGAGCCTCGGGGTTGGTACCAATCGATCCGGAATGACCTGATTAGTGGGGGTAGATGCAACTTCTGAGTCTCTACGACCTTCAGAAGGAAAGTTAAGAAATAAAATGTGAAAAAAATAAAAATTGCCATGAGCGGGATTTGAACACACAACCTTGTGTTCCAAAGGCGGGCGCACTACCACTGCACCACCGCTCCAGCTGAAAACGCATTTTTCAGAAATGGCACTTCCCAAGGTCCTAGAGCCTCGTGGTTGGTACCAATCGATCCGGAATGACCTGATTAGTGGGGGTAGATGCAACTTTTAAGTCTCTACGACCTTCAGAGAAAAAGTTATTAGCCGAGATAAATTTGCTTTTTTTAGCACTTTGAGCACTTTTCCTAAATGGCACTTCCCAAGGTCCTAGAGCCTCGGGGTTGGTACCAATCGATCCGGAATGACCTGATTAGTGGGGGTAGATGCAACTTCCGAGTCTCTACGAACTTCAGAGAAAAAGTTATTAGCCGAGATAAATTTGCTTTTTTTAGCACTTTGAGCACTTTTCCTAAATGGCACTTCCCAAGGTCCTAGAGCCTCGTGGTTGGTACCAATCGATCCGGAATGACCTGATTAGTGGGGGTAGATGCAACTTCTGAGTCTCTACGACCTTCAGAAGGAAAGTTATGAAATAAAATGTGAAAAAAATAAAAATTGCCATGAGTGGGATTTGAACACTCAACCTTGTGTTCCAAAGGCGGGCGCACTACCACTGCACCACCGCTCCAGCTGAAAACGCATTTTTCAGAAATGGCACTTCCCAAGGTCCTAGAGCCTCGTGGTTGGTACCAATCGACCCGGAATGACCTGATTAGTGGGGGTAGATGCAACTTTTAAGTCTCTACGACCTTCAAAGAAAAAGTTATTAGCCGAGTGAAAATTGGCTTTTTTTAGCACTTTGAGCACTTTTCCTAAATGGCACTTCCCAAGGTCCTAGAGCCTCGTGGTTGGTACCAATCGATCCGGAATTACCTGATTAGTGGGGGTAGATGCAACTTCCGAGTCTCTACAACCTTCAGAAGGAAAGTTATGAAATAAAATGTGAAAAAAATAAAAATTGCCATGAGTGGGATTTGAACACTCAACCTTGTGTTCCAAAGGCGGGCGCACTACCACTGCACCACCGCTCCAGCTGAAAACGCATTTTTCAGAAATGGCACTTCCCAAGATCCTAGAGCCTCGTGGTTGGTACCAATCGATCCGGAATGACCTGATTAGTGGGGGTAGATGCAACTTTTAAGTCTTTACGACCTTCAGAGAAAAAGTTATTAGCCGAGATAAATTTGCTTTTTTTAGCACTTTGAGCACTTTTCCTAAATGGCACTTCCCAAGGTCCTAGAGCCTCGGGGTTGGTACCAATCGATCCGGAATGACCTGATTAGTGGGGGTAGATGCAACTTCTGAGTCTCTACGACCTTCAGAAGGAAAGTTAAGAAATAAAATGTGAAAAAAATAAAAATTGCCATGAGCGGGATTTGAACACACAACCTTGTGTTCCAAAGGCGGGCGCACTACCACTGCACCACCGCTCCAGCTGAAAACGCATTTTTCAGAAATGGCACTTCCCAAGGTCCTAGAGCCTCGTGGTTGGTACCAATCGATCCGGAATGACCTGATTAGTGGGGATAGATGCAACTTCCGAGTCTCTACGACCTTCAGAAGGAAAGTTAAGAAATAAAATGTGAAAACAATAAAAATTGCCATGAGCGGGATTTGAACACTCAACCTTGTGTTCCAAAGGCGGGCGCACTACCACTGCACCACCGCTCCTCCTGAAAACGCATTTTTCAGAAATGGCACTTCCCAAGGTCCTAGAGCTTGGAAGATGCAACTTCTGAGTCTCTACGACCTTCAGAAGGAAAGTTAAGAAATAAAATGTGAAAAAAATAAAAATTGCCATGAGCGGGATTTGAACACACAACCTTGTGTTCCAAAGGCGGGCGCACTACCACTGCACCACCGCTCCAGCTGAAAACGCATTTTTCAGAAATGGCACTTCCCAAGGTCCTAGAGCCTCGTGGTTGGTACCAATCGATCCGGAATGACCTGATTAGTGGGGGTAGATGCAACTTTTAAGTCTCTACGACCTTCAGAGAAAAAGTTATTAGCCGAGATAAATTTGCTTTTTTTAGCACTTTGAGCACTTTTCCTAAATGGCACTTCCCAAGGTCCTAGAGCCTCGGGGTTGGTACCAATCGATCCGGAATGACCTGATTAGTGGGGGTAGATGCAACTTCCGAGTCTCTACGAACTTCAGAGAAAAAGTTATTAGCCGAGATAAATTTGCTTTTTTTAGCACTTTGAGCACTTTTCCTAAATGGCACTTCCCAAGGTCCTAGAGCCTCGTGGTTGGTACCAATCGATCCGGAATGACCTGATTAGTGGGGGTAGATGCAACTTCTGAGTCTCTACGACCTTCAGAAGGAAAGTTATGAAATAAAATGTGAAAAAAATAAAAATTGCCATGAGTGGGATTTGAACACTCAACCTTGTGTTCCAAAGGCGGGCGCACTACCACTGCACCACCGCTCCAGCTGAAAACGCATTTTTCAGAAATGGCACTTCCCAAGGTCCTAGAGCCTCGTGGTTGGTACCAATCGATCCGGAATGACCTGATTAGTGGGGGTAGATGCAACTTTTAAGTCTCTACGACCTTCAGAGAAAAAGTTATTAGCCGAGATAAATTTGCTTTTTTTAGCACTTTGAGCACTTTTCCTAAATGGCACTTCCCAAGGTCCTAGAGCCTCGGGGTTGGTACCAATCGATCCGGAATGACCTGATTAGTGGGGGTAGATGCAACTTCCGAGTCTCTACGACCTTCAGAAGGAAAGTTAAGAAATAAAATGTGAAAAAAATAAAAATTGCCATGAGCGGGATTTGAACACTCAACCTTGTGTTCCAAAGGCGGGCGCACTACCACTGCACCACCGCTCCTCCTGAAAACGCATTTTTCAGAAATGGCACTTCCCAAGGTCCTAGAGCTTGGAAGATGCAACTTCCGAGTCTCTACGACCTTCAGAGAAAAAGTTATTAGCCGAGATAAATTTGCTTTTTTTAGCACTTTGAGCACTTTTCCTAAATGGCACTTCCCAAGGTCCTAGAGCCTCGGGGTTGGTACCAATCGATCCGGAATGACCTGATTAGTGGGGGTAGATGCAACTACCGAGTCTCTACGACCTTCAGAAGGAAAGTTAAGAAATAAAATGTGAAAAAAATAAAAATTGCCATGAGCGGGATTTGAACACTCAACCTTGTGTTCCAAAGGCGGGCGCACTACCACTGCACCACCGCTCCAGCTGAAAACGCATTTTTCAGAAATGGCACTTCCCAAGGTCCTAGAGCCTCGTGGTTGGTACCAATCGATCCGGAATGACCTGATTAGTGGGGGTAGATGCAACTTCCGAGTCTCTACGACCTTCAGAGAAAAAGTTATTAGCCGAGATAAATTTGCTTTTTTTAGCACTTTGAGCACTTTTCCTAAATGGCACTTCCCAAGGTCCTAGAGCCTCGTGGTTGGTACCAATCGATCCGGAATGACCTGATTAGTGGGGGTAGATGCAACTTTTAAGTCTCTACGACCTTCAGAGAAAAAGTTATTAGCCGAGATAAATTTGCTTTTTTTAGCACTTTGAGCACTTTTCCTAAATGGCACTTCCCAAGGTCCTAGAGCCTCGGGGTTGGTACCAATCGATCCGGAATGACCTGATTAGTGGGGGTAGATGCAACTTCCGAGTCTCTACGACCTTCAGAGAAAAAGTTATTAGCCGAGATAAATTTGCTTTTTTTAGCACTTTGAGCACTTTTCCTAAATGGCACTTCCCAAGGTCCTAGAGCCTCGTGGTTGGTACCAATCGATCCGGAATGACCTGATTAGTGGGGGTAGATGCAACTTTTAAGTCTCTACGACCTTCAGAGAAAAAGTTATTAGCCGAGATAAATTTGCTTTTTTTAGCACTTTGAGCACTTTTCCTAAATGGCACTTCCCAAGGTCCTAGAGCCTCGGGGTTGGTACCAATCGATCCGGAATGACCTGATTAGTGGGGGTAGATGCAACTTCCGAGTCTCTACGAACTTCAGAGAAAAAGTTATTAGCCGAGATAAATTTGCTTTTTTTAGCACTTTGAGCACTTTTCCTAAATGGCACTTCCCAAGGTCCTAGAGCCTCGTGGTTGGTACCAATCGATCCGGAATGACCTGATTAGTGGGGGTAGATGCAACTTCTGAGTCTCTACGACCTTCAGAAGGAAAGTTAAGAAATAAAATGTGAAAAAAATAAAAATTGCCATGAGCGGGATTTGAACACTCAACCTTGTGTTCCAAAGGCGGGCGCACTACCACTGCACCACCGCTCCAGCTGAAAACGCATTTTTCAGAAATGGCACTTCCCAAGGTCCTAGAGCCTCGTGGTTGGTACCAATCGATCCGGAATGACCTGATTAGTGGGGGTAGATGCAACTTTTAAGTCTCTACGACCTTCAGTGAAAAAGTTATTAGCCGAGATAAATTTGCTTTTTTTAGCACTTTGAGCACTTTTCCTAAATGGCACTTCCCAAGGTCCTAGAGCCTCGGGGTTGGTACCAATCGATCCGGAATGACCTGATTAGTGGGGGTAGATGCAACTTCCGAGTCTCTACGACCTTCAGAGAAAAAGTTATTAGCCGAGATAAATTTGCTTTTTTTAGCACTTTGAGCACTTTTCCTAAATGGCACTTCCCAAGGTCCTAGAGCCTCGTGGTTGGTACCAATCGATCCGGAATTACCTGATTAGTGGGGGTAGATGCAACTTCCGAGTCTCTACAACCTTCAGAAGGAAAGTTATGAAATAAAATGTGAAAAAAATAAAAATTGCCATGAGTGGGATTTGAACACTCAACCTTGTGTTCCAATGGCGGGCGCACTACCACTGCACCACCGCTCCAGCTGAAAACGCATTTTTCAGAAATGGCACTTCCCAAGGTCCTAGAGCCTCGTGGTTGGTACCAATCGATCCGGAATGACCTGATTAGTGGGGGTAGATGCAACTTTTAAGTCTTTACGACCTTCAGAGAAAAAGTTATTAGCCGAGATAAATTTGCTTTTTTTAGCACTTTGAGCACTTTTCCTAAATGGCACTTCCCAAGGTCCTAGAGCCTCGTGGTTGGTACCAATCGATCCGGAATGACCTGATTAGTGGGGGTAGATGCAACTTTTAAGTCTCTACGACCTTCAGAGAAAAAGTTATTAGCCGAGATAAATTTGCTTTTTTTAGCACTTTGAGCACTTTTCCTAAATGGCACTTCCCAAGGTCCTAGAGCCTCGTGGTTGGTACCAATCGATCCGGAATGACCTGATTAGTGGGGGTAGATGCAACTTTTAAGTCTCTACGACCTTCAGAGAAAAAGTTATTAGCCGAGATAAATTTGCTTTTTTTAGCACTTTGAGCACTTTTCCTAAATGGCACTTCCCAAGGTCCTAGAGCCTCGGGGTTGGTACCAATCGATCCGGAATGACCTGATTAGTGGGGGTAGATGCAACTTCCGAGTCTCTACGACCTTCAGAAGGAAAGTTAAGAAATAAAATGTGAAAAAAATAAAAATTGCCATGAGCGGGATTTGAACACTCAACCTTGTGTTCCAAAGGCGGGCGCACTACCACTGCACCACCGCTCCAGCTGAAAACGCATTTTTCAGAAATGGCACTTCCCAAGGTCCTAGAGCCTCGTGGTTGGTACCAATCGATCCGGAATGACCTGATTAGTGGGGGTAGATGCAACTTTTAAGTCTCTACGACCTTCAGAGAAAAAGTTATTAGCCGAGATAAATTTGCTTTTTTTAGCACTTTGAGCACTTTTCCTAAATGGCACTTCCCAAGGTCCTAGAGCCTCGGGGTTGGTACCAATCGATCCGGAATGACCTGATTAGTGGGGGTAGATGCAACTTCCGAGTCTCTACGACCTTCAGAGAAAAAGTTATTAGCCGAGATAAATTTGCTTTTTTTAGCACTTTGAGCACTTTTCCTAAATGGCACTTCCCAAGGTCCTAGAGCCTCGTGGTTGGTACCAATCGATCCGGAATGACCTGATTAGTGGGGGTAGATGCAACTTTTAAGTCTCTACGACCTTCAGAGAAAAAGTTATTAGCCGAGATAAATTTGCTTTTTTTAGCACTTTGAGCACTTTTCCTAAATGGCACTTCCCAAGGTCCTAGAGCCTCGGGGTTGGTACCAATCGATCCGGAATGACCTGATTAGTGGGGGTAGATGCAACTTCCGAGTCTCTACGACCTTCAGAGAAAAAGTTATTAGCCGAGATAAATTTGCTTTTTTTAGCACTTTGAGCACTTTTCCTAAATGGCACTTCCCAAGGTCCTAGAGCCTCGTGGTTGGTACCAATCGATCCGGAATTACCTGATTAGTGGGGGTAGATGCAACTTCCGAGTCTCTACAACCTTCAGAAGGAAAGTTATGAAATAAAATGTGAAAAAAATAAAAATTGCCATGAGTGGGATTTGAACACTCAACCTTGTGTTCCAATGGCGGGCGCACTACCACTGCACCACCGCTCCAGCTGAAAACGCATTTTTCAGAAATGGCACTTCCCAAGGTCCTAGAGCCTCGTGGTTGGTACCAATCGATCCGGAATGACCTGATTAGTGGGGGTAGATGCAACTTTTAAGTCTTTACGACCTTCAGAGAAAAAGTTATTAGCCGAGATAAATTTGCTTTTTTTAGCACTTTGAGCACTTTTCCTAAATGGCACTTCCCAAGGTCCTAGAGCCTCGTGGTTGGTACCAATCGATCCGGAATGACCTGATTAGTGGGGGTAGATGCAACTTTTAAGTCTCTACGACCTTCAGAGAAAAAGTTATTAGCCGAGATAAATTTGCTTTTTTTAGCACTTTGAGCACTTTTCCTAAATGGCACTTCCCAAGGTCCTAGAGCCTCGTGGTTGGTACCAATCGATCCGGAATGACCTGATTAGTGGGGGTAGATGCAACTTTTAAGTCTCTACGACCTTCAGAGAAAAAGTTATTAGCCGAGATAAATTTGCTTTTTTTAGCACTTTGAGCACTTTTCCTAAATGGCACTTCCCAAGGTCCTAGAGCCTCGGGGTTGGTACCAATCGATCCGGAATGACCTGATTAGTGGGGGTAGATGCAACTTCCGAGTCTCTACGACCTTCAGAAGGAAAGTTAAGAAATAAAATGTGAAAAAAATAAAAATTGCCATGAGCGGGATTTGAACACTCAACCTTGTGTTCCAAAGGCGGGCGCACTACCACTGCACCACCGCTCCTCCTGAAAACGCATTTTTCAGAAATGGCACTTCCCAAGGTCCTAGAGCTTGGAAGATGCAACTTCCGAGTCTCTACGACCTTCAGAGAAAAAGTTATTAGCCGAGATAAATTTGCTTTTTTTAGCACTTTGAGCACTTTTCCTAAATGGCACTTCCCAAGGTCCTAGAGCCTCGTGGTTGGTACCAATCGATCCGGAATGACCTGATTAGTGGGGGTAGATGCAACTTCCGAGTCTCTACGACCTTCAGAGAAAAAGTTATTAGCCGAGATAAATTTGCTTTTTTTAGCACTTTGAGCACTTTTCCTAAATGGCACTTCCCAAGGTCCTAGAGCCTCGGGGTTGGTACCAATCGATCCGGAATGACCTGATTAGTGGGGGTAGATGCAACTTCCGAGTCTCTACGACCTTCAGAAGGAAAGTTAAGAAATAAAATGTGAAAAAAATAAAAATTGCCATGAGCGGGATTTGAACACTCAACCTTGTGTTCCAAAGGCGGGCGCACTACCACTGCACCACCGCTCCTCCTGAAAACGCATTTTTCAGAAATGGCACTTCCCAAGGTCCTAGAGCCTCGGGGTTGGTACCAATCGATCCGGAATGACCTGATTAGTTGGGGTAGATGCAACTTCCGAGTCTCTACGACCTTCAGAGAAAAAGTTATTAGCCGAGATAAATTTGCTTTTTTTAGCACTTTGAGCACTTTTCCTAAATGGCACTTCCCAAGGTCCTAGAGCCTCGTGGTTGGTACCAATCGATCCGGAATGACCTGATTAGTGGGGGTAGATGCAACTTCTGAGTCTCTACGACCTTCAGAAGGAAAGTTATGAAATAAAATGTGAAAAAAATAAAAATTGCCATGAGTGGGATTTGAACACTCAACCTTGTGTTCCAAAGGCGGGCGCACTACCACTGCACCACCGCTCCAGCTGAAAACGCATTTTTCAGAAATGGCACTTCCCAAGGTCCTAGAGCCTCGTGGTTGGTACCAATCGACCCGGAATGACCTGATTAGTGGGGGTAGATGCAACTTTTAAGTCTCTACGACCTTCAAAGAAAAAGTTATTAGCCGAGTGAAAATTGGCTTTTTTTAGCACTTTGAGCACTTTTCCTAAATGGCACTTCCCAAGGTCCTAGAGCCTCGTGGTTGGTACCAATCGATCCGGAATTACCTGATTAGTGGGGGTAGATGCAACTTCCGAGTCTCTACAACCTTCAGAAGGAAAGTTATGAAATAAAATGTGAAAAAAATAAAAATTGCCATGAGTGGGATTTGAACACTCAACCTTGTGTTCCAAAGGCGGGCGCACTACCACTGCACCACCGCTCCAGCTGAAAACGCATTTTTCAGAAATGGCACTTCCCAAGATCCTAGAGCCTCGTGGTTGGTACCAATCGATCCGGAATGACCTGATTAGTGGGGGTAGATGCAACTTTTAAGTCTTTACGACCTTCAGAGAAAAAGTTATTAGCCGAGATAAATTTGCTTTTTTTAGCACTTTGAGCACTTTTCCTAAATGGCACTTCCCAAGGTCCTAGAGCCTCGTGGTTGGTACAAATCGATCCGGAATGACCTGATTAGTGGGGGTAGATGCAACTTCTGAGTCTCTACGACCTTCAGAAGGAAAGTTATGAAATAAAATGTGAAAAAAATAAAAATTGCCATGAGTGGGATTTGAACACTCAACCTTGTGTTCCAAAGGCGGGCGCACTACCACTGCACCACCGCTCCAGCTGAAAACGCATTTTTCAGAAATGGCACTTCCCAAGGTCCTAGAGCCTCGTGGTTGGTACCAATCGACCCGGAATGACCTGATTAGTGGGGGTAGATGCAACTTTTAAGTCTCTACGACCTTCAAAGAAAAAGTTATTAGCCGAGTGAAAATTGGCTTTTTTTAGCACTTTGAGCACTTTTCCTAAATGGCACTTCCCAAGGTCCTAGAGCCTCGTGGTTGGTACCAATCGATCCGGAATTACCTGATTAGTGGGGGTAGATGCAACTTCCGAGTCTCTACAACCTTCAGAAGGAAAGTTATGAAATAAAATGTGAAAAAAATAAAAATTGCCATGAGTGGGATTTGAACACTCAACCTTGTGTTCCAAAGGCGGGCGCACTACCACTGCACCACCGCTCCAGCTGAAAACGCATTTTTCAGAAATGGCACTTCCCAAGATCCTAGAGCCTCGTGGTTGGTACCAATCGATCCGGAATGACCTGATTAGTGGGGGTAGATGCAACTTTTAAGTCTTTACGACCTTCAGAGAAAAAGTTATTAGCCGAGATAAATTTGCTTTTTTTAGCACTTTGAGCACTTTTCCTAAATGGCACTTCCCAAGGTCCTAGAGCCTCGGGGTTGGTACCAATCGATCCGGAATGACCTGATTAGTGGGGGTAGATGCAACTTCTGAGTCTCTACGACCTTCAGAAGGAAAGTTATGAAATAAAATGTGAAAAAAATAAAAATTGCCATGAGTGGGATTTGAACACTCAACCTTGTGTTCCAAAGGCGGGCGCACTACCACTGCACCACCGCTCCAGCTGAAAACGCATTTTTCAGAAATGGCACTTCCCAAGGTCCTAGAGCCTCGTGGTTGGTACCAATCGACCCGGAATGACCTGATTAGTGGGGGTAGATGCAACTTTTAAGTCTCTACGACCTTCAAAGAAAAAGTTATTAGCCGAGTGAAAATTGGCTTTTTTTAGCACTTTGAGCACTTTTCCTAAATGGCACTTCCCAAGGTCCTAGAGCCTCGTGGTTGGTACCAATCGATCCGGAATTACCTGATTAGTGGGGGTAGATGCAACTTCCGAGTCTCTACAACCTTCAGAAGGAAAGTTATGAAATAAAATGTGAAAAAAATAAAAATTGCCATGAGTGGGATTTGAACACTCAACCTTGTGTTCCAAAGGCGGGCGCACTACCACTGCACCACCGCTCCAGCTGAAAACGCATTTTTCAGAAATGGCACTTCCCAAGATCCTAGAGCCTCGTGGTTGGTACCAATCGATCCGGAATGACCTGATTAGTGGGGGTAGATGCAACTTTTAAGTCTTTACGACCTTCAGAGAAAAAGTTATTAGCCGAGATAAATTTGCTTTTTTTAGCACTTTGAGCACTTTTCCTAAATGGCACTTCCCAAGGTCCTAGAGCCTCGGGGTTGGTACCAATCGATCCGGAATGACCTGATTAGTGGGGGTAGATGCAACTTCTGAGTCTCTACGACCTTCAGAAGGAAAGTTAAGAAATAAAATGTGAAAAAAATAAAAATTGCCATGAGCGGGATTTGAACACACAACCTTGTGTTCCAAAGGCGGGCGCACTACCACTGCACCACCGCTCCAGCTGAAAACGCATTTTTCAGAAATGGCACTTCCCAAGGTCCTAGAGCCTCGTGGTTGGTACCAATCGATCCGGAATGACCTGATTAGTGGGGGTAGATGCAACTTTTAAGTCTCTACGACCTTCAGAGAAAAAGTTATTAGCCGAGATAAATTTGCTTTTTTTAGCACTTTGAGCACTTTTCCTAAATGGCACTTCCCAAGGTCCTAGAGCCTCGGGGTTGGTACCAATCGATCCGGAATGACCTGATTAGTGGGGGTAGATGCAACTTCCGAGTCTCTACGAACTTCAGAGAAAAAGTTATTAGCCGAG
Source organism: Cottus gobio (assembly GCA_023566465.1). NCBI lineage: Eukaryota > Metazoa > Chordata > Actinopteri > Perciformes > Cottidae > Cottus > Cottus gobio. The sequence goes on along the minus strand of CM042233.1, from coordinate 21,953,875 downwards.
ATAAATTTGCTTTTTTTAGCACTTTGAGCACTTTTCCTAAATGGCACTTCCCAAGGTCCTAGAGCCTCGTGGTTGGTACCAATCGATCCGGAATGACCTGATTAGTGGGGGTAGATGCAACTTCTGAGTCTCTACGACCTTCAGAAGGAAAGTTATGAAATAAAATGTGAAAAAAATAAAAATTGCCATGAGTGGGATTTGAACACTCAACCTTGTGTTCCAAAGGCGGGCGCACTACCACTGCACCACCGCTCCAGCTGAAAACGCATTTTTCAGAAATGGCACTTCCCAAGGTCCTAGAGCCTCGTGGTTGGTACCAATCGACCCGGAATGACCTGATTAGTGGGGGTAGATGCAACTTTTAAGTCTCTACGACCTTCAAAGAAAAAGTTATTAGCCGAGTGAAAATTGGCTTTTTTTAGCACTTTGAGCACTTTTCCTAAATGGCACTTCCCAAGGTCCTAGAGCCTCGTGGTTGGTACCAATCGATCCGGAATTACCTGATTAGTGGGGGTAGATGCAACTTCCGAGTCTCTACAACCTTCAGAAGGAAAGTTATGAAATAAAATGTGAAAAAAATAAAAATTGCCATGAGTGGGATTTGAACACTCAACCTTGTGTTCCAAAGGCGGGCGCACTACCACTGCACCACCGCTCCAGCTGAAAACGCATTTTTCAGAAATGGCACTTCCCAAGATCCTAGAGCCTCGTGGTTGGTACCAATCGATCCGGAATGACCTGATTAGTGGGGGTAGATGCAACTTTTAAGTCTTTACGACCTTCAGAGAAAAAGTTATTAGCCGAGATAAATTTGCTTTTTTTAGCACTTTGAGCACTTTTCCTAAATGGCACTTCCCAAGGTCCTAGAGCCTCGGGGTTGGTACCAATCGATCCGGAATGACCTGATTAGTGGGGGTAGATGCAACTTCTGAGTCTCTACGACCTTCAGAAGGAAAGTTAAGAAATAAAATGTGAAAAAAATAAAAATTGCCATGAGCGGGATTTGAACACACAACCTTGTGTTCCAAAGGCGGGCGCACTACCACTGCACCACCGCTCCAGCTGAAAACGCATTTTTCAGAAATGGCACTTCCCAAGGTCCTAGAGCCTCGTGGTTGGTACCAATCGATCCGGAATGACCTGATTAGTGGGGGTAGATGCAACTTTTAAGTCTCTACGACCTTCAGAGAAAAAGTTATTAGCCGAGATAAATTTGCTTTTTTTAGCACTTTGAGCACTTTTCCTAAATGGCACTTCCCAAGGTCCTAGAGCCTCGGGGTTGGTACCAATCGATCCGGAATGACCTGATTAGTGGGGGTAGATGCAACTTCCGAGTCTCTACGAACTTCAGAGAAAAAGTTATTAGCCGAGATAAATTTGCTTTTTTTAGCACTTTGAGCACTTTTCCTAAATGGCACTTCCCAAGGTCCTAGAGCCTCGGGGTTGGTACCAATCGATCCGGAATGACCTGATTAGTGGGGGTAGATGCAACTTCTGAGTCTCTACGACCTTCAGAAGGAAAGTTATGAAATAAAATGTGAAAAAAATAAAAATTGCCATGAGTGGGATTTGAACACTCAACCTTGTGTTCCAAAGGCGGGCGCACTACCACTGCACCACCGCTCCAGCTGAAAACGCATTTTTCAGAAATGGCACTTCCCAAGGTCCTAGAGCCTCGTGGTTGGTACCAATCGACCCGGAATGACCTGATTAGTGGGGGTAGATGCAACTTTTAAGTCTCTACGACCTTCAAAGAAAAAGTTATTAGCCGAGTGAAAATTGGCTTTTTTTAGCACTTTGAGCACTTTTCCTAAATGGCACTTCCCAAGGTCCTAGAGCCTCGTGGTTGGTACCAATCGATCCGGAATTACCTGATTAGTGGGGGTAGATGCAACTTCCGAGTCTCTACAACCTTCAGAAGGAAAGTTATGAAATAAAATGTGAAAAAAATAAAAATTGCCATGAGTGGGATTTGAACACTCAACCTTGTGTTCCAAAGGCGGGCGCACTACCACTGCACCACCGCTCCAGCTGAAAACGCATTTTTCAGAAATGGCACTTCCCAAGATCCTAGAGCCTCGTGGTTGGTACCAATCGATCCGGAATGACCTGATTAGTGGGGGTAGATGCAACTTTTAAGTCTTTACGACCTTCAGAGAAAAAGTTATTAGCCGAGATAAATTTGCTTTTTTTAGCACTTTGAGCACTTTTCCTAAATGGCACTTCCCAAGGTCCTAGAGCCTCGGGGTTGGTACCAATCGATCCGGAATGACCTGATTAGTGGGGGTAGATGCAACTTCTGAGTCTCTACGACCTTCAGAAGGAAAGTTAAGAAATAAAATGTGAAAAAAATAAAAATTGCCATGAGCGGGATTTGAACACACAACCTTGTGTTCCAAAGGCGGGCGCACTACCACTGCACCACCGCTCCAGCTGAAAACGCATTTTTCAGAAATGGCACTTCCCAAGGTCCTAGAGCCTCGTGGTTGGTACCAATCGATCCGGAATGACCTGATTAGTGGGGGTAGATGCAACTTTTAAGTCTCTACGACCTTCAGAGAAAAAGTTATTAGCCGAGATAAATTTGCTTTTTTTAGCACTTTGAGCACTTTTCCTAAATGGCACTTCCCAAGGTCCTAGAGCCTCGGGGTTGGTACCAATCGATCCGGAATGACCTGATTAGTGGGGGTAGATGCAACTTCCGAGTCTCTACGAACTTCAGAGAAAAAGTTATTAGCCGAGATAAATTTGCTTTTTTTAGCACTTTGAGCACTTTTCCTAAATGGCACTTCCCAAGGTCCTAGAGCCTCGTGGTTGGTACCAATCGATCCGGAATGACCTGATTAGTGGGGGTAGATGCAACTTCTGAGTCTCTACGACCTTCAGAAGGAAAGTTAAGAAATAAAATGTGAAAAAAATAAAAATTGCCATGAGCGGGATTTGAACACTCAACCTTGTGTTCCAAAGGCGGGCGCACTACCACTGCACCACCGCTCCAGCTGAAAACGCATTTTTCAGAAATGGCACTTCCCAAGGTCCTAGAGCCTCGTGGTTGGTACCAATCGACCCGGAATGACCTGATTAGTGGGGGTAGATGCAACTTTTAAGTCTCTACGACCTTCAGAGAAAAAGTTATTAGCCGAGATAAATTGGCTTTTTTTAGCACTTTGAGCACTTTTCCTAAATGGCACTTCCCAAGGTCCTAGAGCCTCGGGGTTGGTACCAATCGATCCGGAATGACCTGATTAGTGGGGGTAGATGCAACTTCCGAGTCTCTACGACCTTCAGAGAAAAAGTTATTAGCCGAGATAAATTTGCTTTTTTTAGCACTTTGAGCACTTTTCCTAAATGGCACTTCCCAAGGTCCTAGAGCCTCGTGGTTGGTACCAATCGATCCGGAATGACCTGATTAGTGGGGGTAGATGCAACTTCTGAGTCTCTACGACCTTCAGAAGGAAAGTTATGAAATAAAATGTGAAAAAAATAAAAATTGCCATGAGTGGGATTTGAACACTCAACCTTGTGTTCCAAAGGCGGGCGCACTACCACTGCACCACCGCTCCAGCTGTAAACGCATTTTTCAGAAATGGCACTTCCCAAGGTCCTAGAGCCTCGTGGTTGGTACCAATCGACCCGGAATGACCTGATTAGTGGGGGTAGATGCAACTTTTAAGTCTCTACGACCTTCAGAGAAAAAGTTATTAGCCGAGATAAATTGGCTTTTTTTAGCACTTTGAGCACTTTTCCTAAATGGCACTTCCCAAGGTCCTAGAGCCTCGGGGTTGGTACCAATCGATCCGGAATGACCTGATTAGTGGGGGTAGATGCAACTTCCGAGTCTCTACGACCTTCAGAGAAAAAGTTATTAGCCGAGATAAATTTGCTTTTTTTAGCACTTTGAGCACTTTTCCTAAATGGCACTTCCCAAGGTCCTAGAGCCTCGTGGTTGGTACCAATCGATCCGGAATGACCTGATTAGTGGGGGTAGATGCAACTTCTGAGTCTCTACGACCTTCAGAAGGAAAGTTATGAAATAAAATGTGAAAAAAATAAAAATTGCCATGAGTGGGATTTGAACACTCAACCTTGTGTTCCAAAGGCGGGCGCACTACCACTGCACCACCGCTCCAGCTGAAAACGCATTTTTCAGAAATGGCACTTCCCAAGGTCCTAGAGCCTCGTGGTTGGTACCAATCGACCCGGAATGACCTGATTAGTGGGGGTAGATGCAACTTTTAAGTCTCTACGACCTTCAAAGAAAAAGTTATTAGCCGAGTGAAAATTGGCTTTTTTTAGCACTTTGAGCACTTTTCCTAAATGGCACTTCCCAAGGTCCTAGAGCCTCGTGGTTGGTACCAATCGATCCGGAATTACCTGATTAGTGGGGGTAGATGCAACTTCCGAGTCTCTACAACCTTCAGAAGGAAAGTTATGAAATAAAATGTGAAAAAAATAAAAATTGCCATGAGTGGGATTTGAACACTCAACCTTGTGTTCCAAAGGCGGGCGCACTACCACTGCACCACCGCTCCAGCTGAAAACGCATTTTTCAGAAATGGCACTTCCCAAGATCCTAGAGCCTCGTGGTTGGTACCAATCGATCCGGAATGACCTGATTAGTGGGGGTAGATGCAACTTTTAAGTCTTTACGACCTTCAGAGAAAAAGTTATTAGCCGAGATAAATTTGCTTTTTTTAGCACTTTGAGCACTTTTCCTAAATGGCACTTCCCAAGGTCCTAGAGCCTCGTGGTTGGTACCAATCGATCCGGAATGACCTGATTAGTGGGGGTAGATGCAACTTCTGAGTCTCTACGACCTTCAGAAGGAAAGTTATGAAATAAAATGTGAAAAAAATAAAAATTGCCATGAGTGGGATTTGAACACTCAACCTTGTGTTCCAAAGGCGGGCGCACTACCACTGCACCACCGCTCCAGCTGAAAACGCATTTTTCAGAAATGGCACTTCCCAAGGTCCTAGAGCCTCGTGGTTGGTACCAATCGACCCGGAATGACCTGATTAGTGGGGGTAGATGCAACTTTTAAGTCTCTACGACCTTCAAAGAAAAAGTTATTAGCCGAGTGAAAATTGGCTTTTTTTAGCACTTTGAGCACTTTTCCTAAATGGCACTTCCCAAGGTCCTAGAGCCTCGTGGTTGGTACCAATCGATCCGGAATTACCTGATTAGTGGGGGTAGATGCAACTTCCGAGTCTCTACAACCTTCAGAAGGAAAGTTATGAAATAAAATGTGAAAAAAATAAAAATTGCCATGAGTGGGATTTGAACACTCAACCTTGTGTTCCAAAGGCGGGCGCACTACCACTGCACCACCGCTCCAGCTGAAAACGCATTTTTCAGAAATGGCACTTCCCAAGATCCTAGAGCCTCGTGGTTGGTACCAATCGATCCGGAATGACCTGATTAGTGGGGGTAGATGCAACTTTTAAGTCTTTACGACCTTCAGAGAAAAAGTTATTAGCCGAGATAAATTTGCTTTTTTTAGCACTTTGAGCACTTTTCCTAAATGGCACTTCCCAAGGTCCTAGAGCCTCGGGGTTGGTACCAATCGATCCGGAATGACCTGATTAGTGGGGGTAGATGCAACTTCTGAGTCTCTACGACCTTCAGAAGGAAAGTTATGAAATAAAATGTGAAAAAAATAAAAATTGCCATGAGTGGGATTTGAACACTCAACCTTGTGTTCCAAAGGCGGGCGCACTACCACTGCACCACCGCTCCAGCTGAAAACGCATTTTTCAGAAATGGCACTTCCCAAGGTCCTAGAGCCTCGTGGTTGGTACCAATCGACCCGGAATGACCTGATTAGTGGGGGTAGATGCAACTTTTAAGTCTCTACGACCTTCAAAGAAAAAGTTATTAGCCGAGTGAAAATTGGCTTTTTTTAGCACTTTGAGCACTTTTCCTAAATGGCACTTCCCAAGGTCCTAGAGCCTCGTGGTTGGTACCAATCGATCCGGAATTACCTGATTAGTGGGGGTAGATGCAACTTCCGAGTCTCTACAACCTTCAGAAGGAAAGTTATGAAATAAAATGTGAAAAAAATAAAAATTGCCATGAGTGGGATTTGAACACTCAACCTTGTGTTCCAAAGGCGGGCGCACTACCACTGCACCACCGCTCCAGCTGAAAATGCATTTTTCAGAAATGGCACTTCCCAAGATCCTAGAGCCTCGTGGTTGGTACCAATCGATCCGGAATGACCTGATTAGTGGGGGTAGATGCAACTTTTAAGTCTTTACGACCTTCAGAGAAAAAGTTATTAGCCGAGATAAATTTGCTTTTTTTAGCACTTTGAGCACTTTTCCTAAATGGCACTTCCCAAGGTCCTAGAGCCTCGGGGTTGGTACCAATCGATCCGGAATGACCTGATTAGTGGGGGTAGATGCAACTTCTGAGTCTCTACGACCTTCAGAAGGAAAGTTAAGAAATAAAATGTGAAAAAAATAAAAATTGCCATGAGCGGGATTTGAACACACAACCTTGTGTTCCAAAGGCGGGCGCACTACCACTGCACCACCGCTCCAGCTGAAAACGCATTTTTCAGAAATGGCACTTCCCAAGGTCCTAGAGCCTCGTGGTTGGTACCAATCGATCCGGAATGACCTGATTAGTGGGGGTAGATGCAACTTTTAAGTCTCTACGACCTTCAGAGAAAAAGTTATTAGCCGAGATAAATTTGCTTTTTTTAGCACTTTGAGCACTTTTCCTAAATGGCACTTCCCAAGGTCCTAGAGCCTCGGGGTTGGTACCAATCGATCCGGAATGACCTGATTAGTGGGGGTAGATGCAACTTCCGAGTCTCTACGACCTTCAGAGAAAAAGTTATTAGCCGAGATAAATTTGCTTTTTTTAGCACTTTGAGCACTTTTCCTAAATGGCACTTCCCAAGGTCCTAGAGCCTCGTGGTTGGTACCAATCGATCCGGAATGACCTGATTAGTGGGGGTAGATGCAACTTCTGAGTCTCTACGACCTTCAGAAGGAAAGTTATGAAATAAAATGTGAAAAAAATAAAAATTGCCATGAGTGGGATTTGAACACTCAACCTTGTGTTCCAAAGGCGGGCGCACTACCACTGCACCACCGCTCCAGCTGAAAACGCATTTTTCAGAAATGGCACTTCCCAAGGTCCTAGAGCCTCGTGGTTGGTACCAATCGACCCGGAATGACCTGATTAGTGGGGGTAGATGCAACTTTTAAGTCTCTACGACCTTCAAAGAAAAAGTTATTAGCCGAGTGAAAATTGGCTTTTTTTAGCACTTTGAGCACTTTTCCTAAATGGCACTTCCCAAGGTCCTAGAGCCTCGTGGTTGGTACCAATCGATCCGGAATTACCTGATTAGTGGGGGTAGATGCAACTTCCGAGTCTCTACAACCTTCAGAAGGAAAGTTATGAAATAAAATGTGAAAAAAATAAAAATTGCCATGAGTGGGATTTGAACACTCAACCTTGTGTTCCAAAGGCGGGCGCACTACCACTGCACCACCGCTCCAGCTGAAAACGCATTTTTCAGAAATGGCACTTCCCAAGATCCTAGAGCCTCGTGGTTGGTACCAATCGATCCGGAATGACCTGATTAGTGGGGGTAGATGCAACTTTTAAGTCTTTACGACCTTCAGAGAAAAAGTTATTAGCCGAGATAAATTTGCTTTTTTTAGCACTTTGAGCACTTTTCCTAAATGGCACTTCCCAAGGTCCTAGAGCCTCGTGGTTGGTACCAATCGATCCGGAATGACCTGATTAGTGGGGGTAGATGCAACTTCTGAGTCTCTACGACCTTCAGAAGGAAAGTTATGAAATAAAATGTGAAAAAAATAAAAATTGCCATGAGTGGGATTTGAACACTCAACCTTGTGTTCCAAAGGCGGGCGCACTACCACTGCACCACCGCTCCAGCTGAAAACGCATTTTTCAGAAATGGCACTTCCCAAGGTCCTAGAGCCTCGTGGTTGGTACCAATCGACCCGGAATGACCTGATTAGTGGGGGTAGATGCAACTTTTAAGTCTCTACGACCTTCAAAGAAAAAGTTATTAGCCGAGTGAAAATTGGCTTTTTTTAGCACTTTGAGCACTTTTCCTAAATGGCACTTCCCAAGGTCCTAGAGCCTCGTGGTTGGTACCAATCGATCCGGAATTACCTGATTAGTGGGGGTAGATGCAACTTCCGAGTCTCTACAACCTTCAGAAGGAAAGTTATGAAATAAAATGTGAAAAAAATAAAAATTGCCATGAGTGGGATTTGAACACTCAACCTTGTGTTCCAAAGGCGGGCGCACTACCACTGCACCACCGCTCCAGCTGAAAACGCATTTTTCAGAAATGGCACTTCCCAAGATCCTAGAGCCTCGTGGTTGGTACCAATCGATCCGGAATGACCTGATTAGTGGGGGTAGATGCAACTTTTAAGTCTTTACGACCTTCAGAGAAAAAGTTATTAGCCGAGATAAATTTGCTTTTTTTAGCACTTTGAGCACTTTTCCTAAATGGCACTTCCCAAGGTCCTAGAGCCTCGTGGTTGGTACCAATCGATCCGGAATGACCTGATTAGTGGGGGTAGATGCAACTTCTGAGTCTCTACGACCTTCAGAAGGAAAGTTATGAAATAAAATGTGAAAAAAATAAAAATTGCCATGAGTGGGATTTGAACACTCAACCTTGTGTTCCAAAGGCGGGCGCACTACCACTGCACCACCGCTCCAGCTGAAAACGCATTTTTCAGAAATGGCACTTCCCAAGGTCCTAGAGCCTCGTGGTTGGTACCAATCGACCCGGAATGACCTGATTAGTGGGGGTAGATGCAACTTTTAAGTCTCTACGACCTTCAAAGAAAAAGTTATTAGCCGAGTGAAAATTGGCTTTTTTTAGCACTTTGAGCACTTTTCCTAAATGGCACTTCCCAAGGTCCTAGAGCCTCGTGGTTGGTACCAATCGATCCGGAATTACCTGATTAGTGGGGGTAGATGCAACTTCCGAGTCTCTACAACCTTCAGAAGGAAAGTTATGAAATAAAATGTGAAAAAAATAAAAATTGCCATGAGTGGGATTTGAACACTCAACCTTGTGTTCCAAAGGCGGGCGCACTACCACTGCACCACCGCTCCAGCTGAAAACGCATTTTTCAGAAATGGCACTTCCCAAGATCCTAGAGCCTCGTGGTTGGTACCAATCGATCCGGAATGACCTGATTAGTGGGGGTAGATGCAACTTTTAAGTCTTTACGACCTTCAGAGAAAAAGTTATTAGCCGAGATAAATTTGCTTTTTTTAGCACTTTGAGCACTTTTCCTAAATGGCACTTCCCAAGGTCCTAGAGCCTCGGGGTTGGTACCAATCGATCCGGAATGACCTGATTAGTGGGGGTAGATGCAACTTCTGAGTCTCTACGACCTTCAGAAGGAAAGTTATGAAATAAAATGTGAAAAAAATAAAAATTGCCATGAGTGGGATTTGAACACTCAACCTTGTGTTCCAAAGGCGGGCGCACTACCACTGCACCACCGCTCCAGCTGAAAACGCATTTTTCAGAAATGGCACTTCCCAAGGTCCTAGAGCCTCGTGGTTGGTACCAATCGACCCGGAATGACCTGATTAGTGGGGGTAGATGCAACTTTTAAGTCTCTACGACCTTCAAAGAAAAAGTTATTAGCCGAGTGAAAATTGGCTTTTTTTAGCACTTTGAGCACTTTTCCTAAATGGCACTTCCCAAGGTCCTAGAGCCTCGTGGTTGGTACCAATCGATCCGGAATTACCTGATTAGTGGGGGTAGATGCAACTTCCGAGTCTCTACAACCTTCAGAAGGAAAGTTATGAAATAAAATGTGAAAAAAATAAAAATTGCCATGAGTGGGATTTGAACACTCAACCTTGTGTTCCAAAGGCGGGCGCACTACCACTGCACCACCGCTCCAGCTGAAAATGCATTTTTCAGAAATGGCACTTCCCAAGATCCTAGAGCCTCGTGGTTGGTACCAATCGATCCGGAATGACCTGATTAGTGGGGGTAGATGCAACTTTTAAGTCTTTACGACCTTCAGAGAAAAAGTTATTAGCCGAGATAAATTTGCTTTTTTTAGCACTTTGAGCACTTTTCCTAAATGGCACTTCCCAAGGTCCTAGAGCCTCGGGGTTGGTACCAATCGATCCGGAATGACCTGATTAGTGGGGGTAGATGCAACTTCTGAGTCTCTACGACCTTCAGAAGGAAAGTTAAGAAATAAAATGTGAAAAAAATAAAAATTGCCATGAGCGGGATTTGAACACACAACCTTGTGTTCCAAAGGCGGGCGCACTACCACTGCACCACCGCTCCAGCTGAAAACGCATTTTTCAGAAATGGCACTTCCCAAGGTCCTAGAGCCTCGTGGTTGGTACCAATCGATCCGGAATGACCTGATTAGTGGGGGTAGATGCAACTTTTAAGTCTCTACGACCTTCAGAGAAAAAGTTATTAGCCGAGATAAATTTGCTTTTTTTAGCACTTTGAGCACTTTTCCTAAATGGCACTTCCCAAGGTCCTAGAGCCTCGGGGTTGGTACCAATCGATCCGGAATGACCTGATTAGTGGGGGTAGATGCAACTTCCGAGTCTCTACGAACTTCAGAGAAAAAGTTATTAGCCGAGATAAATTTGCTTTTTTTAGCACTTTGAGCACTTTTCCTAAATGGCACTTCCCAAGGTCCTAGAGCCTCGTGGTTGGTACCAATCGATCCGGAATGACCTGATTAGTGGGGGTAGATGCAACTTCTGAGTCTCTACGACCTTCAGAAGGAAAGTTATGAAATAAAATGTGAAAAAAATAAAAATTGCCATGAGTGGGATTTGAACACTCAACCTTGTGTTCCAAAGGCGGGCGCACTACCACTGCACCACCGCTCCAGCTGAAAACGCATTTTTCAGAAATGGCACTTCCCAAGGTCCTAGAGCCTCGTGGTTGGTACCAATCGACCCGGAATGACCTGATTAGTGGGGGTAGATGCAACTTTTAAGTCTCTACGACCTTCAAAGAAAAAGTTATTAGCCGAGTGAAAATTGGCTTTTTTTAGCACTTTGAGCACTTTTCCTAAATGGCACTTCCCAAGGTCCTAGAGCCTCGTGGTTGGTACCAATCGATCCGGAATTACCTGATTAGTGGGGGTAGATGCAACTTCCGAGTCTCTACAACCTTCAGAAGGAAAGTTATGAAATAAAATGTGAAAAAAATAAAAATTGCCATGAGTGGGATTTGAACACTCAACCTTGTGTTCCAAAGGCGGGCGCACTACCACTGCACCACCGCTCCAGCTGAAAACGCATTTTTCAGAAATGGCACTTCCCAAGATCCTAGAGCCTCGTGGTTGGTACCAATCGATCCGGAATGACCTGATTAGTGGGGGTAGATGCAACTTTTAAGTCTTTACGACCTTCAGAGAAAAAGTTATTAGCCGAGATAAATTTGCTTTTTTTAGCACTTTGAGCACTTTTCCTAAATGGCACTTCCCAAGGTCCTAGAGCCTCGGGGTTGGTACCAATCGATCCGGAATGACCTGATTAGTGGGGGTAGATGCAACTTCTGAGTCTCTACGACCTTCAGAAGGAAAGTTAAGAAATAAAATGTGAAAAAAATAAAAATTGCCATGAGCGGGATTTGAACACACAACCTTGTGTTCCAAAGGCGGGCGCACTACCACTGCACCACCGCTCCAGCTGAAAACGCATTTTTCAGAAATGGCACTTCCCAAGGTCCTAGAGCCTCGTGGTTGGTACCAATCGATCCGGAATGACCTGATTAGTGGGGGTAGATGCAACTTTTAAGTCTCTACGACCTTCAGAGAAAAAGTTATTAGCCGAGATAAATTTGCTTTTTTTAGCACTTTGAGCACTTTTCCTAAATGGCACTTCCCAAGGTCCTAGAGCCTCGGGGTTGGTACCAATCGATCCGGAATGACCTGATTAGTGGGGGTAGATGCAACTTCCGAGTCTCTACGAACTTCAGAGAAAAAGTTATTAGCCGAGATAAATTTGCTTTTTTTAGCACTTTGAGCACTTTTCCTAAATGGCACTTCCCAAGGTCCTAGAGCCTCGTGGTTGGTACCAATCGATCCGGAATGACCTGATTAGTGGGGGTAGATGCAACTTCTGAGTCTCTACGACCTTCAGAAGGAAAGTTAAGAAATAAAATGTGAAAAAAATAAAAATTGCCATGAGCGGGATTTGAACACTCAACCTTGTGTTCCAAAGGCGGGCGCACTACCACTGCACCACCGCTCCAGCTGAAAACGCATTTTTCAGAAATGGCACTTCCCAAGGTCCTAGAGCCTCGTGGTTGGTACCAATCGATCCGGAATGACCTGATTAGTGGGGGTAGATGCAACTTTTAAGTCTCTACGACCTTCAGTGAAAAAGTTATTAGCCGAGATAAATTTGCTTTTTTTAGCACTTTGAGCACTTTTCCTAAATGGCACTTCCCAAGGTCCTAGAGCCTCGGGGTTGGTACCAATCGATCCGGAATGACCTGATTAGTGGGGGTAGATGCAACTTCCGAGTCTCTACGACCTTCAGAGAAAAAGTTATTAGCCGAGATAAATTTGCTTTTTTTAGCACTTTGAGCACTTTTCCTAAATGGCACTTCCCAAGGTCCTAGAGCCTCGTGGTTGGTACCAATCGATCCGGAATTACCTGATTAGTGGGGGTAGATGCAACTTCCGAGTCTCTACAACCTTCAGAAGGAAAGTTATGAAATAAAATGTGAAAAAAATAAAAATTGCCATGAGTGGGATTTGAACACTCAACCTTGTGTTCCAATGGCGGGCGCACTACCACTGCACCACCGCTCCAGCTGAAAACGCATTTTTCAGAAATGGCACTTCCCAAGGTCCTAGAGCCTCGTGGTTGGTACCAATCGATCCGGAATGACCTGATTAGTGGGGGTAGATGCAACTTTTAAGTCTTTACGACCTTCAGAGAAAAAGTTATTAGCCGAGATAAATTTGCTTTTTTTAGCACTTTGAGCACTTTTCCTAAATGGCACTTCCCAAGGTCCTAGAGCCTCGGGGTTGGTACCAATCGATCCGGAATGACCTGATTAGTGGGGGTAGATGCAACTTCCGAGTCTCTACGACCTTCAGAAGGAAAGTTAAGAAATAAAATGTGAAAAAAATAAAAATTGCCATGAGCGGGATTTGAACACTCAACCTTGTGTTCCAAAGGCGGGCGCACTACCACTGCACCACCGCTCCTCCTGAAAACGCATTTTTCAGAAATGGCACTTCCCAAGGTCCTAGAGCTTGGAAGATGCAACTTCCGAGTCTCTACGACCTTCAGAGAAAAAGTTATTAGCCGAGATAAATTTGCTTTTTTTAGCACTTTGAGCACTTTTCCTAAATGGCACTTCCCAAGGTCCTAGAGCCTCGTGGTTGGTACCAATCGATCCGGAATGACCTGATTAGTGGGGATAGATGCAACTTCCGAGTCTCTACGACCTTCAGAAGGAAAGTTAAGAAATAAAATGTGAAAAAAATAAAAATTGCCATGAGCGGGATTTGAACACTCAACCTTGTGTTCCAAAGGCGGGCGCACTACCACTGCACCACCGCTCCTCCTGAAAACGCATTTTTCAGAAATGGCACTTCCCAAGGTCCTAGAGCTTGGAAGATGCAACTTCTGAGTCTCTACGACCTTCAGAAGGAAAGTTAAGAAATAAAATGTGAAAAAAATAAAAATTGCCATGAGCGGGATTTGAACACACAACCTTGTGTTCCAAAGGCGGGCGCACTACCACTGCACCACCGCTCCAGCTGAAAACGCATTTTTCAGAAATGGCACTTCCCAAGGTCCTAGAGCCTCGTGGTTGGTACCAATCGATCCGGAATGACCTGATTAGTGGGGGTAGATGCAACTTTTAAGTCTCTACGACCTTCAGAGAAAAAGTTATTAGCCGAGATAAATTTGCTTTTTTTAGCACTTTGAGCACTTTTCCTAAATGGCACTTCCCAAGGTCCTAGAGCCTCGGGGTTGGTACCAATCGATCCGGAATGACCTGATTAGTGGGGGTAGATGCAACTTCCGAGTCTCTACGAACTTCAGAGAAAAAGTTATTAGCCGAGATAAATTTGCTTTTTTTAGCACTTTGAGCACTTTTCCTAAATGGCACTTCCCAAGGTCCTAGAGCCTCGGGGTTGGTACCAATCGATCCGGAATGACCTGATTAGTGGGGGTAGATGCAACTACCGAGTCTCTACGACCTTCAGAAGGAAAGTTAAGAAATAAAATGTGAAAAAAATAAAAATTGCCATGAGCGGGATTTGAACACTCAACCTTGTGTTCCAAAGGCGGGCGCACTACCACTGCACCACCGCTCCAGCTGAAAACGCATTTTTCAGAAATGGCACTTCCCAAGGTCCTAGAGCCTCGTGGTTGGTACCAATCGATCCGGAATGACCTGATTAGTGGGGGTAGATGCAACTTCCGAGTCTCTACGACCTTCAGAAGGAAAGTTAAGAAATAAAATGTGAAAAAAATAAAAATTGCCATGAGCGGGATTTGAACACTCAACCTTGTGTTCCAAAGGCGGGCGCACTACCACTGCACCACCGCTCCTCCTGAAAACGCATTTTTCAGAAATGGCACTTCCCAAGGTCCTAGAGCTTGGAAGATGCAACTTCTGAGTCTCTACGACCTTCAGAAGGAAAGTTAAGAAATAAAATGTGAAAAAAATAAAAATTGCCATGAGCGGGATTTGAACACACAACCTTGTGTTCCAAAGGCGGGCGCACTACCACTGCACCACCGCTCCAGCTGAAAACGCATTTTTCAGAAATGGCACTTCCCAAGGTCCTAGAGCCTCGTGGTTGGTACCAATCGATCCGGAATGACCTGATTAGTGGGGGTAGATGCAACTTTTAAGTCTCTACGACCTTCAGAGAAAAAGTTATTAGCCGAGATAAATTTGCTTTTTTTAGCACTTTGAGCACTTTTCCTAAATGGCACTTCCCAAGGTCCTAGAGCCTCGTGGTTGGTACCAATCGATCCGGAATGACCTGATTAGTGGGGGTAGATGCAACTTCTGAGTCTCTACGACCTTCAGAAGGAAAGTTATGAAATAAAATGTGAAAAAAATAAAAATTGCCATGAGTGGGATTTGAACACTCAACCTTGTGTTCCAAAGGCGGGCGCACTACCACTGCACCACCGCTCCAGCTGAAAACGCATTTTTCAGAAATGGCACTTCCCAAGGTCCTAGAGCCTCGTGGTTGGTACCAATCGACCCGGAATGACCTGATTAGTGGGGGTAGATGCAACTTTTAAGTCTCTACGACCTTCAAAGAAAAAGTTATTAGCCGAGTGAAAATTGGCTTTTTTTAGCACTTTGAGCACTTTTCCTAAATGGCACTTCCCAAGGTCCTAGAGCCTCGTGGTTGGTACCAATCGATCCGGAATTACCTGATTAGTGGGGGTAGATGCAACTTCCGAGTCTCTACAACCTTCAGAAGGAAAGTTATGAAATAAAATGTGAAAAAAATAAAAATTGCCATGAGTGGGATTTGAACACTCAACCTTGTGTTCCAAAGGCGGGCGCACTACCACTGCACCACCGCTCCAGCTGAAAACGCATTTTTCAGAAATGGCACTTCCCAAGATCCTAGAGCCTCGTGGTTGGTACCAATCGATCCGGAATGACCTGATTAGTGGGGGTAGATGCAACTTTTAAGTCTTTACGACCTTCAGAGAAAAAGTTATTAGCCGAGATAAATTTGCTTTTTTTAGCACTTTGAGCACTTTTCCTAAATGGCACTTCCCAAGGTCCTAGAGCCTCGGGGTTGGTACCAATCGATCCGGAATGACCTGATTAGTGGGGGTAGATGCAACTTCTGAGTCTCTACGACCTTCAGAAGGAAAGTTAAGAAATAAAATGTGAAAAAAATAAAAATTGCCATGAGCGGGATTTGAACACACAACCTTGTGTTCCAAAGGCGGGCGCACTACCACTGCACCACCGCTCCAGCTGAAAACGCATTTTTCAGAAATGGCACTTCCCAAGGTCCTAGAGCCTCGTGGTTGGTACCAATCGATCCGGAATGACCTGATTAGTGGGGGTAGATGCAACTTTTAAGTCTCTACGACCTTCAGAGAAAAAGTTATTAGCCGAGATAAATTTGCTTTTTTTAGCACTTTGAGCACTTTTCCTAAATGGCACTTCCCAAGGTCCTAGAGCCTCGGGGTTGGTACCAATCGATCCGGAATGACCTGATTAGTGGGGGTAGATGCAACTTCCGAGTCTCTACGAACTTCAGAGAAAAAGTTATTAGCCGAGATAAATTTGCTTTTTTTAGCACTTTGAGCACTTTTCCTAAATGGCACTTCCCAAGGTCCTAGAGCCTCGTGGTTGGTACCAATCGATCCGGAATGACCTGATTAGTGGGGGTAGATGCAACTTCTGAGTCTCTACGACCTTCAGAAGGAAAGTTAAGAAATAAAATGTGAAAAAAATAAAAATTGCCATGAGCGGGATTTGAACACTCAACCTTGTGTTCCAAAGGCGGGCGCACTACCACTGCACCACCGCTCCAGCTGAAAACGCATTTTTCAGAAATGGCACTTCCCAAGGTCCTAGAGCCTCGTGGTTGGTACCAATCGATCCGGAATGACCTGATTAGTGGGGGTAGATGCAACTTTTAAGTCTCTACGACCTTCAAAGAAAAAGTTATTAGCCGAGTGAAAATTGGCTTTTTTTAGCACTTTGAGCACTTTTCCTAAATGGCACTTCCCAAGGTCCTAGAGCCTCGTGGTTGGTACCAATCGATCCGGAATTACCTGATTAGTGGGGGTAGATGCAACTTCCGAGTCTCTACAACCTTCAGAAGGAAAGTTATGAAATAAAATGTGAAAAAAATAAAAATTGCCATGAGTGGGATTTGAACACTCAACCTTGTGTTCCAAAGGCGGGCGCACTACCACTGCACCACCGCTCCAGCTGAAAACGCATTTTTCAGAAATGGCACTTCCCAAGATCCTAGAGCCTCGTGGTTGGTACCAATCGATCCGGAATGACCTGATTAGTGGGGGTAGATGCAACTTTTAAGTCTTTACGACCTTCAGAGAAAAAGTTATTAGCCGAGATAAATTTGCTTTTTTTAGCACTTTGAGCACTTTTCCTAAATGGCACTTCCCAAGGTCCTAGAGCCTCGGGGTTGGTACCAATCGATCCGGAATGACCTGATTAGTGGGGGTAGATGCAACTTCTGAGTCTCTACGACCTTCAGAAGGAAAGTTAAGAAATAAAATGTGAAAAAAATAAAAATTGCCATGAGCGGGATTTGAACACACAACCTTGTGTTCCAAAGGCGGGCGCACTACCACTGCACCACCGCTCCAGCTGAAAACGCATTTTTCAGAAATGGCACTTCCCAAGGTCCTAGAGCCTCGTGGTTGGTACCAATCGATCCGGAATGACCTGATTAGTGGGGGTAGATGCAACTTTTAAGTCTCTACGACCTTCAGAGAAAAAGTTATTAGCCGAGATAAATTTGCTTTTTTTAGCACTTTGAGCACTTTTCCTAAATGGCACTTCCCAAGGTCCTAGAGCCTCGGGGTTGGTACCAATCGATCCGGAATGACCTGATTAGTGGGGGTAGATGCAACTTCCGAGTCTCTACGAACTTCAGAGAAAAAGTTATTAGCCGAGATAAATTTGCTTTTTTTAGCACTTTGAGCACTTTTCCTAAATGGCACTTCCCAAGGTCCTAGAGCCTCGTGGTTGGTACCAATCGATCCGGAATGACCTGATTAGTGGGGGTAGATGCAACTTCTGAGTCTCTACGACCTTCAGAAGGAAAGTTAAGAAATAAAATGTGAAAAAAATAAAAATTGCCATGAGCGGGATTTGAACACTCAACCTTGTGTTCCAAAGGCGGGCGCACTACCACTGCACCACCGCTCCAGCTGAAAACGCATTTTTCAGAAATGGCACTTCCCAAGGTCCTAGAGCCTCGTGGTTGGTACCAATCGATCCGGAATGACCTGATTAGTGGGGGTAGATGCAACTTTTAAGTCTCTACGACCTTCAGTGAAAAAGTTATTAGCCGAGATAAATTTGCTTTTTTTAGCACTTTGAGCACTTTTCCTAAATGGCACTTCCCAAGGTCCTAGAGCCTCGGGGTTGGTACCAATCGATCCGGAATGACCTGATTAGTGGGGGTAGATGCAACTTCCGAGTCTCTACGACCTTCAGAGAAAAAGTTATTAGCCGAGATAAATTTGCTTTTTTTAGCACTTTGAGCACTTTTCCTAAATGGCACTTCCCAAGGTCCTAGAGCCTCGTGGTTGGTACCAATCGATCCGGAATGACCTGATTAGTGGGGGTAGATGCAACTTTTAAGTCTCTACGACCTTCAAAGAAAAAGTTATTAGCCGAGTGAAAATTGGCTTTTTTTAGCACTTTGAGCACTTTTCCTAAATGGCACTTCCCAAGGTCCTAGAGCCTCGTGGTTGGTACCAATCGATCCGGAATTACCTGATTAGTGAGGTAGATGCAACTTCCGAGTCTCTACAACCTTCAGAAGGAAAGTTATGAAATAAAATGTGAAAAAAATAAAAATTGCCATGAGTGGGATTTGAACACTCAACCTTGTGTTCCAAAGGCGGGCGCACTACCACTGCACCACCGCTCCAGCTGAAAACGCATTTTTCAGAAATGGCACTTCCCAAGATCCTAGAGCCTCGTGGTTGGTACCAATCGATCCGGAATGACCTGATTAGTGGGGGTAGATGCAACTTTTAAGTCTTTACGACCTTCAGAGAAAAAGTTATTAGCCGAGATAAATTTGCTTTTTTTAGCACTTTGAGCACTTTTCCTAAATGGCACTTCCCAAGGTCCTAGAGCCTCGGGGTTGGTACCAATCGATCCGGAATGACCTGATTAGTGGGGGTAGATGCAACTTCTGAGTCTCTACGACCTTCAGAAGGAAAGTTAAGAAATAAAATGTGAAAAAAATAAAAATTGCCATGAGCGGGATTTGAACACACAACCTTGTGTTCCAAAGGCGGGCGCACTACCACTGCACCACCGCTCCAGCTGAAAACGCATTTTTCAGAAATGGCACTTCCCAAGGTCCTAGAGCCTCGTGGTTGGTACCAATCGATCCGGAATGACCTGATTAGTGGGGGTAGATGCAACTTTTAAGTCTCTACGACCTTCAGAGAAAAAGTTATTAGCCGAGATAAATTTGCTTTTTTTAGCACTTTGAGCACTTTTCCTAAATGGCACTTCCCAAGGTCCTAGAGCCTCGGGGTTGGTACCAATCGATCCGGAATGACCTGATTAGTGGGGGTAGATGCAACTTCCGAGTCTCTACGAACTTCAGAGAAAAAGTTATTAGCCGAGATAAATTTGCTTTTTTTAGCACTTTGAGCACTTTTCCTAAATGGCACTTCCCAAGGTCCTAGAGCCTCGTGGTTGGTACCAATCGATCCGGAATGACCTGATTAGTGGGGGTAGATGCAACTTCTGAGTCTCTACGACCTTCAGAAGGAAAGTTATGAAATAAAATGTGAAAAAAATAAAAATTGCCATGAGTGGGATTTGAACACTCAACCTTGTGTTCCAAAGGCGGGCGCACTACCACTGCACCACCGCTCCAGCTGAAAACGCATTTTTCAGAAATGGCACTTCCCAAGGTCCTAGAGCCTCGTGGTTGGTACCAATCGACCCGGAATGACCTGATTAGTGGGGGTAGATGCAACTTTTAAGTCTCTACGACCTTCAAAGAAAAAGTTATTAGCCGAGTGAAAATTGGCTTTTTTTAGCACTTTGAGCACTTTTCCTAAATGGCACTTCCCAAGGTCCTAGAGCCTCGTGGTTGGTACCAATCGATCCGGAATTACCTGATTAGTGGGGGTAGATGCAACTTCCGAGTCTCTACAACCTTCAGAAGGAAAGTTATGAAATAAAATGTGAAAAAAATAAAAATTGCCATGAGTGGGATTTGAACACTCAACCTTGTGTTCCAAAGGCGGGCGCACTACCACTGCACCACCGCTCCAGCTGAAAACGCATTTTTCAGAAATGGCACTTCCCAAGATCCTAGAGCCTCGTGGTTGGTACCAATCGATCCGGAATGACCTGATTAGTGGGGGTAGATGCAACTTTTAAGTCTTTACGACCTTCAGAGAAAAAGTTATTAGCCGAGATAAATTTGCTTTTTTTAGCACTTTGAGCACTTTTCCTAAATGGCACTTCCCAAGGTCCTAGAGCCTCGGGGTTGGTACCAATCGATCCGGAATGACCTGATTAGTGGGGGTAGATGCAACTTCTGAGTCTCTACGACCTTCAGAAGGAAAGTTAAGAAATAAAATGTGAAAAAAATAAAAATTGCCATGAGCGGGATTTGAACACACAACCTTGTGTTCCAAAGGCGGGCGCACTACCACTGCACCACCGCTCCAGCTGAAAACGCATTTTTCAGAAATGGCACTTCCCAAGGTCCTAGAGCCTCGTGGTTGGTACCAATCGATCCGGAATGACCTGATTAGTGGGGGTAGATGCAACTTTTAAGTCTCTACGACCTTCAGAGAAAAAGTTATTAGCCGAGATAAATTTGCTTTTTTTAGCACTTTGAGCACTTTTCCTAAATGGCACTTCCCAAGGTCCTAGAGCCTCGGGGTTGGTACCAATCGATCCGGAATGACCTGATTAGTGGGGGTAGATGCAACTTCCGAGTCTCTACGACCTTCAGAAGGAAAGTTAAGAAATAAAATGTGAAAAAAATAAAAATTGCCATGAGCGGGATTTGAACACTCAACCTTGTGTTCCAAAGGCGGGCGCACTACCACTGCACCACCGCTCCTCCTGAAAACGCATTTTTCAGAAATGGCACTTCCCAAGGTCCTAGAGCTTGGAAGATGCAACTTCCGAGTCTCTACGACCTTCAGAGAAAAAGTTATTAGCCGAGATAAATTTGCTTTTTTTAGCACTTTGAGCACTTTTCCTAAATGGCACTTCCCAAGGTCCTAGAGCCTCGGGGTTGGTACCAATCGATCCGGAATGACCTGATTAGTGGGGGTAGATGCAACTACCGAGTCTCTACGACCTTCAGAAGGAAAGTTAAGAAATAAAATGTGAAAAAAATAAAAATTGCCATGAGCGGGATTTGAACACTCAACCTTGTGTTCCAAAGGCGGGCGCACTACCACTGCACCACCGCTCCAGCTGAAAACGCATTTTTCAGAAATGGCACTTCCCAAGGTCCTAGAGCCTCGTGGTTGGTACCAATCGATCCGGAATGACCTGATTAGTGGGGGTAGATGCAACTTCCGAGTCTCTACGACCTTCAGAGAAAAAGTTATTAGCCGAGATAAATTTGCTTTTTTTAGCACTTTGAGCACTTTTCCTAAATGGCACTTCCCAAGGTCCTAGAGCCTCGTGGTTGGTACCAATCGATCCGGAATGACCTGATTAGTGGGGGTAGATGCAACTTTTAAGTCTCTACGACCTTCAGAGAAAAAGTTATTAGCCGAGATAAATTTGCTTTTTTTAGCACTTTGAGCACTTTTCCTAAATGGCACTTCCCAAGGTCCTAGAGCCTCGGGGTTGGTACCAATCGATCCGGAATGACCTGATTAGTGGGGGTAGATGCAACTTCCGAGTCTCTACGACCTTCAGAGAAAAAGTTATTAGCCGAGATAAATTTGCTTTTTTTAGCACTTTGAGCACTTTTCCTAAATGGCACTTCCCAAGGTCCTAGAGCCTCGTGGTTGGTACCAATCGATCCGGAATGACCTGATTAGTGGGGGTAGATGCAACTTTT
This sequence comes from Cottus gobio, assembly GCA_023566465.1. Taxonomy (NCBI): domain Eukaryota; kingdom Metazoa; phylum Chordata; class Actinopteri; order Perciformes; family Cottidae; genus Cottus; species Cottus gobio. The sequence goes on along the minus strand of CM042233.1, from coordinate 21,932,075 downwards.
AAGTCTCTACGACCTTCAGAGAAAAAGTTATTAGCCGAGATAAATTTGCTTTTTTTAGCACTTTGAGCACTTTTCCTAAATGGCACTTCCCAAGGTCCTAGAGCCTCGGGGTTGGTACCAATCGATCCGGAATGACCTGATTAGTGGGGGTAGATGCAACTTCCGAGTCTCTACGAACTTCAGAGAAAAAGTTATTAGCCGAGATAAATTTGCTTTTTTTAGCACTTTGAGCACTTTTCCTAAATGGCACTTCCCAAGGTCCTAGAGCCTCGTGGTTGGTACCAATCGATCCGGAATGACCTGATTAGTGGGGGTAGATGCAACTTCTGAGTCTCTACGACCTTCAGAAGGAAAGTTAAGAAATAAAATGTGAAAAAAATAAAAATTGCCATGAGCGGGATTTGAACACTCAACCTTGTGTTCCAAAGGCGGGCGCACTACCACTGCACCACCGCTCCAGCTGAAAACGCATTTTTCAGAAATGGCACTTCCCAAGGTCCTAGAGCCTCGTGGTTGGTACCAATCGATCCGGAATGACCTGATTAGTGGGGGTAGATGCAACTTTTAAGTCTCTACGACCTTCAGTGAAAAAGTTATTAGCCGAGATAAATTTGCTTTTTTTAGCACTTTGAGCACTTTTCCTAAATGGCACTTCCCAAGGTCCTAGAGCCTCGGGGTTGGTACCAATCGATCCGGAATGACCTGATTAGTGGGGGTAGATGCAACTTCCGAGTCTCTACGACCTTCAGAGAAAAAGTTATTAGCCGAGATAAATTTGCTTTTTTTAGCACTTTGAGCACTTTTCCTAAATGGCACTTCCCAAGGTCCTAGAGCCTCGGGGTTGGTACCAATCGATCCGGAATGACCTGATTAGTGGGGGTAGATGCAACTTCCGAGTCTCTACGAACTTCAGAGAAAAAGTTATTAGCCGAGATAAATTTGCTTTTTTTAGCACTTTGAGCACTTTTCCTAAATGGCACTTCCCAAGGTCCTAGAGCCTCGTGGTTGGTACCAATCGATCCGGAATGACCTGATTAGTGGGGGTAGATGCAACTTCTGAGTCTCTACGACCTTCAGAAGGAAAGTTAAGAAATAAAATGTGAAAAAAATAAAAATTGCCATGAGCGGGATTTGAACACTCAACCTTGTGTTCCAAAGGCGGGCGCACTACCACTGCACCACCGCTCCAGCTGAAAACGCATTTTTCAGAAATGGCACTTCCCAAGGTCCTAGAGCCTCGTGGTTGGTACCAATCGATCCGGAATGACCTGATTAGTGGGGGTAGATGCAACTTTTAAGTCTCTACGACCTTCAGTGAAAAAGTTATTAGCCGAGATAAATTTGCTTTTTTTAGCACTTTGAGCACTTTTCCTAAATGGCACTTCCCAAGGTCCTAGAGCCTCGGGGTTGGTACCAATCGATCCGGAATGACCTGATTAGTGGGGGTAGATGCAACTTCCGAGTCTCTACGACCTTCAGAGAAAAAGTTATTAGCCGAGATAAATTTGCTTTTTTTAGCACTTTGAGCACTTTTCCTAAATGGCACTTCCCAAGGTCCTAGAGCCTCGTGGTTGGTACCAATCGATCCGGAATTACCTGATTAGTGGGGGTAGATGCAACTTCCGAGTCTCTACAACCTTCAGAAGGAAAGTTATGAAATAAAATGTGAAAAAAATAAAAATTGCCATGAGTGGGATTTGAACACTCAACCTTGTGTTCCAATGGCGGGCGCACTACCACTGCACCACCGCTCCAGCTGAAAACGCATTTTTCAGAAATGGCACTTCCCAAGGTCCTAGAGCCTCGTGGTTGGTACCAATCGATCCGGAATGACCTGATTAGTGGGGGTAGATGCAACTTTTAAGTCTTTACGACCTTCAGAGAAAAAGTTATTAGCCGAGATAAATTTGCTTTTTTTAGCACTTTGAGCACTTTTCCTAAATGGCACTTCCCAAGGTCCTAGAGCCTCGTGGTTGGTACCAATCGATCCGGAATGACCTGATTAGTGGGGGTAGATGCAACTTTTAAGTCTCTACGACCTTCAGAGAAAAAGTTATTAGCCGAGATAAATTTGCTTTTTTTAGCACTTTGAGCACTTTTCCTAAATGGCACTTCCCAAGGTCCTAGAGCCTCGTGGTTGGTACCAATCGATCCGGAATGACCTGATTAGTGGGGGTAGATGCAACTTTTAAGTCTCTACGACCTTCAGAGAAAAAGTTATTAGCCGAGATAAATTTGCTTTTTTTAGCACTTTGAGCACTTTTCCTAAATGGCACTTCCCAAGGTCCTAGAGCCTCGGGGTTGGTACCAATCGATCCGGAATGACCTGATTAGTGGGGGTAGATGCAACTTCCGAGTCTCTACGACCTTCAGAAGGAAAGTTAAGAAATAAAATGTGAAAAAAATAAAAATTGCCATGAGCGGGATTTGAACACTCAACCTTGTGTTCCAAAGGCGGGCGCACTACCACTGCACCACCGCTCCAGCTGAAAACGCATTTTTCAGAAATGGCACTTCCCAAGGTCCTAGAGCCTCGTGGTTGGTACCAATCGATCCGGAATGACCTGATTAGTGGGGGTAGATGCAACTTTTAAGTCTCTACGACCTTCAGAGAAAAAGTTATTAGCCGAGATAAATTTGCTTTTTTTAGCACTTTGAGCACTTTTCCTAAATGGCACTTCCCAAGGTCCTAGAGCCTCGGGGTTGGTACCAATCGATCCGGAATGACCTGATTAGTGGGGGTAGATGCAACTTCCGAGTCTCTACGACCTTCAGAGAAAAAGTTATTAGCCGAGATAAATTTGCTTTTTTTAGCACTTTGAGCACTTTTCCTAAATGGCACTTCCCAAGGTCCTAGAGCCTCGTGGTTGGTACCAATCGATCCGGAATGACCTGATTAGTGGGGGTAGATGCAACTTTTAAGTCTCTACGACCTTCAGAGAAAAAGTTATTAGCCGAGATAAATTTGCTTTTTTTAGCACTTTGAGCACTTTTCCTAAATGGCACTTCCCAAGGTCCTAGAGCCTCGGGGTTGGTACCAATCGATCCGGAATGACCTGATTAGTGGGGGTAGATGCAACTTCCGAGTCTCTACGACCTTCAGAGAAAAAGTTATTAGCCGAGATAAATTTGCTTTTTTTAGCACTTTGAGCACTTTTCCTAAATGGCACTTCCCAAGGTCCTAGAGCCTCGTGGTTGGTACCAATCGATCCGGAATTACCTGATTAGTGGGGGTAGATGCAACTTCCGAGTCTCTACAACCTTCAGAAGGAAAGTTATGAAATAAAATGTGAAAAAAATAAAAATTGCCATGAGTGGGATTTGAACACTCAACCTTGTGTTCCAATGGCGGGCGCACTACCACTGCACCACCGCTCCAGCTGAAAACGCATTTTTCAGAAATGGCACTTCCCAAGGTCCTAGAGCCTCGTGGTTGGTACCAATCGATCCGGAATGACCTGATTAGTGGGGGTAGATGCAACTTTTAAGTCTTTACGACCTTCAGAGAAAAAGTTATTAGCCGAGATAAATTTGCTTTTTTTAGCACTTTGAGCACTTTTCCTAAATGGCACTTCCCAAGGTCCTAGAGCCTCGGGGTTGGTACCAATCGATCCGGAATGACCTGATTAGTGGGGGTAGATGCAACTTCCGAGTCTCTACGACCTTCAGAGAAAAAGTTATTAGCCGAGATAAATTTGCTTTTTTTAGCACTTTGAGCACTTTTCCTAAATGGCACTTCCCAAGGTCCTAGAGCCTCGTGGTTGGTACCAATCGATCCGGAATTACCTGATTAGTGGGGGTAGATGCAACTTCCGAGTCTCTACAACCTTCAGAAGGAAAGTTATGAAATAAAATGTGAAAAAAATAAAAATTGCCATGAGTGGGATTTGAACACTCAACCTTGTGTTCCAATGGCGGGCGCACTACCACTGCACCACCGCTCCAGCTGAAAACGCATTTTTCAGAAATGGCACTTCCCAAGGTCCTAGAGCCTCGTGGTTGGTACCAATCGATCCGGAATGACCTGATTAGTGGGGGTAGATGCAACTTTTAAGTCTTTACGACCTTCAGAGAAAAAGTTATTAGCCGAGATAAATTTGCTTTTTTTAGCACTTTGAGCACTTTTCCTAAATGGCACTTCCCAAGGTCCTAGAGCCTCGTGGTTGGTACCAATCGATCCGGAATGACCTGATTAGTGGGGGTAGATGCAACTTTTAAGTCTCTACGACCTTCAGAGAAAAAGTTATTAGCCGAGATAAATTTGCTTTTTTTAGCACTTTGAGCACTTTTCCTAAATGGCACTTCCCAAGGTCCTAGAGCCTCGTGGTTGGTACCAATCGATCCGGAATGACCTGATTAGTGGGGGTAGATGCAACTTTTAAGTCTCTACGACCTTCAGAGAAAAAGTTATTAGCCGAGATAAATTTGCTTTTTTTAGCACTTTGAGCACTTTTCCTAAATGGCACTTCCCAAGGTCCTAGAGCCTCGGGGTTGGTACCAATCGATCCGGAATGACCTGATTAGTGGGGGTAGATGCAACTTCCGAGTCTCTACGACCTTCAGAAGGAAAGTTAAGAAATAAAATGTGAAAAAAATAAAAATTGCCATGAGCGGGATTTGAACACTCAACCTTGTGTTCCAAAGGCGGGCGCACTACCACTGCACCACCGCTCCAGCTGAAAACGCATTTTTCAGAAATGGCACTTCCCAAGGTCCTAGAGCCTCGTGGTTGGTACCAATCGATCCGGAATGACCTGATTAGTGGGGGTAGATGCAACTTTTAAGTCTCTACGACCTTCAGAGAAAAAGTTATTAGCCGAGATAAATTTGCTTTTTTTAGCACTTTGAGCACTTTTCCTAAATGGCACTTCCCAAGGTCCTAGAGCCTCGGGGTTGGTACCAATCGATCCGGAATGACCTGATTAGTGGGGGTAGATGCAACTTCCGAGTCTCTACGACCTTCAGAGAAAAAGTTATTAGCCGAGATAAATTTGCTTTTTTTAGCACTTTGAGCACTTTTCCTAAATGGCACTTCCCAAGGTCCTAGAGCCTCGTGGTTGGTACCAATCGATCCGGAATGACCTGATTAGTGGGGGTAGATGCAACTTTTAAGTCTCTACGACCTTCAGAGAAAAAGTTATTAGCCGAGATAAATTTGCTTTTTTTAGCACTTTGAGCACTTTTCCTAAATGGCACTTCCCAAGGTCCTAGAGCCTCGGGGTTGGTACCAATCGATCCGGAATGACCTGATTAGTGGGGGTAGATGCAACTTCCGAGTCTCTACGACCTTCAGAGAAAAAGTTATTAGCCGAGATAAATTTGCTTTTTTTAGCACTTTGAGCACTTTTCCTAAATGGCACTTCCCAAGGTCCTAGAGCCTCGTGGTTGGTACCAATCGATCCGGAATTACCTGATTAGTGGGGGTAGATGCAACTTCCGAGTCTCTACAACCTTCAGAAGGAAAGTTATGAAATAAAATGTGAAAAAAATAAAAATTGCCATGAGTGGGATTTGAACACTCAACCTTGTGTTCCAATGGCGGGCGCACTACCACTGCACCACCGCTCCAGCTGAAAACGCATTTTTCAGAAATGGCACTTCCCAAGGTCCTAGAGCCTCGTGGTTGGTACCAATCGATCCGGAATGACCTGATTAGTGGGGGTAGATGCAACTTTTAAGTCTTTACGACCTTCAGAGAAAAAGTTATTAGCCGAGATAAATTTGCTTTTTTTAGCACTTTGAGCACTTTTCCTAAATGGCACTTCCCAAGGTCCTAGAGCCTCGTGGTTGGTACCAATCGATCCGGAATGACCTGATTAGTGGGGGTAGATGCAACTTTTAAGTCTCTACGACCTTCAGAGAAAAAGTTATTAGCCGAGATAAATTTGCTTTTTTTAGCACTTTGAGCACTTTTCCTAAATGGCACTTCCCAAGGTCCTAGAGCCTCGTGGTTGGTACCAATCGATCCGGAATGACCTGATTAGTGGGGGTAGATGCAACTTTTAAGTCTCTACGACCTTCAGAGAAAAAGTTATTAGCCGAGATAAATTTGCTTTTTTTAGCACTTTGAGCACTTTTCCTAAATGGCACTTCCCAAGGTCCTAGAGCCTCGGGGTTGGTACCAATCGATCCGGAATGACCTGATTAGTGGGGGTAGATGCAACTTCCGAGTCTCTACGACCTTCAGAAGGAAAGTTAAGAAATAAAATGTGAAAAAAATAAAAATTGCCATGAGCGGGATTTGAACACTCAACCTTGTGTTCCAAAGGCGGGCGCACTACCACTGCACCACCGCTCCTCCTGAAAACGCATTTTTCAGAAATGGCACTTCCCAAGGTCCTAGAGCTTGGAAGATGCAACTTCCGAGTCTCTACGACCTTCAGAGAAAAAGTTATTAGCCGAGATAAATTTGCTTTTTTTAGCACTTTGAGCACTTTTCCTAAATGGCACTTCCCAAGGTCCTAGAGCCTCGTGGTTGGTACCAATCGATCCGGAATGACCTGATTAGTGGGGGTAGATGCAACTTCCGAGTCTCTACGACCTTCAGAGAAAAAGTTATTAGCCGAGATAAATTTGCTTTTTTTAGCACTTTGAGCACTTTTCCTAAATGGCACTTCCCAAGGTCCTAGAGCCTCGGGGTTGGTACCAATCGATCCGGAATGACCTGATTAGTGGGGGTAGATGCAACTTCCGAGTCTCTACGACCTTCAGAAGGAAAGTTAAGAAATAAAATGTGAAAAAAATAAAAATTGCCATGAGCGGGATTTGAACACTCAACCTTGTGTTCCAAAGGCGGGCGCACTACCACTGCACCACCGCTCCTCCTGAAAACGCATTTTTCAGAAATGGCACTTCCCAAGGTCCTAGAGCCTCGGGGTTGGTACCAATCGATCCGGAATGACCTGATTAGTTGGGGTAGATGCAACTTCCGAGTCTCTACGACCTTCAGAGAAAAAGTTATTAGCCGAGATAAATTTGCTTTTTTTAGCACTTTGAGCACTTTTCCTAAATGGCACTTCCCAAGGTCCTAGAGCCTCGTGGTTGGTACCAATCGATCCGGAATGACCTGATTAGTGGGGGTAGATGCAACTTCTGAGTCTCTACGACCTTCAGAAGGAAAGTTATGAAATAAAATGTGAAAAAAATAAAAATTGCCATGAGTGGGATTTGAACACTCAACCTTGTGTTCCAAAGGCGGGCGCACTACCACTGCACCACCGCTCCAGCTGAAAACGCATTTTTCAGAAATGGCACTTCCCAAGGTCCTAGAGCCTCGTGGTTGGTACCAATCGACCCGGAATGACCTGATTAGTGGGGGTAGATGCAACTTTTAAGTCTCTACGACCTTCAAAGAAAAAGTTATTAGCCGAGTGAAAATTGGCTTTTTTTAGCACTTTGAGCACTTTTCCTAAATGGCACTTCCCAAGGTCCTAGAGCCTCGTGGTTGGTACCAATCGATCCGGAATTACCTGATTAGTGGGGGTAGATGCAACTTCCGAGTCTCTACAACCTTCAGAAGGAAAGTTATGAAATAAAATGTGAAAAAAATAAAAATTGCCATGAGTGGGATTTGAACACTCAACCTTGTGTTCCAAAGGCGGGCGCACTACCACTGCACCACCGCTCCAGCTGAAAACGCATTTTTCAGAAATGGCACTTCCCAAGATCCTAGAGCCTCGTGGTTGGTACCAATCGATCCGGAATGACCTGATTAGTGGGGGTAGATGCAACTTTTAAGTCTTTACGACCTTCAGAGAAAAAGTTATTAGCCGAGATAAATTTGCTTTTTTTAGCACTTTGAGCACTTTTCCTAAATGGCACTTCCCAAGGTCCTAGAGCCTCGTGGTTGGTACAAATCGATCCGGAATGACCTGATTAGTGGGGGTAGATGCAACTTCTGAGTCTCTACGACCTTCAGAAGGAAAGTTATGAAATAAAATGTGAAAAAAATAAAAATTGCCATGAGTGGGATTTGAACACTCAACCTTGTGTTCCAAAGGCGGGCGCACTACCACTGCACCACCGCTCCAGCTGAAAACGCATTTTTCAGAAATGGCACTTCCCAAGGTCCTAGAGCCTCGTGGTTGGTACCAATCGACCCGGAATGACCTGATTAGTGGGGGTAGATGCAACTTTTAAGTCTCTACGACCTTCAAAGAAAAAGTTATTAGCCGAGTGAAAATTGGCTTTTTTTAGCACTTTGAGCACTTTTCCTAAATGGCACTTCCCAAGGTCCTAGAGCCTCGTGGTTGGTACCAATCGATCCGGAATTACCTGATTAGTGGGGGTAGATGCAACTTCCGAGTCTCTACAACCTTCAGAAGGAAAGTTATGAAATAAAATGTGAAAAAAATAAAAATTGCCATGAGTGGGATTTGAACACTCAACCTTGTGTTCCAAAGGCGGGCGCACTACCACTGCACCACCGCTCCAGCTGAAAACGCATTTTTCAGAAATGGCACTTCCCAAGATCCTAGAGCCTCGTGGTTGGTACCAATCGATCCGGAATGACCTGATTAGTGGGGGTAGATGCAACTTTTAAGTCTTTACGACCTTCAGAGAAAAAGTTATTAGCCGAGATAAATTTGCTTTTTTTAGCACTTTGAGCACTTTTCCTAAATGGCACTTCCCAAGGTCCTAGAGCCTCGGGGTTGGTACCAATCGATCCGGAATGACCTGATTAGTGGGGGTAGATGCAACTTCTGAGTCTCTACGACCTTCAGAAGGAAAGTTATGAAATAAAATGTGAAAAAAATAAAAATTGCCATGAGTGGGATTTGAACACTCAACCTTGTGTTCCAAAGGCGGGCGCACTACCACTGCACCACCGCTCCAGCTGAAAACGCATTTTTCAGAAATGGCACTTCCCAAGGTCCTAGAGCCTCGTGGTTGGTACCAATCGACCCGGAATGACCTGATTAGTGGGGGTAGATGCAACTTTTAAGTCTCTACGACCTTCAAAGAAAAAGTTATTAGCCGAGTGAAAATTGGCTTTTTTTAGCACTTTGAGCACTTTTCCTAAATGGCACTTCCCAAGGTCCTAGAGCCTCGTGGTTGGTACCAATCGATCCGGAATTACCTGATTAGTGGGGGTAGATGCAACTTCCGAGTCTCTACAACCTTCAGAAGGAAAGTTATGAAATAAAATGTGAAAAAAATAAAAATTGCCATGAGTGGGATTTGAACACTCAACCTTGTGTTCCAAAGGCGGGCGCACTACCACTGCACCACCGCTCCAGCTGAAAACGCATTTTTCAGAAATGGCACTTCCCAAGATCCTAGAGCCTCGTGGTTGGTACCAATCGATCCGGAATGACCTGATTAGTGGGGGTAGATGCAACTTTTAAGTCTTTACGACCTTCAGAGAAAAAGTTATTAGCCGAGATAAATTTGCTTTTTTTAGCACTTTGAGCACTTTTCCTAAATGGCACTTCCCAAGGTCCTAGAGCCTCGGGGTTGGTACCAATCGATCCGGAATGACCTGATTAGTGGGGGTAGATGCAACTTCTGAGTCTCTACGACCTTCAGAAGGAAAGTTAAGAAATAAAATGTGAAAAAAATAAAAATTGCCATGAGCGGGATTTGAACACACAACCTTGTGTTCCAAAGGCGGGCGCACTACCACTGCACCACCGCTCCAGCTGAAAACGCATTTTTCAGAAATGGCACTTCCCAAGGTCCTAGAGCCTCGTGGTTGGTACCAATCGATCCGGAATGACCTGATTAGTGGGGGTAGATGCAACTTTTAAGTCTCTACGACCTTCAGAGAAAAAGTTATTAGCCGAGATAAATTTGCTTTTTTTAGCACTTTGAGCACTTTTCCTAAATGGCACTTCCCAAGGTCCTAGAGCCTCGGGGTTGGTACCAATCGATCCGGAATGACCTGATTAGTGGGGGTAGATGCAACTTCCGAGTCTCTACGAACTTCAGAGAAAAAGTTATTAGCCGAGATAAATTTGCTTTTTTTAGCACTTTGAGCACTTTTCCTAAATGGCACTTCCCAAGGTCCTAGAGCCTCGGGGTTGGTACCAATCGATCCGGAATGACCTGATTAGTGGGGGTAGATGCAACTTCTGAGTCTCTACGACCTTCAGAAGGAAAGTTATGAAATAAAATGTGAAAAAAATAAAAATTGCCATGAGTGGGATTTGAACACTCAACCTTGTGTTCCAAAGGCGGGCGCACTACCACTGCACCACCGCTCCAGCTGAAAACGCATTTTTCAGAAATGGCACTTCCCAAGGTCCTAGAGCCTCGTGGTTGGTACCAATCGACCCGGAATGACCTGATTAGTGGGGGTAGATGCAACTTTTAAGTCTCTACGACCTTCAAAGAAAAAGTTATTAGCCGAGTGAAAATTGGCTTTTTTTAGCACTTTGAGCACTTTTCCTAAATGGCACTTCCCAAGGTCCTAGAGCCTCGTGGTTGGTACCAATCGATCCGGAATTACCTGATTAGTGGGGGTAGATGCAACTTCCGAGTCTCTACAACCTTCAGAAGGAAAGTTATGAAATAAAATGTGAAAAAAATAAAAATTGCCATGAGTGGGATTTGAACACTCAACCTTGTGTTCCAAAGGCGGGCGCACTACCACTGCACCACCGCTCCAGCTGAAAACGCATTTTTCAGAAATGGCACTTCCCAAGATCCTAGAGCCTCGTGGTTGGTACCAATCGATCCGGAATGACCTGATTAGTGGGGGTAGATGCAACTTTTAAGTCTTTACGACCTTCAGAGAAAAAGTTATTAGCCGAGATAAATTTGCTTTTTTTAGCACTTTGAGCACTTTTCCTAAATGGCACTTCCCAAGGTCCTAGAGCCTCGGGGTTGGTACCAATCGATCCGGAATGACCTGATTAGTGGGGGTAGATGCAACTTCTGAGTCTCTACGACCTTCAGAAGGAAAGTTAAGAAATAAAATGTGAAAAAAATAAAAATTGCCATGAGCGGGATTTGAACACACAACCTTGTGTTCCAAAGGCGGGCGCACTACCACTGCACCACCGCTCCAGCTGAAAACGCATTTTTCAGAAATGGCACTTCCCAAGGTCCTAGAGCCTCGTGGTTGGTACCAATCGATCCGGAATGACCTGATTAGTGGGGGTAGATGCAACTTTTAAGTCTCTACGACCTTCAGAGAAAAAGTTATTAGCCGAGATAAATTTGCTTTTTTTAGCACTTTGAGCACTTTTCCTAAATGGCACTTCCCAAGGTCCTAGAGCCTCGGGGTTGGTACCAATCGATCCGGAATGACCTGATTAGTGGGGGTAGATGCAACTTCCGAGTCTCTACGAACTTCAGAGAAAAAGTTATTAGCCGAGATAAATTTGCTTTTTTTAGCACTTTGAGCACTTTTCCTAAATGGCACTTCCCAAGGTCCTAGAGCCTCGTGGTTGGTACCAATCGATCCGGAATGACCTGATTAGTGGGGGTAGATGCAACTTCTGAGTCTCTACGACCTTCAGAAGGAAAGTTATGAAATAAAATGTGAAAAAAATAAAAATTGCCATGAGTGGGATTTGAACACTCAACCTTGTGTTCCAAAGGCGGGCGCACTACCACTGCACCACCGCTCCAGCTGAAAACGCATTTTTCAGAAATGGCACTTCCCAAGGTCCTAGAGCCTCGTGGTTGGTACCAATCGACCCGGAATGACCTGATTAGTGGGGGTAGATGCAACTTTTAAGTCTCTACGACCTTCAAAGAAAAAGTTATTAGCCGAGTGAAAATTGGCTTTTTTTAGCACTTTGAGCACTTTTCCTAAATGGCACTTCCCAAGGTCCTAGAGCCTCGTGGTTGGTACCAATCGATCCGGAATGACCTGATTAGTGGGGGTAGATGCAACTTCTGAGTCTCTACGACCTTCAGAAGGAAAGTTAAGAAATAAAATGTGAAAAAAATAAAAATTGCCATGAGCGGGATTTGAACACACAACCTTGTGTTCCAAAGGCGGGCGCACTACCACTGCACCACCGCTCCAGCTGAAAACGCATTTTTCAGAAATGGCACTTCCCAAGGTCCTAGAGCCTCGTGGTTGGTACCAATCGATCCGGAATGACCTGATTAGTGGGGGTAGATGCAACTTTTAAGTCTCTACGACCTTCAGAGAAAAAGTTATTAGCCGAGATAAATTTGCTTTTTTTAGCACTTTGAGCACTTTTCCTAAATGGCACTTCCCAAGGTCCTAGAGCCTCGGGGTTGGTACCAATCGATCCGGAATGACCTGATTAGTGGGGGTAGATGCAACTTCCGAGTCTCTACGAACTTCAGAGAAAAAGTTATTAGCCGAGATAAATTTGCTTTTTTTAGCACTTTGAGCACTTTTCCTAAATGGCACTTCCCAAGGTCCTAGAGCCTCGTGGTTGGTACCAATCGATCCGGAATGACCTGATTAGTGGGGGTAGATGCAACTTCTGAGTCTCTACGACCTTCAGAAGGAAAGTTATGAAATAAAATGTGAAAAAAATAAAAATTGCCATGAGTGGGATTTGAACACTCAACCTTGTGTTCCAAAGGCGGGCGCACTACCACTGCACCACCGCTCCAGCTGAAAACGCATTTTTCAGAAATGGCACTTCCCAAGGTCCTAGAGCCTCGTGGTTGGTACCAATCGACCCGGAATGACCTGATTAGTGGGGGTAGATGCAACTTTTAAGTCTCTACGACCTTCAAAGAAAAAGTTATTAGCCGAGTGAAAATTGGCTTTTTTTAGCACTTTGAGCACTTTTCCTAAATGGCACTTCCCAAGGTCCTAGAGCCTCGTGGTTGGTACCAATCGATCCGGAATTACCTGATTAGTGGGGGTAGATGCAACTTCCGAGTCTCTACAACCTTCAGAAGGAAAGTTATGAAATAAAATGTGAAAAAAATAAAAATTGCCATGAGTGGGATTTGAACACTCAACCTTGTGTTCCAAAGGCGGGCGCACTACCACTGCACCACCGCTCCAGCTGAAAACGCATTTTTCAGAAATGGCACTTCCCAAGATCCTAGAGCCTCGTGGTTGGTACCAATCGATCCGGAATGACCTGATTAGTGGGGGTAGATGCAACTTTTAAGTCTTTACGACCTTCAGAGAAAAAGTTATTAGCCGAGATAAATTTGCTTTTTTTAGCACTTTGAGCACTTTTCCTAAATGGCACTTCCCAAGGTCCTAGAGCCTCGGGGTTGGTACCAATCGATCCGGAATGACCTGATTAGTGGGGGTAGATGCAACTTCTGAGTCTCTACGACCTTCAGAAGGAAAGTTAAGAAATAAAATGTGAAAAAAATAAAAATTGCCATGAGCGGGATTTGAACACACAACCTTGTGTTCCAAAGGCGGGCGCACTACCACTGCACCACCGCTCCAGCTGAAAACGCATTTTTCAGAAATGGCACTTCCCAAGGTCCTAGAGCCTCGTGGTTGGTACCAATCGATCCGGAATGACCTGATTAGTGGGGGTAGATGCAACTTTTAAGTCTCTACGACCTTCAGAGAAAAAGTTATTAGCCGAGATAAATTTGCTTTTTTTAGCACTTTGAGCACTTTTCCTAAATGGCACTTCCCAAGGTCCTAGAGCCTCGGGGTTGGTACCAATCGATCCGGAATGACCTGATTAGTGGGGGTAGATGCAACTTCCGAGTCTCTACGAACTTCAGAGAAAAAGTTATTAGCCGAGATAAATTTGCTTTTTTTAGCACTTTGAGCACTTTTCCTAAATGGCACTTCCCAAGGTCCTAGAGCCTCGGGGTTGGTACCAATCGATCCGGAATGACCTGATTAGTGGGGGTAGATGCAACTTCTGAGTCTCTACGACCTTCAGAAGGAAAGTTATGAAATAAAATGTGAAAAAAATAAAAATTGCCATGAGTGGGATTTGAACACTCAACCTTGTGTTCCAAAGGCGGGCGCACTACCACTGCACCACCGCTCCAGCTGAAAACGCATTTTTCAGAAATGGCACTTCCCAAGGTCCTAGAGCCTCGTGGTTGGTACCAATCGACCCGGAATGACCTGATTAGTGGGGGTAGATGCAACTTTTAAGTCTCTACGACCTTCAAAGAAAAAGTTATTAGCCGAGTGAAAATTGGCTTTTTTTAGCACTTTGAGCACTTTTCCTAAATGGCACTTCCCAAGGTCCTAGAGCCTCGTGGTTGGTACCAATCGATCCGGAATTACCTGATTAGTGGGGGTAGATGCAACTTCCGAGTCTCTACAACCTTCAGAAGGAAAGTTATGAAATAAAATGTGAAAAAAATAAAAATTGCCATGAGTGGGATTTGAACACTCAACCTTGTGTTCCAAAGGCGGGCGCACTACCACTGCACCACCGCTCCAGCTGAAAACGCATTTTTCAGAAATGGCACTTCCCAAGATCCTAGAGCCTCGTGGTTGGTACCAATCGATCCGGAATGACCTGATTAGTGGGGGTAGATGCAACTTTTAAGTCTTTACGACCTTCAGAGAAAAAGTTATTAGCCGAGATAAATTTGCTTTTTTTAGCACTTTGAGCACTTTTCCTAAATGGCACTTCCCAAGGTCCTAGAGCCTCGGGGTTGGTACCAATCGATCCGGAATGACCTGATTAGTGGGGGTAGATGCAACTTCTGAGTCTCTACGACCTTCAGAAGGAAAGTTAAGAAATAAAATGTGAAAAAAATAAAAATTGCCATGAGCGGGATTTGAACACACAACCTTGTGTTCCAAAGGCGGGCGCACTACCACTGCACCACCGCTCCAGCTGAAAACGCATTTTTCAGAAATGGCACTTCCCAAGGTCCTAGAGCCTCGTGGTTGGTACCAATCGATCCGGAATGACCTGATTAGTGGGGGTAGATGCAACTTTTAAGTCTCTACGACCTTCAGAGAAAAAGTTATTAGCCGAGATAAATTTGCTTTTTTTAGCACTTTGAGCACTTTTCCTAAATGGCACTTCCCAAGGTCCTAGAGCCTCGGGGTTGGTACCAATCGATCCGGAATGACCTGATTAGTGGGGGTAGATGCAACTTCCGAGTCTCTACGAACTTCAGAGAAAAAGTTATTAGCCGAGATAAATTTGCTTTTTTTAGCACTTTGAGCACTTTTCCTAAATGGCACTTCCCAAGGTCCTAGAGCCTCGTGGTTGGTACCAATCGATCCGGAATGACCTGATTAGTGGGGGTAGATGCAACTTCTGAGTCTCTACGACCTTCAGAAGGAAAGTTAAGAAATAAAATGTGAAAAAAATAAAAATTGCCATGAGCGGGATTTGAACACTCAACCTTGTGTTCCAAAGGCGGGCGCACTACCACTGCACCACCGCTCCAGCTGAAAACGCATTTTTCAGAAATGGCACTTCCCAAGGTCCTAGAGCCTCGTGGTTGGTACCAATCGACCCGGAATGACCTGATTAGTGGGGGTAGATGCAACTTTTAAGTCTCTACGACCTTCAGAGAAAAAGTTATTAGCCGAGATAAATTGGCTTTTTTTAGCACTTTGAGCACTTTTCCTAAATGGCACTTCCCAAGGTCCTAGAGCCTCGGGGTTGGTACCAATCGATCCGGAATGACCTGATTAGTGGGGGTAGATGCAACTTCCGAGTCTCTACGACCTTCAGAGAAAAAGTTATTAGCCGAGATAAATTTGCTTTTTTTAGCACTTTGAGCACTTTTCCTAAATGGCACTTCCCAAGGTCCTAGAGCCTCGTGGTTGGTACCAATCGATCCGGAATGACCTGATTAGTGGGGGTAGATGCAACTTCTGAGTCTCTACGACCTTCAGAAGGAAAGTTATGAAATAAAATGTGAAAAAAATAAAAATTGCCATGAGTGGGATTTGAACACTCAACCTTGTGTTCCAAAGGCGGGCGCACTACCACTGCACCACCGCTCCAGCTGTAAACGCATTTTTCAGAAATGGCACTTCCCAAGGTCCTAGAGCCTCGTGGTTGGTACCAATCGACCCGGAATGACCTGATTAGTGGGGGTAGATGCAACTTTTAAGTCTCTACGACCTTCAGAGAAAAAGTTATTAGCCGAGATAAATTGGCTTTTTTTAGCACTTTGAGCACTTTTCCTAAATGGCACTTCCCAAGGTCCTAGAGCCTCGGGGTTGGTACCAATCGATCCGGAATGACCTGATTAGTGGGGGTAGATGCAACTTCCGAGTCTCTACGACCTTCAGAGAAAAAGTTATTAGCCGAGATAAATTTGCTTTTTTTAGCACTTTGAGCACTTTTCCTAAATGGCACTTCCCAAGGTCCTAGAGCCTCGTGGTTGGTACCAATCGATCCGGAATGACCTGATTAGTGGGGGTAGATGCAACTTCTGAGTCTCTACGACCTTCAGAAGGAAAGTTATGAAATAAAATGTGAAAAAAATAAAAATTGCCATGAGTGGGATTTGAACACTCAACCTTGTGTTCCAAAGGCGGGCGCACTACCACTGCACCACCGCTCCAGCTGAAAACGCATTTTTCAGAAATGGCACTTCCCAAGGTCCTAGAGCCTCGTGGTTGGTACCAATCGACCCGGAATGACCTGATTAGTGGGGGTAGATGCAACTTTTAAGTCTCTACGACCTTCAAAGAAAAAGTTATTAGCCGAGTGAAAATTGGCTTTTTTTAGCACTTTGAGCACTTTTCCTAAATGGCACTTCCCAAGGTCCTAGAGCCTCGTGGTTGGTACCAATCGATCCGGAATTACCTGATTAGTGGGGGTAGATGCAACTTCCGAGTCTCTACAACCTTCAGAAGGAAAGTTATGAAATAAAATGTGAAAAAAATAAAAATTGCCATGAGTGGGATTTGAACACTCAACCTTGTGTTCCAAAGGCGGGCGCACTACCACTGCACCACCGCTCCAGCTGAAAACGCATTTTTCAGAAATGGCACTTCCCAAGATCCTAGAGCCTCGTGGTTGGTACCAATCGATCCGGAATGACCTGATTAGTGGGGGTAGATGCAACTTTTAAGTCTTTACGACCTTCAGAGAAAAAGTTATTAGCCGAGATAAATTTGCTTTTTTTAGCACTTTGAGCACTTTTCCTAAATGGCACTTCCCAAGGTCCTAGAGCCTCGTGGTTGGTACCAATCGATCCGGAATGACCTGATTAGTGGGGGTAGATGCAACTTCTGAGTCTCTACGACCTTCAGAAGGAAAGTTATGAAATAAAATGTGAAAAAAATAAAAATTGCCATGAGTGGGATTTGAACACTCAACCTTGTGTTCCAAAGGCGGGCGCACTACCACTGCACCACCGCTCCAGCTGAAAACGCATTTTTCAGAAATGGCACTTCCCAAGGTCCTAGAGCCTCGTGGTTGGTACCAATCGACCCGGAATGACCTGATTAGTGGGGGTAGATGCAACTTTTAAGTCTCTACGACCTTCAAAGAAAAAGTTATTAGCCGAGTGAAAATTGGCTTTTTTTAGCACTTTGAGCACTTTTCCTAAATGGCACTTCCCAAGGTCCTAGAGCCTCGTGGTTGGTACCAATCGATCCGGAATTACCTGATTAGTGGGGGTAGATGCAACTTCCGAGTCTCTACAACCTTCAGAAGGAAAGTTATGAAATAAAATGTGAAAAAAATAAAAATTGCCATGAGTGGGATTTGAACACTCAACCTTGTGTTCCAAAGGCGGGCGCACTACCACTGCACCACCGCTCCAGCTGAAAACGCATTTTTCAGAAATGGCACTTCCCAAGATCCTAGAGCCTCGTGGTTGGTACCAATCGATCCGGAATGACCTGATTAGTGGGGGTAGATGCAACTTTTAAGTCTTTACGACCTTCAGAGAAAAAGTTATTAGCCGAGATAAATTTGCTTTTTTTAGCACTTTGAGCACTTTTCCTAAATGGCACTTCCCAAGGTCCTAGAGCCTCGGGGTTGGTACCAATCGATCCGGAATGACCTGATTAGTGGGGGTAGATGCAACTTCTGAGTCTCTACGACCTTCAGAAGGAAAGTTATGAAATAAAATGTGAAAAAAATAAAAATTGCCATGAGTGGGATTTGAACACTCAACCTTGTGTTCCAAAGGCGGGCGCACTACCACTGCACCACCGCTCCAGCTGAAAACGCATTTTTCAGAAATGGCACTTCCCAAGGTCCTAGAGCCTCGTGGTTGGTACCAATCGACCCGGAATGACCTGATTAGTGGGGGTAGATGCAACTTTTAAGTCTCTACGACCTTCAAAGAAAAAGTTATTAGCCGAGTGAAAATTGGCTTTTTTTAGCACTTTGAGCACTTTTCCTAAATGGCACTTCCCAAGGTCCTAGAGCCTCGTGGTTGGTACCAATCGATCCGGAATTACCTGATTAGTGGGGGTAGATGCAACTTCCGAGTCTCTACAACCTTCAGAAGGAAAGTTATGAAATAAAATGTGAAAAAAATAAAAATTGCCATGAGTGGGATTTGAACACTCAACCTTGTGTTCCAAAGGCGGGCGCACTACCACTGCACCACCGCTCCAGCTGAAAATGCATTTTTCAGAAATGGCACTTCCCAAGATCCTAGAGCCTCGTGGTTGGTACCAATCGATCCGGAATGACCTGATTAGTGGGGGTAGATGCAACTTTTAAGTCTTTACGACCTTCAGAGAAAAAGTTATTAGCCGAGATAAATTTGCTTTTTTTAGCACTTTGAGCACTTTTCCTAAATGGCACTTCCCAAGGTCCTAGAGCCTCGGGGTTGGTACCAATCGATCCGGAATGACCTGATTAGTGGGGGTAGATGCAACTTCTGAGTCTCTACGACCTTCAGAAGGAAAGTTAAGAAATAAAATGTGAAAAAAATAAAAATTGCCATGAGCGGGATTTGAACACACAACCTTGTGTTCCAAAGGCGGGCGCACTACCACTGCACCACCGCTCCAGCTGAAAACGCATTTTTCAGAAATGGCACTTCCCAAGGTCCTAGAGCCTCGTGGTTGGTACCAATCGATCCGGAATGACCTGATTAGTGGGGGTAGATGCAACTTTTAAGTCTCTACGACCTTCAGAGAAAAAGTTATTAGCCGAGATAAATTTGCTTTTTTTAGCACTTTGAGCACTTTTCCTAAATGGCACTTCCCAAGGTCCTAGAGCCTCGGGGTTGGTACCAATCGATCCGGAATGACCTGATTAGTGGGGGTAGATGCAACTTCCGAGTCTCTACGACCTTCAGAGAAAAAGTTATTAGCCGAGATAAATTTGCTTTTTTTAGCACTTTGAGCACTTTTCCTAAATGGCACTTCCCAAGGTCCTAGAGCCTCGTGGTTGGTACCAATCGATCCGGAATGACCTGATTAGTGGGGGTAGATGCAACTTCTGAGTCTCTACGACCTTCAGAAGGAAAGTTATGAAATAAAATGTGAAAAAAATAAAAATTGCCATGAGTGGGATTTGAACACTCAACCTTGTGTTCCAAAGGCGGGCGCACTACCACTGCACCACCGCTCCAGCTGAAAACGCATTTTTCAGAAATGGCACTTCCCAAGGTCCTAGAGCCTCGTGGTTGGTACCAATCGACCCGGAATGACCTGATTAGTGGGGGTAGATGCAACTTTTAAGTCTCTACGACCTTCAAAGAAAAAGTTATTAGCCGAGTGAAAATTGGCTTTTTTTAGCACTTTGAGCACTTTTCCTAAATGGCACTTCCCAAGGTCCTAGAGCCTCGTGGTTGGTACCAATCGATCCGGAATTACCTGATTAGTGGGGGTAGATGCAACTTCCGAGTCTCTACAACCTTCAGAAGGAAAGTTATGAAATAAAATGTGAAAAAAATAAAAATTGCCATGAGTGGGATTTGAACACTCAACCTTGTGTTCCAAAGGCGGGCGCACTACCACTGCACCACCGCTCCAGCTGAAAACGCATTTTTCAGAAATGGCACTTCCCAAGATCCTAGAGCCTCGTGGTTGGTACCAATCGATCCGGAATGACCTGATTAGTGGGGGTAGATGCAACTTTTAAGTCTTTACGACCTTCAGAGAAAAAGTTATTAGCCGAGATAAATTTGCTTTTTTTAGCACTTTGAGCACTTTTCCTAAATGGCACTTCCCAAGGTCCTAGAGCCTCGTGGTTGGTACCAATCGATCCGGAATGACCTGATTAGTGGGGGTAGATGCAACTTCTGAGTCTCTACGACCTTCAGAAGGAAAGTTATGAAATAAAATGTGAAAAAAATAAAAATTGCCATGAGTGGGATTTGAACACTCAACCTTGTGTTCCAAAGGCGGGCGCACTACCACTGCACCACCGCTCCAGCTGAAAACGCATTTTTCAGAAATGGCACTTCCCAAGGTCCTAGAGCCTCGTGGTTGGTACCAATCGACCCGGAATGACCTGATTAGTGGGGGTAGATGCAACTTTTAAGTCTCTACGACCTTCAAAGAAAAAGTTATTAGCCGAGTGAAAATTGGCTTTTTTTAGCACTTTGAGCACTTTTCCTAAATGGCACTTCCCAAGGTCCTAGAGCCTCGTGGTTGGTACCAATCGATCCGGAATTACCTGATTAGTGGGGGTAGATGCAACTTCCGAGTCTCTACAACCTTCAGAAGGAAAGTTATGAAATAAAATGTGAAAAAAATAAAAATTGCCATGAGTGGGATTTGAACACTCAACCTTGTGTTCCAAAGGCGGGCGCACTACCACTGCACCACCGCTCCAGCTGAAAACGCATTTTTCAGAAATGGCACTTCCCAAGATCCTAGAGCCTCGTGGTTGGTACCAATCGATCCGGAATGACCTGATTAGTGGGGGTAGATGCAACTTTTAAGTCTTTACGACCTTCAGAGAAAAAGTTATTAGCCGAGATAAATTTGCTTTTTTTAGCACTTTGAGCACTTTTCCTAAATGGCACTTCCCAAGGTCCTAGAGCCTCGGGGTTGGTACCAATCGATCCGGAATGACCTGATTAGTGGGGGTAGATGCAACTTCTGAGTCTCTACGACCTTCAGAAGGAAAGTTATGAAATAAAATGTGAAAAAAATAAAAATTGCCATGAGTGGGATTTGAACACTCAACCTTGTGTTCCAAAGGCGGGCGCACTACCACTGCACCACCGCTCCAGCTGAAAACGCATTTTTCAGAAATGGCACTTCCCAAGGTCCTAGAGCCTCGTGGTTGGTACCAATCGACCCGGAATGACCTGATTAGTGGGGGTAGATGCAACTTTTAAGTCTCTACGACCTTCAAAGAAAAAGTTATTAGCCGAGTGAAAATTGGCTTTTTTTAGCACTTTGAGCACTTTTCCTAAATGGCACTTCCCAAGGTCCTAGAGCCTCGTGGTTGGTACCAATCGATCCGGAATTACCTGATTAGTGGGGGTAGATGCAACTTCCGAGTCTCTACAACCTTCAGAAGGAAAGTTATGAAATAAAATGTGAAAAAAATAAAAATTGCCATGAGTGGGATTTGAACACTCAACCTTGTGTTCCAAAGGCGGGCGCACTACCACTGCACCACCGCTCCAGCTGAAAATGCATTTTTCAGAAATGGCACTTCCCAAGATCCTAGAGCCTCGTGGTTGGTACCAATCGATCCGGAATGACCTGATTAGTGGGGGTAGATGCAACTTTTAAGTCTTTACGACCTTCAGAGAAAAAGTTATTAGCCGAGATAAATTTGCTTTTTTTAGCACTTTGAGCACTTTTCCTAAATGGCACTTCCCAAGGTCCTAGAGCCTCGGGGTTGGTACCAATCGATCCGGAATGACCTGATTAGTGGGGGTAGATGCAACTTCTGAGTCTCTACGACCTTCAGAAGGAAAGTTAAGAAATAAAATGTGAAAAAAATAAAAATTGCCATGAGCGGGATTTGAACACACAACCTTGTGTTCCAAAGGCGGGCGCACTACCACTGCACCACCGCTCCAGCTGAAAACGCATTTTTCAGAAATGGCACTTCCCAAGGTCCTAGAGCCTCGTGGTTGGTACCAATCGATCCGGAATGACCTGATTAGTGGGGGTAGATGCAACTTTTAAGTCTCTACGACCTTCAGAGAAAAAGTTATTAGCCGAGATAAATTTGCTTTTTTTAGCACTTTGAGCACTTTTCCTAAATGGCACTTCCCAAGGTCCTAGAGCCTCGGGGTTGGTACCAATCGATCCGGAATGACCTGATTAGTGGGGGTAGATGCAACTTCCGAGTCTCTACGAACTTCAGAGAAAAAGTTATTAGCCGAGATAAATTTGCTTTTTTTAGCACTTTGAGCACTTTTCCTAAATGGCACTTCCCAAGGTCCTAGAGCCTCGTGGTTGGTACCAATCGATCCGGAATGACCTGATTAGTGGGGGTAGATGCAACTTCTGAGTCTCTACGACCTTCAGAAGGAAAGTTATGAAATAAAATGTGAAAAAAATAAAAATTGCCATGAGTGGGATTTGAACACTCAACCTTGTGTTCCAAAGGCGGGCGCACTACCACTGCACCACCGCTCCAGCTGAAAACGCATTTTTCAGAAATGGCACTTCCCAAGGTCCTAGAGCCTCGTGGTTGGTACCAATCGACCCGGAATGACCTGATTAGTGGGGGTAGATGCAACTTTTAAGTCTCTACGACCTTCAAAGAAAAAGTTATTAGCCGAGTGAAAATTGGCTTTTTTTAGCACTTTGAGCACTTTTCCTAAATGGCACTTCCCAAGGTCCTAGAGCCTCGTGGTTGGTACCAATCGATCCGGAATTACCTGATTAGTGGGGGTAGATGCAACTTCCGAGTCTCTACAACCTTCAGAAGGAAAGTTATGAAATAAAATGTGAAAAAAATAAAAATTGCCATGAGTGGGATTTGAACACTCAACCTTGTGTTCCAAAGGCGGGCGCACTACCACTGCACCACCGCTCCAGCTGAAAACGCATTTTTCAGAAATGGCACTTCCCAAGATCCTAGAGCCTCGTGGTTGGTACCAATCGATCCGGAATGACCTGATTAGTGGGGGTAGATGCAACTTTTAAGTCTTTACGACCTTCAGAGAAAAAGTTATTAGCCGAGATAAATTTGCTTTTTTTAGCACTTTGAGCACTTTTCCTAAATGGCACTTCCCAAGGTCCTAGAGCCTCGGGGTTGGTACCAATCGATCCGGAATGACCTGATTAGTGGGGGTAGATGCAACTTCTGAGTCTCTACGACCTTCAGAAGGAAAGTTAAGAAATAAAATGTGAAAAAAATAAAAATTGCCATGAGCGGGATTTGAACACACAACCTTGTGTTCCAAAGGCGGGCGCACTACCACTGCACCACCGCTCCAGCTGAAAACGCATTTTTCAGAAATGGCACTTCCCAAGGTCCTAGAGCCTCGTGGTTGGTACCAATCGATCCGGAATGACCTGATTAGTGGGGGTAGATGCAACTTTTAAGTCTCTACGACCTTCAGAGAAAAAGTTATTAGCCGAGATAAATTTGCTTTTTTTAGCACTTTGAGCACTTTTCCTAAATGGCACTTCCCAAGGTCCTAGAGCCTCGGGGTTGGTACCAATCGATCCGGAATGACCTGATTAGTGGGGGTAGATGCAACTTCCGAGTCTCTACGAACTTCAGAGAAAAAGTTATTAGCCGAGATAAATTTGCTTTTTTTAGCACTTTGAGCACTTTTCCTAAATGGCACTTCCCAAGGTCCTAGAGCCTCGTGGTTGGTACCAATCGATCCGGAATGACCTGATTAGTGGGGGTAGATGCAACTTCTGAGTCTCTACGACCTTCAGAAGGAAAGTTAAGAAATAAAATGTGAAAAAAATAAAAATTGCCATGAGCGGGATTTGAACACTCAACCTTGTGTTCCAAAGGCGGGCGCACTACCACTGCACCACCGCTCCAGCTGAAAACGCATTTTTCAGAAATGGCACTTCCCAAGGTCCTAGAGCCTCGTGGTTGGTACCAATCGACCCGGAATGACCTGATTAGTGGGGGTAGATGCAACTTCTGAGTCTCTACGACCTTCAGAAGGAAAGTTAAGAAATAAAATG
Source organism: Cottus gobio (assembly GCA_023566465.1). NCBI lineage: Eukaryota > Metazoa > Chordata > Actinopteri > Perciformes > Cottidae > Cottus > Cottus gobio. The sequence goes on along the minus strand of CM042233.1, from coordinate 21,908,173 downwards.
TGAAAAAAATAAAAATTGCCATGAGCGGGATTTGAACACACAACCTTGTGTTCCAAAGGCGGGCGCACTACCACTGCACCACCGCTCCAGCTGAAAACGCATTTTTCAGAAATGGCACTTCCCAAGGTCCTAGAGCCTCGTGGTTGGTACCAATCGATCCGGAATGACCTGATTAGTGGGGGTAGATGCAACTTTTAAGTCTCTACGACCTTCAGAGAAAAAGTTATTAGCCGAGATAAATTTGCTTTTTTTAGCACTTTGAGCACTTTTCCTAAATGGCACTTCCCAAGGTCCTAGAGCCTCGGGGTTGGTACCAATCGATCCGGAATGACCTGATTAGTGGGGGTAGATGCAACTTCCGAGTCTCTACGAACTTCAGAGAAAAAGTTATTAGCCGAGATAAATTTGCTTTTTTTAGCACTTTGAGCACTTTTCCTAAATGGCACTTCCCAAGGTCCTAGAGCCTCGTGGTTGGTACCAATCGATCCGGAATGACCTGATTAGTGGGGGTAGATGCAACTTCTGAGTCTCTACGACCTTCAGAAGGAAAGTTAAGAAATAAAATGTGAAAAAAATAAAAATTGCCATGAGCGGGATTTGAACACTCAACCTTGTGTTCCAAAGGCGGGCGCACTACCACTGCACCACCGCTCCAGCTGAAAACGCATTTTTCAGAAATGGCACTTCCCAAGGTCCTAGAGCCTCGTGGTTGGTACCAATCGATCCGGAATGACCTGATTAGTGGGGGTAGATGCAACTTTTAAGTCTCTACGACCTTCAGTGAAAAAGTTATTAGCCGAGATAAATTTGCTTTTTTTAGCACTTTGAGCACTTTTCCTAAATGGCACTTCCCAAGGTCCTAGAGCCTCGGGGTTGGTACCAATCGATCCGGAATGACCTGATTAGTGGGGGTAGATGCAACTTCCGAGTCTCTACGACCTTCAGAGAAAAAGTTATTAGCCGAGATAAATTTGCTTTTTTTAGCACTTTGAGCACTTTTCCTAAATGGCACTTCCCAAGGTCCTAGAGCCTCGGGGTTGGTACCAATCGATCCGGAATGACCTGATTAGTGGGGGTAGATGCAACTTCCGAGTCTCTACGAACTTCAGAGAAAAAGTTATTAGCCGAGATAAATTTGCTTTTTTTAGCACTTTGAGCACTTTTCCTAAATGGCACTTCCCAAGGTCCTAGAGCCTCGTGGTTGGTACCAATCGATCCGGAATGACCTGATTAGTGGGGGTAGATGCAACTTCTGAGTCTCTACGACCTTCAGAAGGAAAGTTAAGAAATAAAATGTGAAAAAAATAAAAATTGCCATGAGCGGGATTTGAACACTCAACCTTGTGTTCCAAAGGCGGGCGCACTACCACTGCACCACCGCTCCAGCTGAAAACGCATTTTTCAGAAATGGCACTTCCCAAGGTCCTAGAGCCTCGTGGTTGGTACCAATCGATCCGGAATGACCTGATTAGTGGGGGTAGATGCAACTTTTAAGTCTCTACGACCTTCAGTGAAAAAGTTATTAGCCGAGATAAATTTGCTTTTTTTAGCACTTTGAGCACTTTTCCTAAATGGCACTTCCCAAGGTCCTAGAGCCTCGGGGTTGGTACCAATCGATCCGGAATGACCTGATTAGTGGGGGTAGATGCAACTTCCGAGTCTCTACGACCTTCAGAGAAAAAGTTATTAGCCGAGATAAATTTGCTTTTTTTAGCACTTTGAGCACTTTTCCTAAATGGCACTTCCCAAGGTCCTAGAGCCTCGTGGTTGGTACCAATCGATCCGGAATTACCTGATTAGTGGGGGTAGATGCAACTTCCGAGTCTCTACAACCTTCAGAAGGAAAGTTATGAAATAAAATGTGAAAAAAATAAAAATTGCCATGAGTGGGATTTGAACACTCAACCTTGTGTTCCAATGGCGGGCGCACTACCACTGCACCACCGCTCCAGCTGAAAACGCATTTTTCAGAAATGGCACTTCCCAAGGTCCTAGAGCCTCGTGGTTGGTACCAATCGATCCGGAATGACCTGATTAGTGGGGGTAGATGCAACTTTTAAGTCTTTACGACCTTCAGAGAAAAAGTTATTAGCCGAGATAAATTTGCTTTTTTTAGCACTTTGAGCACTTTTCCTAAATGGCACTTCCCAAGGTCCTAGAGCCTCGGGGTTGGTACCAATCGATCCGGAATGACCTGATTAGTGGGGGTAGATGCAACTTCCGAGTCTCTACGACCTTCAGAGAAAAAGTTATTAGCCGAGATAAATTTGCTTTTTTTAGCACTTTGAGCACTTTTCCTAAATGGCACTTCCCAAGGTCCTAGAGCCTCGGGGTTGGTACCAATCGATCCGGAATGACCTGATTAGTGGGGGTAGATGCAACTTCCGAGTCTCTACGAACTTCAGAGAAAAAGTTATTAGCCGAGATAAATTTGCTTTTTTTAGCACTTTGAGCACTTTTCCTAAATGGCACTTCCCAAGGTCCTAGAGCCTCGTGGTTGGTACCAATCGATCCGGAATGACCTGATTAGTGGGGGTAGATGCAACTTCTGAGTCTCTACGACCTTCAGAAGGAAAGTTAAGAAATAAAATGTGAAAAAAATAAAAATTGCCATGAGCGGGATTTGAACACTCAACCTTGTGTTCCAAAGGCGGGCGCACTACCACTGCACCACCGCTCCAGCTGAAAACGCATTTTTCAGAAATGGCACTTCCCAAGGTCCTAGAGCCTCGTGGTTGGTACCAATCGATCCGGAATGACCTGATTAGTGGGGGTAGATGCAACTTTTAAGTCTCTACGACCTTCAGTGAAAAAGTTATTAGCCGAGATAAATTTGCTTTTTTTAGCACTTTGAGCACTTTTCCTAAATGGCACTTCCCAAGGTCCTAGAGCCTCGGGGTTGGTACCAATCGATCCGGAATGACCTGATTAGTGGGGGTAGATGCAACTTCCGAGTCTCTACGACCTTCAGAGAAAAAGTTATTAGCCGAGATAAATTTGCTTTTTTTAGCACTTTGAGCACTTTTCCTAAATGGCACTTCCCAAGGTCCTAGAGCCTCGTGGTTGGTACCAATCGATCCGGAATTACCTGATTAGTGGGGGTAGATGCAACTTCCGAGTCTCTACAACCTTCAGAAGGAAAGTTATGAAATAAAATGTGAAAAAAATAAAAATTGCCATGAGTGGGATTTGAACACTCAACCTTGTGTTCCAATGGCGGGCGCACTACCACTGCACCACCGCTCCAGCTGAAAACGCATTTTTCAGAAATGGCACTTCCCAAGGTCCTAGAGCCTCGTGGTTGGTACCAATCGATCCGGAATGACCTGATTAGTGGGGGTAGATGCAACTTTTAAGTCTTTACGACCTTCAGAGAAAAAGTTATTAGCCGAGATAAATTTGCTTTTTTTAGCACTTTGAGCACTTTTCCTAAATGGCACTTCCCAAGGTCCTAGAGCCTCGGGGTTGGTACCAATCGATCCGGAATGACCTGATTAGTGGGGGTAGATGCAACTTCCGAGTCTCTACGACCTTCAGAAGGAAAGTTAAGAAATAAAATGTGAAAAAAATAAAAATTGCCATGAGCGGGATTTGAACACTCAACCTTGTGTTCCAAAGGCGGGCGCACTACCACTGCACCACCGCTCCTCCTGAAAACGCATTTTTCAGAAATGGCACTTCCCAAGGTCCTAGAGCTTGGAAGATGCAACTTCCGAGTCTCTACGACCTTCAGAGAAAAAGTTATTAGCCGAGATAAATTTGCTTTTTTTAGCACTTTGAGCACTTTTCCTAAATGGCACTTCCCAAGGTCCTAGAGCCTCGGGGTTGGTACCAATCGATCCGGAATGACCTGATTAGTGGGGGTAGATGCAACTACCGAGTCTCTACGACCTTCAGAAGGAAAGTTAAGAAATAAAATGTGAAAAAAATAAAAATTGCCATGAGCGGGATTTGAACACTCAACCTTGTGTTCCAAAGGCGGGCGCACTACCACTGCACCACCGCTCCAGCTGAAAACGCATTTTTCAGAAATGGCACTTCCCAAGGTCCTAGAGCCTCGTGGTTGGTACCAATCGATCCGGAATGACCTGATTAGTGGGGGTAGATGCAACTTCCGAGTCTCTACGACCTTCAGAGAAAAAGTTATTAGCCGAGATAAATTTGCTTTTTTTAGCACTTTGAGCACTTTTCCTAAATGGCACTTCCCAAGGTCCTAGAGCCTCGTGGTTGGTACCAATCGATCCGGAATGACCTGATTAGTGGGGGTAGATGCAACTTTTAAGTCTCTACGACCTTCAGAGAAAAAGTTATTAGCCGAGATAAATTTGCTTTTTTTAGCACTTTGAGCACTTTTCCTAAATGGCACTTCCCAAGGTCCTAGAGCCTCGGGGTTGGTACCAATCGATCCGGAATGACCTGATTAGTGGGGGTAGATGCAACTTCCGAGTCTCTACGACCTTCAGAGAAAAAGTTATTAGCCGAGATAAATTTGCTTTTTTTAGCACTTTGAGCACTTTTCCTAAATGGCACTTCCCAAGGTCCTAGAGCCTCGTGGTTGGTACCAATCGATCCGGAATGACCTGATTAGTGGGGGTAGATGCAACTTTTAAGTCTCTACGACCTTCAGAGAAAAAGTTATTAGCCGAGATAAATTTGCTTTTTTTAGCACTTTGAGCACTTTTCCTAAATGGCACTTCCCAAGGTCCTAGAGCCTCGGGGTTGGTACCAATCGATCCGGAATGACCTGATTAGTGGGGGTAGATGCAACTTCCGAGTCTCTACGAACTTCAGAGAAAAAGTTATTAGCCGAGATAAATTTGCTTTTTTTAGCACTTTGAGCACTTTTCCTAAATGGCACTTCCCAAGGTCCTAGAGCCTCGTGGTTGGTACCAATCGATCCGGAATGACCTGATTAGTGGGGGTAGATGCAACTTCTGAGTCTCTACGACCTTCAGAAGGAAAGTTAAGAAATAAAATGTGAAAAAAATAAAAATTGCCATGAGCGGGATTTGAACACTCAACCTTGTGTTCCAAAGGCGGGCGCACTACCACTGCACCACCGCTCCAGCTGAAAACGCATTTTTCAGAAATGGCACTTCCCAAGGTCCTAGAGCCTCGTGGTTGGTACCAATCGATCCGGAATGACCTGATTAGTGGGGGTAGATGCAACTTTTAAGTCTCTACGACCTTCAGTGAAAAAGTTATTAGCCGAGATAAATTTGCTTTTTTTAGCACTTTGAGCACTTTTCCTAAATGGCACTTCCCAAGGTCCTAGAGCCTCGGGGTTGGTACCAATCGATCCGGAATGACCTGATTAGTGGGGGTAGATGCAACTTCCGAGTCTCTACGACCTTCAGAGAAAAAGTTATTAGCCGAGATAAATTTGCTTTTTTTAGCACTTTGAGCACTTTTCCTAAATGGCACTTCCCAAGGTCCTAGAGCCTCGGGGTTGGTACCAATCGATCCGGAATGACCTGATTAGTGGGGGTAGATGCAACTTCCGAGTCTCTACGAACTTCAGAGAAAAAGTTATTAGCCGAGATAAATTTGCTTTTTTTAGCACTTTGAGCACTTTTCCTAAATGGCACTTCCCAAGGTCCTAGAGCCTCGTGGTTGGTACCAATCGATCCGGAATGACCTGATTAGTGGGGGTAGATGCAACTTCTGAGTCTCTACGACCTTCAGAAGGAAAGTTAAGAAATAAAATGTGAAAAAAATAAAAATTGCCATGAGCGGGATTTGAACACTCAACCTTGTGTTCCAAAGGCGGGCGCACTACCACTGCACCACCGCTCCAGCTGAAAACGCATTTTTCAGAAATGGCACTTCCCAAGGTCCTAGAGCCTCGTGGTTGGTACCAATCGATCCGGAATGACCTGATTAGTGGGGGTAGATGCAACTTTTAAGTCTCTACGACCTTCAGTGAAAAAGTTATTAGCCGAGATAAATTTGCTTTTTTTAGCACTTTGAGCACTTTTCCTAAATGGCACTTCCCAAGGTCCTAGAGCCTCGGGGTTGGTACCAATCGATCCGGAATGACCTGATTAGTGGGGGTAGATGCAACTTCCGAGTCTCTACGACCTTCAGAGAAAAAGTTATTAGCCGAGATAAATTTGCTTTTTTTAGCACTTTGAGCACTTTTCCTAAATGGCACTTCCCAAGGTCCTAGAGCCTCGTGGTTGGTACCAATCGATCCGGAATTACCTGATTAGTGGGGGTAGATGCAACTTCCGAGTCTCTACAACCTTCAGAAGGAAAGTTATGAAATAAAATGTGAAAAAAATAAAAATTGCCATGAGTGGGATTTGAACACTCAACCTTGTGTTCCAATGGCGGGCGCACTACCACTGCACCACCGCTCCAGCTGAAAACGCATTTTTCAGAAATGGCACTTCCCAAGGTCCTAGAGCCTCGTGGTTGGTACCAATCGATCCGGAATGACCTGATTAGTGGGGGTAGATGCAACTTTTAAGTCTTTACGACCTTCAGAGAAAAAGTTATTAGCCGAGATAAATTTGCTTTTTTTAGCACTTTGAGCACTTTTCCTAAATGGCACTTCCCAAGGTCCTAGAGCCTCGTGGTTGGTACCAATCGATCCGGAATGACCTGATTAGTGGGGGTAGATGCAACTTTTAAGTCTCTACGACCTTCAGAGAAAAAGTTATTAGCCGAGATAAATTTGCTTTTTTTAGCACTTTGAGCACTTTTCCTAAATGGCACTTCCCAAGGTCCTAGAGCCTCGTGGTTGGTACCAATCGATCCGGAATGACCTGATTAGTGGGGGTAGATGCAACTTTTAAGTCTCTACGACCTTCAGAGAAAAAGTTATTAGCCGAGATAAATTTGCTTTTTTTAGCACTTTGAGCACTTTTCCTAAATGGCACTTCCCAAGGTCCTAGAGCCTCGGGGTTGGTACCAATCGATCCGGAATGACCTGATTAGTGGGGGTAGATGCAACTTCCGAGTCTCTACGACCTTCAGAAGGAAAGTTAAGAAATAAAATGTGAAAAAAATAAAAATTGCCATGAGCGGGATTTGAACACTCAACCTTGTGTTCCAAAGGCGGGCGCACTACCACTGCACCACCGCTCCAGCTGAAAACGCATTTTTCAGAAATGGCACTTCCCAAGGTCCTAGAGCCTCGTGGTTGGTACCAATCGATCCGGAATGACCTGATTAGTGGGGGTAGATGCAACTTTTAAGTCTCTACGACCTTCAGAGAAAAAGTTATTAGCCGAGATAAATTTGCTTTTTTTAGCACTTTGAGCACTTTTCCTAAATGGCACTTCCCAAGGTCCTAGAGCCTCGGGGTTGGTACCAATCGATCCGGAATGACCTGATTAGTGGGGGTAGATGCAACTTCCGAGTCTCTACGACCTTCAGAGAAAAAGTTATTAGCCGAGATAAATTTGCTTTTTTTAGCACTTTGAGCACTTTTCCTAAATGGCACTTCCCAAGGTCCTAGAGCCTCGTGGTTGGTACCAATCGATCCGGAATGACCTGATTAGTGGGGGTAGATGCAACTTTTAAGTCTCTACGACCTTCAGAGAAAAAGTTATTAGCCGAGATAAATTTGCTTTTTTTAGCACTTTGAGCACTTTTCCTAAATGGCACTTCCCAAGGTCCTAGAGCCTCGGGGTTGGTACCAATCGATCCGGAATGACCTGATTAGTGGGGGTAGATGCAACTTCCGAGTCTCTACGACCTTCAGAGAAAAAGTTATTAGCCGAGATAAATTTGCTTTTTTTAGCACTTTGAGCACTTTTCCTAAATGGCACTTCCCAAGGTCCTAGAGCCTCGTGGTTGGTACCAATCGATCCGGAATTACCTGATTAGTGGGGGTAGATGCAACTTCCGAGTCTCTACAACCTTCAGAAGGAAAGTTATGAAATAAAATGTGAAAAAAATAAAAATTGCCATGAGTGGGATTTGAACACTCAACCTTGTGTTCCAATGGCGGGCGCACTACCACTGCACCACCGCTCCAGCTGAAAACGCATTTTTCAGAAATGGCACTTCCCAAGGTCCTAGAGCCTCGTGGTTGGTACCAATCGATCCGGAATGACCTGATTAGTGGGGGTAGATGCAACTTTTAAGTCTTTACGACCTTCAGAGAAAAAGTTATTAGCCGAGATAAATTTGCTTTTTTTAGCACTTTGAGCACTTTTCCTAAATGGCACTTCCCAAGGTCCTAGAGCCTCGTGGTTGGTACCAATCGATCCGGAATGACCTGATTAGTGGGGGTAGATGCAACTTTTAAGTCTCTACGACCTTCAGAGAAAAAGTTATTAGCCGAGATAAATTTGCTTTTTTTAGCACTTTGAGCACTTTTCCTAAATGGCACTTCCCAAGGTCCTAGAGCCTCGTGGTTGGTACCAATCGATCCGGAATGACCTGATTAGTGGGGGTAGATGCAACTTTTAAGTCTCTACGACCTTCAGAGAAAAAGTTATTAGCCGAGATAAATTTGCTTTTTTTAGCACTTTGAGCACTTTTCCTAAATGGCACTTCCCAAGGTCCTAGAGCCTCGGGGTTGGTACCAATCGATCCGGAATGACCTGATTAGTGGGGGTAGATGCAACTTCCGAGTCTCTACGACCTTCAGAAGGAAAGTTAAGAAATAAAATGTGAAAAAAATAAAAATTGCCATGAGCGGGATTTGAACACTCAACCTTGTGTTCCAAAGGCGGGCGCACTACCACTGCACCACCGCTCCTCCTGAAAACGCATTTTTCAGAAATGGCACTTCCCAAGGTCCTAGAGCTTGGAAGATGCAACTTCCGAGTCTCTACGACCTTCAGAGAAAAAGTTATTAGCCGAGATAAATTTGCTTTTTTTAGCACTTTGAGCACTTTTCCTAAATGGCACTTCCCAAGGTCCTAGAGCCTCGTGGTTGGTACCAATCGATCCGGAATGACCTGATTAGTGGGGGTAGATGCAACTTCCGAGTCTCTACGACCTTCAGAGAAAAAGTTATTAGCCGAGATAAATTTGCTTTTTTTAGCACTTTGAGCACTTTTCCTAAATGGCACTTCCCAAGGTCCTAGAGCCTCGGGGTTGGTACCAATCGATCCGGAATGACCTGATTAGTGGGGGTAGATGCAACTTCCGAGTCTCTACGACCTTCAGAAGGAAAGTTAAGAAATAAAATGTGAAAAAAATAAAAATTGCCATGAGCGGGATTTGAACACTCAACCTTGTGTTCCAAAGGCGGGCGCACTACCACTGCACCACCGCTCCTCCTGAAAACGCATTTTTCAGAAATGGCACTTCCCAAGGTCCTAGAGCCTCGGGGTTGGTACCAATCGATCCGGAATGACCTGATTAGTTGGGGTAGATGCAACTTCCGAGTCTCTACGACCTTCAGAGAAAAAGTTATTAGCCGAGATAAATTTGCTTTTTTTAGCACTTTGAGCACTTTTCCTAAATGGCACTTCCCAAGGTCCTAGAGCCTCGTGGTTGGTACCAATCGATCCGGAATGACCTGATTAGTGGGGGTAGATGCAACTTCTGAGTCTCTACGACCTTCAGAAGGAAAGTTATGAAATAAAATGTGAAAAAAATAAAAATTGCCATGAGTGGGATTTGAACACTCAACCTTGTGTTCCAAAGGCGGGCGCACTACCACTGCACCACCGCTCCAGCTGAAAACGCATTTTTCAGAAATGGCACTTCCCAAGGTCCTAGAGCCTCGTGGTTGGTACCAATCGACCCGGAATGACCTGATTAGTGGGGGTAGATGCAACTTTTAAGTCTCTACGACCTTCAAAGAAAAAGTTATTAGCCGAGTGAAAATTGGCTTTTTTTAGCACTTTGAGCACTTTTCCTAAATGGCACTTCCCAAGGTCCTAGAGCCTCGTGGTTGGTACCAATCGATCCGGAATTACCTGATTAGTGGGGGTAGATGCAACTTCCGAGTCTCTACAACCTTCAGAAGGAAAGTTATGAAATAAAATGTGAAAAAAATAAAAATTGCCATGAGTGGGATTTGAACACTCAACCTTGTGTTCCAAAGGCGGGCGCACTACCACTGCACCACCGCTCCAGCTGAAAACGCATTTTTCAGAAATGGCACTTCCCAAGATCCTAGAGCCTCGTGGTTGGTACCAATCGATCCGGAATGACCTGATTAGTGGGGGTAGATGCAACTTTTAAGTCTTTACGACCTTCAGAGAAAAAGTTATTAGCCGAGATAAATTTGCTTTTTTTAGCACTTTGAGCACTTTTCCTAAATGGCACTTCCCAAGGTCCTAGAGCCTCGTGGTTGGTACAAATCGATCCGGAATGACCTGATTAGTGGGGGTAGATGCAACTTCTGAGTCTCTACGACCTTCAGAAGGAAAGTTATGAAATAAAATGTGAAAAAAATAAAAATTGCCATGAGTGGGATTTGAACACTCAACCTTGTGTTCCAAAGGCGGGCGCACTACCACTGCACCACCGCTCCAGCTGAAAACGCATTTTTCAGAAATGGCACTTCCCAAGGTCCTAGAGCCTCGTGGTTGGTACCAATCGACCCGGAATGACCTGATTAGTGGGGGTAGATGCAACTTTTAAGTCTCTACGACCTTCAAAGAAAAAGTTATTAGCCGAGTGAAAATTGGCTTTTTTTAGCACTTTGAGCACTTTTCCTAAATGGCACTTCCCAAGGTCCTAGAGCCTCGTGGTTGGTACCAATCGATCCGGAATTACCTGATTAGTGGGGGTAGATGCAACTTCCGAGTCTCTACAACCTTCAGAAGGAAAGTTATGAAATAAAATGTGAAAAAAATAAAAATTGCCATGAGTGGGATTTGAACACTCAACCTTGTGTTCCAAAGGCGGGCGCACTACCACTGCACCACCGCTCCAGCTGAAAACGCATTTTTCAGAAATGGCACTTCCCAAGATCCTAGAGCCTCGTGGTTGGTACCAATCGATCCGGAATGACCTGATTAGTGGGGGTAGATGCAACTTTTAAGTCTTTACGACCTTCAGAGAAAAAGTTATTAGCCGAGATAAATTTGCTTTTTTTAGCACTTTGAGCACTTTTCCTAAATGGCACTTCCCAAGGTCCTAGAGCCTCGTGGTTGGTACAAATCGATCCGGAATGACCTGATTAGTGGGGGTAGATGCAACTTCTGAGTCTCTACGACCTTCAGAAGGAAAGTTATGAAATAAAATGTGAAAAAAATAAAAATTGCCATGAGTGGGATTTGAACACTCAACCTTGTGTTCCAAAGGCGGGCGCACTACCACTGCACCACCGCTCCAGCTGAAAACGCATTTTTCAGAAATGGCACTTCCCAAGGTCCTAGAGCCTCGTGGTTGGTACCAATCGACCCGGAATGACCTGATTAGTGGGGGTAGATGCAACTTTTAAGTCTCTACGACCTTCAAAGAAAAAGTTATTAGCCGAGTGAAAATTGGCTTTTTTTAGCACTTTGAGCACTTTTCCTAAATGGCACTTCCCAAGGTCCTAGAGCCTCGTGGTTGGTACCAATCGATCCGGAATTACCTGATTAGTGGGGGTAGATGCAACTTCCGAGTCTCTACAACCTTCAGAAGGAAAGTTATGAAATAAAATGTGAAAAAAATAAAAATTGCCATGAGTGGGATTTGAACACTCAACCTTGTGTTCCAAAGGCGGGCGCACTACCACTGCACCACCGCTCCAGCTGAAAACGCATTTTTCAGAAATGGCACTTCCCAAGATCCTAGAGCCTCGTGGTTGGTACCAATCGATCCGGAATGACCTGATTAGTGGGGGTAGATGCAACTTTTAAGTCTTTACGACCTTCAGAGAAAAAGTTATTAGCCGAGATAAATTTGCTTTTTTTAGCACTTTGAGCACTTTTCCTAAATGGCACTTCCCAAGGTCCTAGAGCCTCGGGGTTGGTACCAATCGATCCGGAATGACCTGATTAGTGGGGGTAGATGCAACTTCTGAGTCTCTACGACCTTCAGAAGGAAAGTTATGAAATAAAATGTGAAAAAAATAAAAATTGCCATGAGTGGGATTTGAACACTCAACCTTGTGTTCCAAAGGCGGGCGCACTACCACTGCACCACCGCTCCAGCTGAAAACGCATTTTTCAGAAATGGCACTTCCCAAGGTCCTAGAGCCTCGTGGTTGGTACCAATCGACCCGGAATGACCTGATTAGTGGGGGTAGATGCAACTTTTAAGTCTCTACGACCTTCAAAGAAAAAGTTATTAGCCGAGTGAAAATTGGCTTTTTTTAGCACTTTGAGCACTTTTCCTAAATGGCACTTCCCAAGGTCCTAGAGCCTCGTGGTTGGTACCAATCGATCCGGAATTACCTGATTAGTGGGGGTAGATGCAACTTCCGAGTCTCTACAACCTTCAGAAGGAAAGTTATGAAATAAAATGTGAAAAAAATAAAAATTGCCATGAGTGGGATTTGAACACTCAACCTTGTGTTCCAAAGGCGGGCGCACTACCACTGCACCACCGCTCCAGCTGAAAACGCATTTTTCAGAAATGGCACTTCCCAAGATCCTAGAGCCTCGTGGTTGGTACCAATCGATCCGGAATGACCTGATTAGTGGGGGTAGATGCAACTTTTAAGTCTTTACGACCTTCAGAGAAAAAGTTATTAGCCGAGATAAATTTGCTTTTTTTAGCACTTTGAGCACTTTTCCTAAATGGCACTTCCCAAGGTCCTAGAGCCTCGGGGTTGGTACCAATCGATCCGGAATGACCTGATTAGTGGGGGTAGATGCAACTTCTGAGTCTCTACGACCTTCAGAAGGAAAGTTAAGAAATAAAATGTGAAAAAAATAAAAATTGCCATGAGCGGGATTTGAACACACAACCTTGTGTTCCAAAGGCGGGCGCACTACCACTGCACCACCGCTCCAGCTGAAAACGCATTTTTCAGAAATGGCACTTCCCAAGGTCCTAGAGCCTCGTGGTTGGTACCAATCGATCCGGAATGACCTGATTAGTGGGGGTAGATGCAACTTTTAAGTCTCTACGACCTTCAGAGAAAAAGTTATTAGCCGAGATAAATTTGCTTTTTTTAGCACTTTGAGCACTTTTCCTAAATGGCACTTCCCAAGGTCCTAGAGCCTCGGGGTTGGTACCAATCGATCCGGAATGACCTGATTAGTGGGGGTAGATGCAACTTCCGAGTCTCTACGAACTTCAGAGAAAAAGTTATTAGCCGAGATAAATTTGCTTTTTTTAGCACTTTGAGCACTTTTCCTAAATGGCACTTCCCAAGGTCCTAGAGCCTCGTGGTTGGTACCAATCGATCCGGAATGACCTGATTAGTGGGGGTAGATGCAACTTCTGAGTCTCTACGACCTTCAGAAGGAAAGTTATGAAATAAAATGTGAAAAAAATAAAAATTGCCATGAGTGGGATTTGAACACTCAACCTTGTGTTCCAAAGGCGGGCGCACTACCACTGCACCACCGCTCCAGCTGAAAACGCATTTTTCAGAAATGGCACTTCCCAAGGTCCTAGAGCCTCGTGGTTGGTACCAATCGACCCGGAATGACCTGATTAGTGGGGGTAGATGCAACTTTTAAGTCTCTACGACCTTCAAAGAAAAAGTTATTAGCCGAGTGAAAATTGGCTTTTTTTAGCACTTTGAGCACTTTTCCTAAATGGCACTTCCCAAGGTCCTAGAGCCTCGTGGTTGGTACCAATCGATCCGGAATTACCTGATTAGTGGGGGTAGATGCAACTTCCGAGTCTCTACAACCTTCAGAAGGAAAGTTATGAAATAAAATGTGAAAAAAATAAAAATTGCCATGAGTGGGATTTGAACACTCAACCTTGTGTTCCAAAGGCGGGCGCACTACCACTGCACCACCGCTCCAGCTGAAAACGCATTTTTCAGAAATGGCACTTCCCAAGATCCTAGAGCCTCGTGGTTGGTACCAATCGATCCGGAATGACCTGATTAGTGGGGGTAGATGCAACTTTTAAGTCTTTACGACCTTCAGAGAAAAAGTTATTAGCCGAGATAAATTTGCTTTTTTTAGCACTTTGAGCACTTTTCCTAAATGGCACTTCCCAAGGTCCTAGAGCCTCGGGGTTGGTACCAATCGATCCGGAATGACCTGATTAGTGGGGGTAGATGCAACTTCTGAGTCTCTACGACCTTCAGAAGGAAAGTTAAGAAATAAAATGTGAAAAAAATAAAAATTGCCATGAGCGGGATTTGAACACACAACCTTGTGTTCCAAAGGCGGGCGCACTACCACTGCACCACCGCTCCAGCTGAAAACGCATTTTTCAGAAATGGCACTTCCCAAGGTCCTAGAGCCTCGTGGTTGGTACCAATCGATCCGGAATGACCTGATTAGTGGGGGTAGATGCAACTTTTAAGTCTCTACGACCTTCAGAGAAAAAGTTATTAGCCGAGATAAATTTGCTTTTTTTAGCACTTTGAGCACTTTTCCTAAATGGCACTTCCCAAGGTCCTAGAGCCTCGGGGTTGGTACCAATCGATCCGGAATGACCTGATTAGTGGGGGTAGATGCAACTTCCGAGTCTCTACGAACTTCAGAGAAAAAGTTATTAGCCGAGATAAATTTGCTTTTTTTAGCACTTTGAGCACTTTTCCTAAATGGCACTTCCCAAGGTCCTAGAGCCTCGTGGTTGGTACCAATCGATCCGGAATGACCTGATTAGTGGGGGTAGATGCAACTTCTGAGTCTCTACGACCTTCAGAAGGAAAGTTAAGAAATAAAATGTGAAAAAAATAAAAATTGCCATGAGCGGGATTTGAACACTCAACCTTGTGTTCCAAAGGCGGGCGCACTACCACTGCACCACCGCTCCAGCTGAAAACGCATTTTTCAGAAATGGCACTTCCCAAGGTCCTAGAGCCTCGTGGTTGGTACCAATCGATCCGGAATGACCTGATTAGTGGGGGTAGATGCAACTTTTAAGTCTCTACGACCTTCAAAGAAAAAGTTATTAGCCGAGTGAAAATTGGCTTTTTTTAGCACTTTGAGCACTTTTCCTAAATGGCACTTCCCAAGGTCCTAGAGCCTCGTGGTTGGTACCAATCGATCCGGAATTACCTGATTAGTGGGGGTAGATGCAACTTCCGAGTCTCTACAACCTTCAGAAGGAAAGTTATGAAATAAAATGTGAAAAAAATAAAAATTGCCATGAGTGGGATTTGAACACTCAACCTTGTGTTCCAAAGGCGGGCGCACTACCACTGCACCACCGCTCCAGCTGAAAACGCATTTTTCAGAAATGGCACTTCCCAAGGTCCTAGAGCCTCGTGGTTGGTACCAATCGATCCGGAATGACCTGATTAGTGGGGGTAGATGCAACTTTCAAGTCTCTACGACCTTCAGAGAAAAAGTTATTAGCCGAGATAAATTTGCTTTTTTTAGCACTTTGAGCACTTTTCCTAAATGGCACTTCCCAAGGTCCTAGAGCCTCGGGGTTGGTACCAATCGATCCGGAATGACCTGATTAGTGGGGGTAGATGCAACTTCCGAGTCTCTACGAACTTCAGAGAAAAAGTTATTAGCCGAGATAAATTTGCTTTTTTTAGCACTTTGAGCACTTTTCCTAAATGGCACTTCCCAAGGTCCTAGAGCCTCGTGGTTGGTACCAATCGATCCGGAATGACCTGATTAGTGGGGGTAGATGCAACTTTTAAGTCTCTACGACCTTCAAAGAAAAAGTTATTAGCCGAGTGAAAATTGGCTTTTTTTAGCACTTTGAGCACTTTTCCTAAATGGCACTTCCCAAGGTCCTAGAGCCTCGTGGTTGGTACCAATCGATCCGGAATTACCTGATTAGTGAGGTAGATGCAACTTCCGAGTCTCTACAACCTTCAGAAGGAAAGTTATGAAATAAAATGTGAAAAAAATAAAAATTGCCATGAGTGGGATTTGAACACTCAACCTTGTGTTCCAAAGGCGGGCGCACTACCACTGCACCACCGCTCCAGCTGAAAACGCATTTTTCAGAAATGGCACTTCCCAAGATCCTAGAGCCTCGTGGTTGGTACCAATCGATCCGGAATGACCTGATTAGTGGGGGTAGATGCAACTTTTAAGTCTTTACGACCTTCAGAGAAAAAGTTATTAGCCGAGATAAATTTGCTTTTTTTAGCACTTTGAGCACTTTTCCTAAATGGCACTTCCCAAGGTCCTAGAGCCTCGGGGTTGGTACCAATCGATCCGGAATGACCTGATTAGTGGGGGTAGATGCAACTTCTGAGTCTCTACGACCTTCAGAAGGAAAGTTAAGAAATAAAATGTGAAAAAAATAAAAATTGCCATGAGCGGGATTTGAACACACAACCTTGTGTTCCAAAGGCGGGCGCACTACCACTGCACCACCGCTCCAGCTGAAAACGCATTTTTCAGAAATGGCACTTCCCAAGGTCCTAGAGCCTCGTGGTTGGTACCAATCGATCCGGAATGACCTGATTAGTGGGGGTAGATGCAACTTTTAAGTCTCTACGACCTTCAGAGAAAAAGTTATTAGCCGAGATAAATTTGCTTTTTTTAGCACTTTGAGCACTTTTCCTAAATGGCACTTCCCAAGGTCCTAGAGCCTCGTGGTTGGTACCAATCGATCCGGAATGACCTGATTAGTGGGGGTAGATGCAACTTCTGAGTCTCTACGACCTTCAGAAGGAAAGTTATGAAATAAAATGTGAAAAAAATAAAAATTGCCATGAGTGGGATTTGAACACTCAACCTTGTGTTCCAAAGGCGGGCGCACTACCACTGCACCACCGCTCCAGCTGAAAACGCATTTTTCAGAAATGGCACTTCCCAAGGTCCTAGAGCCTCGTGGTTGGTACCAATCGACCCGGAATGACCTGATTAGTGGGGGTAGATGCAACTTTTAAGTCTCTACGACCTTCAAAGAAAAAGTTATTAGCCGAGTGAAAATTGGCTTTTTTTAGCACTTTGAGCACTTTTCCTAAATGGCACTTCCCAAGGTCCTAGAGCCTCGTGGTTGGTACCAATCGATCCGGAATTACCTGATTAGTGGGGGTAGATGCAACTTCCGAGTCTCTACAACCTTCAGAAGGAAAGTTATGAAATAAAATGTGAAAAAAATAAAAATTGCCATGAGTGGGATTTGAACACTCAACCTTGTGTTCCAAAGGCGGGCGCACTACCACTGCACCACCGCTCCAGCTGAAAACGCATTTTTCAGAAATGGCACTTCCCAAGGTCCTAGAGCCTCGTGGTTGGTACCAATCGATCCGGAATGACCTGATTAGTGGGGGTAGATGCAACTTTTAAGTCTCTACGACCTTCAGTGAAAAAGTTATTAGCCGAGATAAATTTGCTTTTTTTAGCACTTTGAGCACTTTTCCTAAATGGCACTTCCCAAGGTCCTAGAGCCTCGGGGTTGGTACCAATCGATCCGGAATGACCTGATTAGTGGGGGTAGATGCAACTTCCGAGTCTCTACGAACTTCAGAGAAAAAGTTATTAGCCGAGATAAATTTGCTTTTTTTAGCACTTTGAGCACTTTTCCTAAATGGCACTTCCCAAGGTCCTAGAGCCTCGTGGTTGGTACCAATCGATCCGGAATGACCTGATTAGTGGGGGTAGATGCAACTTCTGAGTCTCTACGACCTTCAGAAGGAAAGTTAAGAAATAAAATGTGAAAAAAATAAAAATTGCCATGAGCGGGATTTGAACACTCAACCTTGTGTTCCAAAGGCGGGCGCACTACCACTGCACCACCGCTCCAGCTGAAAACGCATTTTTCAGAAATGGCACTTCCCAAGGTCCTAGAGCCTCGTGGTTGGTACCAATCGATCCGGAATGACCTGATTAGTGGGGGTAGATGCAACTTTTAAGTCTCTACGACCTTCAGTGAAAAAGTTATTAGCCGAGATAAATTTGCTTTTTTTAGCACTTTGAGCACTTTTCCTAAATGGCACTTCCCAAGGTCCTAGAGCCTCGGGGTTGGTACCAATCGATCCGGAATGACCTGATTAGTGGGGGTAGATGCAACTTCCGAGTCTCTACGACCTTCAGAGAAAAAGTTATTAGCCGAGATAAATTTGCTTTTTTTAGCACTTTGAGCACTTTTCCTAAATGGCACTTCCCAAGGTCCTAGAGCCTCGTGGTTGGTACCAATCGATCCGGAATGACCTGATTAGTGGGGGTAGATGCAACTTTTAAGTCTCTACGACCTTCAAAGAAAAAGTTATTAGCCGAGTGAAAATTGGCTTTTTTTAGCACTTTGAGCACTTTTCCTAAATGGCACTTCCCAAGGTCCTAGAGCCTCGTGGTTGGTACCAATCGATCCGGAATTACCTGATTAGTGAGGTAGATGCAACTTCCGAGTCTCTACAACCTTCAGAAGGAAAGTTATGAAATAAAATGTGAAAAAAATAAAAATTGCCATGAGTGGGATTTGAACACTCAACCTTGTGTTCCAAAGGCGGGCGCACTACCACTGCACCACCGCTCCAGCTGAAAACGCATTTTTCAGAAATGGCACTTCCCAAGATCCTAGAGCCTCGTGGTTGGTACCAATCGATCCGGAATGACCTGATTAGTGGGGGTAGATGCAACTTTTAAGTCTTTACGACCTTCAGAGAAAAAGTTATTAGCCGAGATAAATTTGCTTTTTTTAGCACTTTGAGCACTTTTCCTAAATGGCACTTCCCAAGGTCCTAGAGCCTCGGGGTTGGTACCAATCGATCCGGAATGACCTGATTAGTGGGGGTAGATGCAACTTCTGAGTCTCTACGACCTTCAGAAGGAAAGTTAAGAAATAAAATGTGAAAAAAATAAAAATTGCCATGAGCGGGATTTGAACACTCAACCTTGTGTTCCAAAGGCGGGCGCACTACCACTGCACCACCGCTCCAGCTGAAAACGCATTTTTCAGAAATGGCACTTCCCAAGGTCCTAGAGCCTCGTGGTTGGTACCAATCGATCCGGAATGACCTGATTAGTGGGGGTAGATGCAACTTTTAAGTCTCTACGACCTTCAGTGAAAAAGTTATTAGCCGAGATAAATTTGCTTTTTTTAGCACTTTGAGCACTTTTCCTAAATGGCACTTCCCAAGGTCCTAGAGCCTCGGGGTTGGTACCAATCGATCCGGAATGACCTGATTAGTGGGGGTAGATGCAACTTCCGAGTCTCTACGACCTTCAGAGAAAAAGTTATTAGCCGAGATAAATTTGCTTTTTTTAGCACTTTGAGCACTTTTCCTAAATGGCACTTCCCAAGGTCCTAGAGCCTCGTGGTTGGTACCAATCGATCCGGAATGACCTGATTAGTGGGGGTAGATGCAACTTTTAAGTCTCTACGACCTTCAAAGAAAAAGTTATTAGCCGAGTGAAAATTGGCTTTTTTTAGCACTTTGAGCACTTTTCCTAAATGGCACTTCCCAAGGTCCTAGAGCCTCGTGGTTGGTACCAATCGATCCGGAATTACCTGATTAGTGAGGTAGATGCAACTTCCGAGTCTCTACAACCTTCAGAAGGAAAGTTATGAAATAAAATGTGAAAAAAATAAAAATTGCCATGAGTGGGATTTGAACACTCAACCTTGTGTTCCAAAGGCGGGCGCACTACCACTGCACCACCGCTCCAGCTGAAAACGCATTTTTCAGAAATGGCACTTCCCAAGATCCTAGAGCCTCGTGGTTGGTACCAATCGATCCGGAATGACCTGATTAGTGGGGGTAGATGCAACTTTTAAGTCTTTACGACCTTCAGAGAAAAAGTTATTAGCCGAGATAAATTTGCTTTTTTTAGCACTTTGAGCACTTTTCCTAAATGGCACTTCCCAAGGTCCTAGAGCCTCGGGGTTGGTACCAATCGATCCGGAATGACCTGATTAGTGGGGGTAGATGCAACTTCTGAGTCTCTACGACCTTCAGAAGGAAAGTTAAGAAATAAAATGTGAAAAAAATAAAAATTGCCATGAGCGGGATTTGAACACACAACCTTGTGTTCCAAAGGCGGGCGCACTACCACTGCACCACCGCTCCAGCTGAAAACGCATTTTTCAGAAATGGCACTTCCCAAGGTCCTAGAGCCTCGTGGTTGGTACCAATCGATCCGGAATGACCTGATTAGTGGGGGTAGATGCAACTTTTAAGTCTCTACGACCTTCAGAGAAAAAGTTATTAGCCGAGATAAATTTGCTTTTTTTAGCACTTTGAGCACTTTTCCTAAATGGCACTTCCCAAGGTCCTAGAGCCTCGGGGTTGGTACCAATCGATCCGGAATGACCTGATTAGTGGGGGTAGATGCAACTTCCGAGTCTCTACGAACTTCAGAGAAAAAGTTATTAGCCGAGATAAATTTGCTTTTTTTAGCACTTTGAGCACTTTTCCTAAATGGCACTTCCCAAGGTCCTAGAGCCTCGTGGTTGGTACCAATCGATCCGGAATGACCTGATTAGTGGGGGTAGATGCAACTTCTGAGTCTCTACGACCTTCAGAAGGAAAGTTATGAAATAAAATGTGAAAAAAATAAAAATTGCCATGAGTGGGATTTGAACACTCAACCTTGTGTTCCAAAGGCGGGCGCACTACCACTGCACCACCGCTCCAGCTGAAAACGCATTTTTCAGAAATGGCACTTCCCAAGGTCCTAGAGCCTCGTGGTTGGTACCAATCGACCCGGAATGACCTGATTAGTGGGGGTAGATGCAACTTTTAAGTCTCTACGACCTTCAAAGAAAAAGTTATTAGCCGAGTGAAAATTGGCTTTTTTTAGCACTTTGAGCACTTTTCCTAAATGGCACTTCCCAAGGTCCTAGAGCCTCGTGGTTGGTACCAATCGATCCGGAATTACCTGATTAGTGGGGGTAGATGCAACTTCCGAGTCTCTACAACCTTCAGAAGGAAAGTTATGAAATAAAATGTGAAAAAAATAAAAATTGCCATGAGTGGGATTTGAACACTCAACCTTGTGTTCCAAAGGCGGGCGCACTACCACTGCACCACCGCTCCAGCTGAAAACGCATTTTTCAGAAATGGCACTTCCCAAGGTCCTAGAGCCTCGTGGTTGGTACCAATCGATCCGGAATGACCTGATTAGTGGGGGTAGATGCAACTTTTAAGTCTCTACGACCTTCAGTGAAAAAGTTATTAGCCGAGATAAATTTGCTTTTTTTAGCACTTTGAGCACTTTTCCTAAATGGCACTTCCCAAGGTCCTAGAGCCTCGGGGTTGGTACCAATCGATCCGGAATGACCTGATTAGTGGGGGTAGATGCAACTTCCGAGTCTCTACGACCTTCAGAGAAAAAGTTATTAGCCGAGATAAATTTGCTTTTTTTAGCACTTTGAGCACTTTTCCTAAATGGCACTTCCCAAGGTCCTAGAGCCTCGTGGTTGGTACCAATCGATCCGGAATGACCTGATTAGTGGGGGTAGATGCAACTTTTAAGTCTCTACGACCTTCAAAGAAAAAGTTATTAGCCGAGTGAAAATTGGCTTTTTTTAGCACTTTGAGCACTTTTCCTAAATGGCACTTCCCAAGGTCCTAGAGCCTCGTGGTTGGTACCAATCGATCCGGAATTACCTGATTAGTGAGGTAGATGCAACTTCCGAGTCTCTACAACCTTCAGAAGGAAAGTTATGAAATAAAATGTGAAAAAAATAAAAATTGCCATGAGTGGGATTTGAACACTCAACCTTGTGTTCCAAAGGCGGGCGCACTACCACTGCACCACCGCTCCAGCTGAAAACGCATTTTTCAGAAATGGCACTTCCCAAGATCCTAGAGCCTCGTGGTTGGTACCAATCGATCCGGAATGACCTGATTAGTGGGGGTAGATGCAACTTTTAAGTCTTTACGACCTTCAGAGAAAAAGTTATTAGCCGAGATAAATTTGCTTTTTTTAGCACTTTGAGCACTTTTCCTAAATGGCACTTCCCAAGGTCCTAGAGCCTCGGGGTTGGTACCAATCGATCCGGAATGACCTGATTAGTGGGGGTAGATGCAACTTCTGAGTCTCTACGACCTTCAGAAGGAAAGTTAAGAAATAAAATGTGAAAAAAATAAAAATTGCCATGAGCGGGATTTGAACACACAACCTTGTGTTCCAAAGGCGGGCGCACTACCACTGCACCACCGCTCCAGCTGAAAACGCATTTTTCAGAAATGGCACTTCCCAAGGTCCTAGAGCCTCGTGGTTGGTACCAATCGATCCGGAATGACCTGATTAGTGGGGGTAGATGCAACTTTTAAGTCTCTACGACCTTCAGAGAAAAAGTTATTAGCCGAGATAAATTTGCTTTTTTTAGCACTTTGAGCACTTTTCCTAAATGGCACTTCCCAAGGTCCTAGAGCCTCGGGGTTGGTACCAATCGATCCGGAATGACCTGATTAGTGGGGGTAGATGCAACTTCCGAGTCTCTACGAACTTCAGAGAAAAAGTTATTAGCCGAGATAAATTTGCTTTTTTTAGCACTTTGAGCACTTTTCCTAAATGGCACTTCCCAAGGTCCTAGAGCCTCGTGGTTGGTACCAATCGATCCGGAATGACCTGATTAGTGGGGGTAGATGCAACTTCTGAGTCTCTACGACCTTCAGAAGGAAAGTTATGAAATAAAATGTGAAAAAAATAAAAATTGCCATGAGTGGGATTTGAACACTCAACCTTGTGTTCCAAAGGCGGGCGCACTACCACTGCACCACCGCTCCAGCTGAAAACGCATTTTTCAGAAATGGCACTTCCCAAGGTCCTAGAGCCTCGTGGTTGGTACCAATCGACCCGGAATGACCTGATTAGTGGGGGTAGATGCAACTTTTAAGTCTCTACGACCTTCAAAGAAAAAGTTATTAGCCGAGTGAAAATTGGCTTTTTTTAGCACTTTGAGCACTTTTCCTAAATGGCACTTCCCAAGGTCCTAGAGCCTCGTGGTTGGTACCAATCGATCCGGAATTACCTGATTAGTGGGGGTAGATGCAACTTCCGAGTCTCTACAACCTTCAGAAGGAAAGTTATGAAATAAAATGTGAAAAAAATAAAAATTGCCATGAGTGGGATTTGAACACTCAACCTTGTGTTCCAAAGGCGGGCGCACTACCACTGCACCACCGCTCCAGCTGAAAACGCATTTTTCAGAAATGGCACTTCCCAAGATCCTAGAGCCTCGTGGTTGGTACCAATCGATCCGGAATGACCTGATTAGTGGGGGTAGATGCAACTTTTAAGTCTTTACGACCTTCAGAGAAAAAGTTATTAGCCGAGATAAATTTGCTTTTTTTAGCACTTTGAGCACTTTTCCTAAATGGCACTTCCCAAGGTCCTAGAGCCTCGGGGTTGGTACCAATCGATCCGGAATGACCTGATTAGTGGGGGTAGATGCAACTTCTGAGTCTCTACGACCTTCAGAAGGAAAGTTAAGAAATAAAATGTGAAAAAAATAAAAATTGCCATGAGCGGGATTTGAACACACAACCTTGTGTTCCAAAGGCGGGCGCACTACCACTGCACCACCGCTCCAGCTGAAAACGCATTTTTCAGAAATGGCACTTCCCAAGGTCCTAGAGCCTCGTGGTTGGTACCAATCGACCCGGAATGACCTGATTAGTGGGGGTAGATGCAACTTTTAAGTCTCTACGACCTTCAAAGAAAAAGTTATTAGCCGAGTGAAAATTGGCTTTTTTTAGCACTTTGAGCACTTTTCCTAAATGGCACTTCCCAAGGTCCTAGAGCCTCGTGGTTGGTACCAATCGATCCGGAATTACCTGATTAGTGGGGGTAGATGCAACTTCTGAGTCTCTACGACCTTCAGAAGGAAAGTTATGAAATAAAATGTGAAAAAAATAAAAATTGCCATGAGTGGGATTTGAACACTCAACCTTGTGTTCCAAAGGCGGGCGCACTACCACTGCACCACCGCTCCAGCTGAAAACGCATTTTTCAGAAATGGCACTTCCCAAGGTCCTAGAGCCTCGTGGTTGGTACCAATCGACCCGGAATGACCTGATTAGTGGGGGTAGATGCAACTTTTAAGTCTCTACGACCTTCAAAGAAAAAGTTATTAGCCGAGTGAAAATTGGCTTTTTTTAGCACTTTGAGCACTTTTCCTAAATGGCACTTCCCAAGGTCCTAGAGCCTCGTGGTTGGTACCAATCGATCCGGAATTACCTGATTAGTGGGGGTAGATGCAACTTCCGAGTCTCTACAACCTTCAGAAGGAAAGTTATGAAATAAAATGTGAAAAAAATAAAAATTGCCATGAGTGGGATTTGAACACTCAACCTTGTGTTCCAAAGGCGGGCGCACTACCACTGCACCACCGCTCCAGCTGAAAACGCATTTTTCAGAAATGGCACTTCCCAAGGTCCTAGAGCCTCGTGGTTGGTACCAATCGATCCGGAATGACCTGATTAGTGGGGGTAGATGCAACTTTTAAGTCTCTACGACCTTCAGTGAAAAAGTTATTAGCCGAGATAAATTTGCTTTTTTTAGCACTTTGAGCACTTTTCCTAAATGGCACTTCCCAAGGTCCTAGAGCCTCGGGGTTGGTACCAATCGATCCGGAATGACCTGATTAGTGGGGGTAGATGCAACTTCCGAGTCTCTACGACCTTCAGAGAAAAAGTTATTAGCCGAGATAAATTTGCTTTTTTTAGCACTTTGAGCACTTTTCCTAAATGGCACTTCCCAAGGTCCTAGAGCCTCGTGGTTGGTACCAATCGATCCGGAATGACCTGATTAGTGGGGGTAGATGCAACTTTTAAGTCTCTACGACCTTCAAAGAAAAAGTTATTAGCCGAGTGAAAATTGGCTTTTTTTAGCACTTTGAGCACTTTTCCTAAATGGCACTTCCCAAGGTCCTAGAGCCTCGTGGTTGGTACCAATCGATCCGGAATTACCTGATTAGTGAGGTAGATGCAACTTCCGAGTCTCTACAACCTTCAGAAGGAAAGTTATGAAATAAAATGTGAAAAAAATAAAAATTGCCATGAGTGGGATTTGAACACTCAACCTTGTGTTCCAAAGGCGGGCGCACTACCACTGCACCACCGCTCCAGCTGAAAACGCATTTTTCAGAAATGGCACTTCCCAAGATCCTAGAGCCTCGTGGTTGGTACCAATCGATCCGGAATGACCTGATTAGTGGGGGTAGATGCAACTTTTAAGTCTTTACGACCTTCAGAGAAAAAGTTATTAGCCGAGATAAATTTGCTTTTTTTAGCACTTTGAGCACTTTTCCTAAATGGCACTTCCCAAGGTCCTAGAGCCTCGGGGTTGGTACCAATCGATCCGGAATGACCTGATTAGTGGGGGTAGATGCAACTTCTGAGTCTCTACGACCTTCAGAAGGAAAGTTAAGAAATAAAATGTGAAAAAAATAAAAATTGCCATGAGCGGGATTTGAACACACAACCTTGTGTTCCAAAGGCGGGCGCACTACCACTGCACCACCGCTCCAGCTGAAAACGCATTTTTCAGAAATGGCACTTCCCAAGGTCCTAGAGCCTCGTGGTTGGTACCAATCGATCCGGAATGACCTGATTAGTGGGGGTAGATGCAACTTTTAAGTCTCTACGACCTTCAGAGAAAAAGTTATTAGCCGAGATAAATTTGCTTTTTTTAGCACTTTGAGCACTTTTCCTAAATGGCACTTCCCAAGGTCCTAGAGCCTCGGGGTTGGTACCAATCGATCCGGAATGACCTGATTAGTGGGGGTAGATGCAACTTCCGAGTCTCTACGAACTTCAGAGAAAAAGTTATTAGCCGAGATAAATTTGCTTTTTTTAGCACTTTGAGCACTTTTCCTAAATGGCACTTCCCAAGGTCCTAGAGCCTCGTGGTTGGTACCAATCGATCCGGAATGACCTGATTAGTGGGGGTAGATGCAACTTCTGAGTCTCTACGACCTTCAGAAGGAAAGTTATGAAATAAAATGTGAAAAAAATAAAAATTGCCATGAGTGGGATTTGAACACTCAACCTTGTGTTCCAAAGGCGGGCGCACTACCACTGCACCACCGCTCCAGCTGAAAACGCATTTTTCAGAAATGGCACTTCCCAAGGTCCTAGAGCCTCGTGGTTGGTACCAATCGACCCGGAATGACCTGATTAGTGGGGGTAGATGCAACTTTTAAGTCTCTACGACCTTCAAAGAAAAAGTTATTAGCCGAGTGAAAATTGGCTTTTTTTAGCACTTTGAGCACTTTTCCTAAATGGCACTTCCCAAGGTCCTAGAGCCTCGTGGTTGGTACCAATCGATCCGGAATTACCTGATTAGTGGGGGTAGATGCAACTTCCGAGTCTCTACAACCTTCAGAAGGAAAGTTATGAAATAAAATGTGAAAAAAATAAAAATTGCCATGAGTGGGATTTGAACACTCAACCTTGTGTTCCAAAGGCGGGCGCACTACCACTGCACCACCGCTCCAGCTGAAAACGCATTTTTCAGAAATGGCACTTCCCAAGATCCTAGAGCCTCGTGGTTGGTACCAATCGATCCGGAATGACATGATTAGTGGGGGTAGATGCAACTTTTAAGTCTTTACGACCTTCAGAGAAAAAGTTATTAGCCGAGATAAATTTGCTTTTTTTAGCACTTTGAGCACTTTTCCTAAATGGCACTTCCCAAGGTCCTAGAGCCTCGTGGTTGGTACCAATCGATCCGGAATGACCTGATTAGTGGGGGTAGATGCAACTTCTGAGTCTCTACGACCTTCAGAAGGAAAGTTATGAAATAAAATGTGAAAAAAATAAAAATTGCCATGAGTGGGATTTGAACACTCAACCTTGTGTTCCAAAGGCGGGCGCACTACCACTGCACCACCGCTCCAGCTGAAAACGCATTTTTCAGAAATGGCACTTCCCAAGGTCCTAGAGCCTCGTGGTTGGTACCAATCGACCCGGAATGACCTGATTAGTGGGGGTAGATGCAACTTTTAAGTCTCTACGACCTTCAAAGAAAAAGTTATTAGCCGAGTGAAAATTGGCTTTTTTTAGCACTTTGAGCACTTTTCCTAAATGGCACTTCCCAAGGTCCTAGAGCCTCGTGGTTGGTACCAATCGATCCGGAATTACCTGATTAGTGGGGGTAGATGCAACTTCCGAGTCTCTACAACCTTCAGAAGGAAAGTTATGAAATAAAATGTGAAAAAAATAAAAATTGCCATGAGTGGGATTTGAACACTCAACCTTGTGTTCCAAAGGCGGGCGCACTACCACTGCACCACCGCTCCAGCTGAAAACGCATTTTTCAGAAATGGCACTTCCCAAGATCCTAGAGCCTCGTGGTTGGTACCAATCGATCCGGAATGACCTGATTAGTGGG
Organism: Cottus gobio; assembly: GCA_023566465.1. Lineage (NCBI taxonomy): Eukaryota > Metazoa > Chordata > Actinopteri > Perciformes > Cottidae > Cottus > Cottus gobio. The sequence goes on along the minus strand of CM042233.1, from coordinate 21,880,928 downwards.
GGTAGATGCAACTTTTAAGTCTTTACGACCTTCAGAGAAAAAGTTATTAGCCGAGATAAATTTGCTTTTTTTAGCACTTTGAGCACTTTTCCTAAATGGCACTTCCCAAGGTCCTAGAGCCTCGGGGTTGGTACCAATCGATCCGGAATGACCTGATTAGTGGGGGTAGATGCAACTTCTGAGTCTCTACGACCTTCAGAAGGAAAGTTAAGAAATAAAATGTGAAAAAAATAAAAATTGCCATGAGCGGGATTTGAACACACAACCTTGTGTTCCAAAGGCGGGCGCACTACCACTGCACCACCGCTCCAGCTGAAAACGCATTTTTCAGAAATGGCACTTCCCAAGGTCCTAGAGCCTCGTGGTTGGTACCAATCGACCCGGAATGACCTGATTAGTGGGGGTAGATGCAACTTTTAAGTCTCTACGACCTTCAAAGAAAAAGTTATTAGCCGAGTGAAAATTGGCTTTTTTTAGCACTTTGAGCACTTTTCCTAAATGGCACTTCCCAAGGTCCTAGAGCCTCGTGGTTGGTACCAATCGATCCGGAATGACCTGATTAGTGGGGGTAGATGCAACTTCTGAGTCTCTACGACCTTCAGAAGGAAAGTTAAGAAATAAAATGTGAAAAAAATAAAAATTGCCATGAGCGGGATTTGAACACACAACCTTGTGTTCCAAAGGCGGGCGCACTACCACTGCACCACCGCTCCAGCTGAAAACGCATTTTTCAGAAATGGCACTTCCCAAGGTCCTAGAGCCTCGTGGTTGGTACCAATCGATCCGGAATGACCTGATTAGTGGGGGTAGATGCAACTTTTAAGTCTCTACGACCTTCAGAGAAAAAGTTATTAGCCGAGATAAATTTGCTTTTTTTAGCACTTTGAGCACTTTTCCTAAATGGCACTTCCCAAGGTCCTAGAGCCTCGGGGTTGGTACCAATCGATCCGGAATGACCTGATTAGTGGGGGTAGATGCAACTTCCGAGTCTCTACGAACTTCAGAGAAAAAGTTATTAGCCGAGATAAATTTGCTTTTTTTAGCACTTTGAGCACTTTTCCTAAATGGCACTTCCCAAGGTCCTAGAGCCTCGTGGTTGGTACCAATCGATCCGGAATGACCTGATTAGTGGGGGTAGATGCAACTTCTGAGTCTCTACGACCTTCAGAAGGAAAGTTAAGAAATAAAATGTGAAAAAAATAAAAATTGCCATGAGCGGGATTTGAACACTCAACCTTGTGTTCCAAAGGCGGGCGCACTACCACTGCACCACCGCTCCAGCTGAAAACGCATTTTTCAGAAATGGCACTTCCCAAGGTCCTAGAGCCTCGTGGTTGGTACCAATCGATCCGGAATGACCTGATTAGTGGGGGTAGATGCAACTTTTAAGTCTCTACGACCTTCAGTGAAAAAGTTATTAGCCGAGATAAATTTGCTTTTTTTAGCACTTTGAGCACTTTTCCTAAATGGCACTTCCCAAGGTCCTAGAGCCTCGGGGTTGGTACCAATCGATCCGGAATGACCTGATTAGTGGGGGTAGATGCAACTTCCGAGTCTCTACGACCTTCAGAGAAAAAGTTATTAGCCGAGATAAATTTGCTTTTTTTAGCACTTTGAGCACTTTTCCTAAATGGCACTTCCCAAGGTCCTAGAGCCTCGTGGTTGGTACCAATCGATCCGGAATTACCTGATTAGTGGGGGTAGATGCAACTTCCGAGTCTCTACAACCTTCAGAAGGAAAGTTATGAAATAAAATGTGAAAAAAATAAAAATTGCCATGAGTGGGATTTGAACACTCAACCTTGTGTTCCAATGGCGGGCGCACTACCACTGCACCACCGCTCCAGCTGAAAACGCATTTTTCAGAAATGGCACTTCCCAAGGTCCTAGAGCCTCGTGGTTGGTACCAATCGATCCGGAATGACCTGATTAGTGGGGGTAGATGCAACTTTTAAGTCTTTACGACCTTCAGAGAAAAAGTTATTAGCCGAGATAAATTTGCTTTTTTTAGCACTTTGAGCACTTTTCCTAAATGGCACTTCCCAAGGTCCTAGAGCCTCGGGGTTGGTACCAATCGATCCGGAATGACCTGATTAGTGGGGGTAGATGCAACTTCCGAGTCTCTACGACCTTCAGAAGGAAAGTTAAGAAATAAAATGTGAAAAAAATAAAAATTGCCATGAGCGGGATTTGAACACTCAACCTTGTGTTCCAAAGGCGGGCGCACTACCACTGCACCACCGCTCCTCCTGAAAAACGCATTTTTCAGAAATGGCACTTCCCAAGGTCCTAGAGCTTGGAAGATGCAACTTCCGAGTCTCTACGACCTTCAGAGAAAAAGTTATTAGCCGAGATAAATTTGCTTTTTTTAGCACTTTGAGCACTTTTCCTAAATGGCACTTCCCAAGGTCCTAGAGCCTCGGGGTTGGTACCAATCGATCCGGAATGACCTGATTAGTGGGGGTAGATGCAACTACCGAGTCTCTACGACCTTCAGAAGGAAAGTTAAGAAATAAAATGTGAAAAAAATAAAAATTGCCATGAGCGGGATTTGAACACTCAACCTTGTGTTCCAAAGGCGGGCGCACTACCACTGCACCACCGCTCCAGCTGAAAACGCATTTTTCAGAAATGGCACTTCCCAAGGTCCTAGAGCCTCGTGGTTGGTACCAATCGATCCGGAATGACCTGATTAGTGGGGGTAGATGCAACTTCCGAGTCTCTACGACCTTCAGAAGGAAAGTTAAGAAATAAAATGTGAAAAAAATAAAAATTGCCATGAGCGGGATTTGAACACTCAACCTTGTGTTCCAAAGGCGGGCGCACTACCACTGCACCACCGCTCCTCCTGAAAACGCATTTTTCAGAAATGGCACTTCCCAAGGTCCTAGAGCTTGGAAGATGCAACTTCCGAGTCTCTACGACCTTCAGAGAAAAAGTTATTAGCCGAGATAAATTTGCTTTTTTTAGCACTTTGAGCACTTTTCCTAAATGGCACTTCCCAAGGTCCTAGAGCCTCGGGGTTGGTACCAATCGATCCGGAATGACCTGATTAGTGGGGGTAGATGCAACTACCGAGTCTCTACGACCTTCAGAAGGAAAGTTAAGAAATAAAATGTGAAAAAAATAAAAATTGCCATGAGCGGGATTTGAACACTCAACCTTGTGTTCCAAAGGCGGGCGCACTACCACTGCACCACCGCTCCAGCTGAAAACGCATTTTTCAGAAATGGCACTTCCCAAGGTCCTAGAGCCTCGTGGTTGGTACCAATCGATCCGGAATGACCTGATTAGTGGGGGTAGATGCAACTTCCGAGTCTCTACGACCTTCAGAGAAAAAGTTATTAGCCGAGATAAATTTGCTTTTTTTAGCACTTTGAGCACTTTTCCTAAATGGCACTTCCCAAGGTCCTAGAGCCTCGTGGTTGGTACCAATCGATCCGGAATGACCTGATTAGTGGGGGTAGATGCAACTTTTAAGTCTCTACGACCTTCAGAGAAAAAGTTATTAGCCGAGATAAATTTGCTTTTTTTAGCACTTTGAGCACTTTTCCTAAATGGCACTTCCCAAGGTCCTAGAGCCTCGGGGTTGGTACCAATCGATCCGGAATGACCTGATTAGTGGGGGTAGATGCAACTTCCGAGTCTCTACGACCTTCAGAGAAAAAGTTATTAGCCGAGATAAATTTGCTTTTTTTAGCACTTTGAGCACTTTTCCTAAATGGCACTTCCCAAGGTCCTAGAGCCTCGTGGTTGGTACCAATCGATCCGGAATGACCTGATTAGTGGGGGTAGATGCAACTTTTAAGTCTCTACGACCTTCAGAGAAAAAGTTATTAGCCGAGATAAATTTGCTTTTTTTAGCACTTTGAGCACTTTTCCTAAATGGCACTTCCCAAGGTCCTAGAGCCTCGGGGTTGGTACCAATCGATCCGGAATGACCTGATTAGTGGGGGTAGATGCAACTTCCGAGTCTCTACGACCTTCAGAAGGAAAGTTAAGAAATAAAATGTGAAAAAAATAAAAATTGCCATGAGCGGGATTTGAACACTCAACCTTGTGTTCCAAAGGCGGGCGCACTACCACTGCACCACCGCTCCTCCTGAAAACGCATTTTTCAGAAATGGCACTTCCCAAGGTCCTAGAGCTTGGAAGATGCAACTTCCGAGTCTCTACGACCTTCAGAGAAAAAGTTATTAGCCGAGATAAATTTGCTTTTTTTAGCACTTTGAGCACTTTTCCTAAATGGCACTTCCCAAGGTCCTAGAGCCTCGGGGTTGGTACCAATCGATCCGGAATGACCTGATTAGTGGGGGTAGATGCAACTACCGAGTCTCTACGACCTTCAGAAGGAAAGTTAAGAAATAAAATGTGAAAAAAATAAAAATTGCCATGAGCGGGATTTGAACACTCAACCTTGTGTTCCAAAGGCGGGCGCACTACCACTGCACCACCGCTCCAGCTGAAAACGCATTTTTCAGAAATGGCACTTCCCAAGGTCCTAGAGCCTCGTGGTTGGTACCAATCGATCCGGAATGACCTGATTAGTGGGGGTAGATGCAACTTCCGAGTCTCTACGACCTTCAGAGAAAAAGTTATTAGCCGAGATAAATTTGCTTTTTTTAGCACTTTGAGCACTTTTCCTAAATGGCACTTCCCAAGGTCCTAGAGCCTCGGGGTTGGTACCAATCGATCCGGAATGACCTGATTAGTGGGGGTAGATGCAACTTCCGAGTCTCTACGACCTTCAGAAGGAAAGTTAAGAAATAAAATGTGAAAAAAATAAAAATTGCCATGAGCGGGATTTGAACACTCAACCTTGTGTTCCAAAGGCGGGCGCACTACCACTGCACCACCGCTCCTCCTGAAAACGCATTTTTCAGAAATGGCACTTCCCAAGGTCCTAGAGCCTCGGGGTTGGTACCAATCGATCCGGAATGACCTGATTAGTTGGGGTAGATGCAACTTCCGAGTCTCTACGACCTTCAGAGAAAAAGTTATTAGCCGAGATAAATTTGCTTTTTTTAGCACTTTGAGCACTTTTCCTAAATGGCACTTCCCAAGGTCCTAGAGCCTCGTGGTTGGTACCAATCGATCCGGAATGACCTGATTAGTGGGGGTAGATGCAACTTCTGAGTCTCTACGACCTTCAGAAGGAAAGTTATGAAATAAAATGTGAAAAAAATAAAAAATTGCCATGAGTGGGATTTGAACACTCAACCTTGTGTTCCAAAGGCGGGCGCACTACCACTGCACCACCGCTCCAGCTGAAAACGCATTTTTCAGAAATGGCACTTCCCAAGGTCCTAGAGCCTCGTGGTTGGTACCAATCGACCCGGAATGACCTGATTAGTGGGGGTAGATGCAACTTTTAAGTCTCTACGACCTTCAAAGAAAAAGTTATTAGCCGAGTGAAAATTGGCTTTTTTTAGCACTTTGAGCACTTTTCCTAAATGGCACTTCCCAAGGTCCTAGAGCCTCGTGGTTGGTACCAATCGATCCGGAATTACCTGATTAGTGGGGGTAGATGCAACTTCCGAGTCTCTACAACCTTCAGAAGGAAAGTTATGAAATAAAATGTGAAAAAAATAAAAATTGCCATGAGTGGGATTTGAACACTCAACCTTGTGTTCCAAAGGCGGGCGCACTACCACTGCACCACCGCTCCAGCTGAAAACGCATTTTTCAGAAATGGCACTTCCCAAGATCCTAGAGCCTCGTGGTTGGTACCAATCGATCCGGAATGACCTGATTAGTGGGGGTAGATGCAACTTTTAAGTCTTTACGACCTTCAGAGAAAAAGTTATTAGCCGAGATAAATTTGCTTTTTTTAGCACTTTGAGCACTTTTCCTAAATGGCACTTCCCAAGGTCCTAGAGCCTCGTGGTTGGTACCAATCGATCCGGAATGACCTGATTAGTGGGGGTAGATGCAACTTCTGAGTCTCTACGACCTTCAGAAGGAAAGTTATGAAATAAAATGTGAAAAAAATAAAAATTGCCATGAGTGGGATTTGAACACTCAACCTTGTGTTCCAAAGGCGGGCGCACTACCACTGCACCACCGCTCCAGCTGAAAACGCATTTTTCAGAAATGGCACTTCCCAAGGTCCTAGAGCCTCGTGGTTGGTACCAATCGACCCGGAATGACCTGATTAGTGGGGGTAGATGCAACTTTTAAGTCTCTACGACCTTCAAAGAAAAAGTTATTAGCCGAGTGAAAATTGGCTTTTTTTAGCACTTTGAGCACTTTTCCTAAATGGCACTTCCCAAGGTCCTAGAGCCTCGTGGTTGGTACCAATCGATCCGGAATGACCTGATTAGTGGGGGTAGATGCAACTTCCGAGTCTCTACAACCTTCAGAAGGAAAGTTATGAAATAAAATGTGAAAAAAATAAAAATTGCCATGAGTGGGATTTGAACACTCAACCTTGTGTTCCAAAGGCGGGCGCACTACCACTGCACCACCGCTCCAGCTGAAAACGCATTTTTCAGAAATGGCACTTCCCAAGATCCTAGAGCCTCGTGGTTGGTACCAATCGATCCGGAATGACCTGATTAGTGGGGGTAGATGCAACTTTTAAGTCTTTACGACCTTCAGAGAAAAAGTTATTAGCCGAGATAAATTTGCTTTTTTTAGCACTTTGAGCACTTTTCCTAAATGGCACTTCCCAAGGTCCTAGAGCCTCGGGGTTGGTACCAATCGATCCGGAATGACCTGATTAGTGGGGGTAGATGCAACTTCTGAGTCTCTACGACCTTCAGAAGGAAAGTTAAGAAATAAAATGTGAAAAAAATAAAAATTGCCATGAGCGGGATTTGAACACACAACCTTGTGTTCCAAAGGCGGGCGCACTACCACTGCACCACCGCTCCAGCTGAAAACGCATTTTTCAGAAATGGCACTTCCCAAGGTCCTAGAGCCTCGTGGTTGGTACCAATCGATCCGGAATGACCTGATTAGTGGGGGTAGATGCAACTTTTAAGTCTCTACGACCTTCAGAGAAAAAGTTATTAGCCGAGATAAATTTGCTTTTTTTAGCACTTTGAGCACTTTTCCTAAATGGCACTTCCCAAGGTCCTAGAGCCTCGGGGTTGGTACCAATCGATCCGGAATGACCTGATTAGTGGGGGTAGATGCAACTTCCGAGTCTCTACGAACTTCAGAGAAAAAGTTATTAGCCGAGATAAATTTGCTTTTTTTAGCACTTTGAGCACTTTTCCTAAATGGCACTTCCCAAGGTCCTAGAGCCTCGTGGTTGGTACCAATCGATCCGGAATGACCTGATTAGTGGGGGTAGATGCAACTTCTGAGTCTCTACGACCTTCAGAAGGAAAGTTAAGAAATAAAATGTGAAAAAAATAAAAATTGCCATGAGCGGGATTTGAACACTCAACCTTGTGTTCCAAAGGCGGGCGCACTACCACTGCACCACCGCTCCAGCTGAAAACGCATTTTTCAGAAATGGCACTTCCCAAGGTCCTAGAGCCTCGTGGTTGGTACCAATCGATCCGGAATGACCTGATTAGTGGGGGTAGATGCAACTTTTAAGTCTCTACGACCTTCAGAGAAAAAGTTATTAGCCGAGATAAATTTGCTTTTTTTAGCACTTTGAGCACTTTTCCTAAATGGCACTTCCCAAGGTCCTAGAGCCTCGGGGTTGGTACCAATCGATCCGGAATGACCTGATTAGTGGGGGTAGATGCAACTTCCGAGTCTCTACGAACTTCAGAGAAAAAGTTATTAGCCGAGATAAATTTGCTTTTTTTAGCACTTTGAGCACTTTTCCTAAATGGCACTTCCCAAGGTCCTAGAGCCTCGTGGTTGGTACCAATCGATCCGGAATGACCTGATTAGTGGGGGTAGATGCAACTTCTGAGTCTCTACGACCTTCAGAAGGAAAGTTAAGAAATAAAATGTGAAAAAAATAAAAATTGCCATGAGCGGGATTTGAACACTCAACCTTGTGTTCCAAAGGCGGGCGCACTACCACTGCACCACCGCTCCAGCTGAAAACGCATTTTTCAGAAATGGCACTTCCCAAGGTCCTAGAGCCTCGTGGTTGGTACCAATCGATCCGGAATGACCTGATTAGTGGGGGTAGATGCAACTTTTAAGTCTCTACGACCTTCAGTGAAAAAGTTATTAGCCGAGATAAATTTGCTTTTTTTAGCACTTTGAGCACTTTTCCTAAATGGCACTTCCCAAGGTCCTAGAGCCTCGGGGTTGGTACCAATCGATCCGGAATGACCTGATTAGTGGGGGTAGATGCAACTTCCGAGTCTCTACGACCTTCAGAGAAAAAGTTATTAGCCGAGATAAATTTGCTTTTTTTAGCACTTTGAGCACTTTTCCTAAATGGCACTTCCCAAGGTCCTAGAGCCTCGGGGTTGGTACCAATCGATCCGGAATGACCTGATTAGTGGGGGTAGATGCAACTACCGAGTCTCTACGACCTTCAGAAGGAAAGTTAAGAAATAAAATGTGAAAAAAATAAAAATTGCCATGAGCGGGATTTGAACACTCAACCTTGTGTTCCAAAGGCGGGCGCACTACCACTGCACCACCGCTCCAGCTGAAAACGCATTTTTCAGAAATGGCACTTCCCAAGGTCCTAGAGCCTCGTGGTTGGTACCAATCGATCCGGAATGACCTGATTAGTGGGGGTAGATGCAACTTCCGAGTCTCTACGACCTTCAGAGAAAAAGTTATTAGCCGAGATAAATTTGCTTTTTTTAGCACTTTGAGCACTTTTCCTAAATGGCACTTCCCAAGGTCCTAGAGCCTCGGGGTTGGTACCAATCGATCCGGAATGACCTGATTAGTGGGGGTAGATGCAACTTCTGAGTCTCTACGACCTTCAGAAGGAAAGTTAAGAAATAAAATGTGAAAAAAATAAAAATTGCCATGAGCGGGATTTGAACACTCAACCTTGTGTTCCAAAGGCGGGCGCACTACCACTGCACCACCGCTCCAGCTGAAAACGCATTTTTCAGAAATGGCACTTCCCAAGGTCCTAGAGCCTCGTGGTTGGTACCAATCGATCCGGAATGACCTGATTAGTGGGGGTAGATGCAACTTTTAAGTCTCTACGACCTTCAGTGAAAAAGTTATTAGCCGAGATAAATTTGCTTTTTTTAGCACTTTGAGCACTTTTCCTAAATGGCACTTCCCAAGGTCCTAGAGCCTCGGGGTTGGTACCAATCGATCCGGAATGACCTGATTAGTGGGGGTAGATGCAACTTCCGAGTCTCTACGACCTTCAGAGAAAAAGTTATTAGCCGAGATAAATTTGCTTTTTTTAGCACTTTGAGCACTTTTCCTAAATGGCACTTCCCAAGGTCCTAGAGCCTCGGGGTTGGTACCAATCGATCCGGAATGACCTGATTAGTGGGGGTAGATGCAACTACCGAGTCTCTACGACCTTCAGAAGGAAAGTTAAGAAATAAAATGTGAAAAAAATAAAAATTGCCATGAGCGGGATTTGAACACTCAACCTTGTGTTCCAAAGGCGGGCGCACTACCACTGCACCACCGCTCCAGCTGAAAACGCATTTTTCAGAAATGGCACTTCCCAAGGTCCTAGAGCCTCGTGGTTGGTACCAATCGATCCGGAATGACCTGATTAGTGGGGGTAGATGCAACTTCCGAGTCTCTACGACCTTCAGAGAAAAAGTTATTAGCCGAGATAAATTTGCTTTTTTTAGCACTTTGAGCACTTTTCCTAAATGGCACTTCCCAAGGTCCTAGAGCCTCGGGGTTGGTACCAATCGATCCGGAATGACCTGATTAGTGGGGGTAGATGCAACTTCCGAGTCTCTACGACCTTCAGAAGGAAAGTTAAGAAATAAAATGTGAAAAAAATAAAAATTGCCATGAGCGGGATTTGAACACTCAACCTTGTGTTCCAAAGGCGGGCGCACTACCACTGCACCACCGCTCCTCCTGAAAACGCATTTTTCAGAAATGGCACTTCCCAAGGTCCTAGAGCCTCGGGGTTGGTACCAATCGATCCGGAATGACCTGATTAGTGGGGGTAGATGCAACTTCCGAGTCTCTACGACCTTCAGAGAAAAAGTTATTAGCCAAGATAAATTTGCTTTTTTTAGCACTTTGAGCACTTTTCCTAAATGGCACTTCCCAAGGTCCTAGAGCCTCGGGGTTGGTACCAATCGATCCGGAATGACCTGATTAGTGGGGGTAGATGCAACTTCCGAGTCTCTACGACCTTCAGAAGGAAAGTTAAGAAATAAAATGTGAAAAAAATAAAAATTGCCATGAGCGGGATTTGAACACTCAACCTTGTGTTCCAAAGGCGGGCGCACTACCACTGCACCACCGCTCCAGCTGAAAACGCATTTTTCAGAAATGGCACTTCCCAAGGTCCTAGAGCCTCGTGGTTGGTACCAATCGATCCGGAATGACCTGATTAGTGGGGGTAGATGCAACTTCCGAGTCTCTACGACCTTCAGAGAAAAAGTTATTAGCCGAGATAAATTTGCTTTTTTTAGCACTTTGAGCACTTTTCCTAAATGGCACTTCCCAAGGTCCTAGAGCCTCGGGGTTGGTACCAATCGATCCGGAATGACCTGATTAGTGGGGGTAGATGCAACTTCCGAGTCTCTACGACCTTCAGAAGGAAAGTTAAGAAATAAAATGTGAAAAAAATAAAAATTGCCATGAGCGGGATTTGAACACTCAACCTTGTGTTCCAAAGGCGGGCGCACTACCACTGCACCACCGCTCCAGCTGAAAACGCATTTTTCAGAAATGGCACTTCCCAAGGTCCTAGAGCCTCGTGGTTGGTACCAATCGATCCGGAATGACCTGATTAGTGGGGGTAGATGCAACTTTTAAGTCTCTACGACCTTCAGAGAAAAAGTTATTAGCCGAGATAAATTTGCTTTTTTTAGCACTTTGAGCACTTTTCCTAAATGGCACTTCCCAAGGTCCTAGAGCCTCGGGGTTGGTACCAATCGATCCGGAATGACCTGATTAGTGGGGGTAGATGCAACTTCCGAGTCTCTACGAACTTCAGAGAAAAAGTTATTAGCCGAGATAAATTTGCTTTTTTTAGCACTTTGAGCACTTTTCCTAAATGGCACTTCCCAAGGTCCTAGAGCCTCGGGGTTGGTACCAATCGATCCGGAATGACCTGATTAGTGGGGGTAGATGCAACTTCCGAGTCTCTACGACCTTCAGAAGGAAAGTTAAGAAATAAAATGTGAAAAAAATAAAAATTGCCATGAGCGGGATTTGAACACTCAACCTTGTGTTCCAAAGGCGGGCGCACTACCACTGCACCACCGCTCCAGCTGAAAACGCATTTTTCAGAAATGGCACTTCCCAAGGTCCTAGAGCCTCGTGGTTGGTACCAATCGATCCGGAATGACCTGATTAGTGGGGGTAGATGCAACTTTTAAGTCTCTACGACCTTCAGTGAAAAAGTTATTAGCCGAGATAAATTTGCTTTTTTTAGCACTTTGAGCACTTTTCCTAAATGGCACTTCCCAAGGTCCTAGAGCCTCGGGGTTGGTACCAATCGATCCGGAATGACCTGATTAGTGGGGGTAGATGCAACTTCCGAGTCTCTACGACCTTCAGAGAAAAAGTTATTAGCCGAGATAAATTTGCTTTTTTTAGCACTTTGAGCACTTTTCCTAAATGGCACTTCCCAAGGTCCTAGAGCCTCGGGGTTGGTACCAATCGATCCGGAATGACCTGATTAGTGGGGGTAGATGCAACTACCGAGTCTCTACGACCTTCAGAAGGAAAGTTAAGAAATAAAATGTGAAAAAAATAAAAATTGCCATGAGCGGGATTTGAACACTCAACCTTGTGTTCCAAAGGCGGGCGCACTACCACTGCACCACCGCTCCAGCTGAAAACGCATTTTTCAGAAATGGCACTTCCCAAGGTCCTAGAGCCTCGTGGTTGGTACCAATCGATCCGGAATGACCTGATTAGTGGGGGTAGATGCAACTTCCGAGTCTCTACGACCTTCAGAGAAAAAGTTATTAGCCGAGATAAATTTGCTTTTTTTAGCACTTTGAGCACTTTTCCTAAATGGCACTTCCCAAGGTCCTAGAGCCTCGGGGTTGGTACCAATCGATCCGGAATGACCTGATTAGTGGGGGTAGATGCAACTTCCGAGTCTCTACGACCTTCAGAAGGAAAGTTAAGAAATAAAATGTGAAAAAAATAAAAATTGCCATGAGCGGGATTTGAACACTCAACCTTGTGTTCCAAAGGCGGGCGCACTACCACTGCACCACCGCTCCTCCTGAAAACGCATTTTTCAGAAATGGCACTTCCCAAGGTCCTAGAGCCTCGGGGTTGGTACCAATCGATCCGGAATGACCTGATTAGTTGGGGTAGATGCAACTTCCGAGTCTCTACGACCTTCAGAGAAAAAGTTATTAGCCGAGATAAATTTGCTTTTTTTAGCACTTTGAGCACTTTTCCTAAATGGCACTTCCCAAGGTCCTAGAGCCTCGGGGTTGGTACCAATCGATCCGGAATGACCTGATTAGTGGGGGTAGATGCAACTTCCGAGTCTCTACGACCTTCAGAAGGAAAGTTAAGAAATAAAATGTGAAAAAAATAAAAATTGCCATGAGCGGGATTTGAACACTCAACCTTGTGTTCCAAAGGCGGGCGCACTACCACTGCACCACCGCTCCTCCTGAAAACGCATTTTTCAGAAATGGCACTTCCCAAGGTCCTAGAGCCTCGGGGTTGGTACCAATCGATCCGGAATGACCTGATTAGTTGGGGTAGATGCAACTTCCGAGTCTCTACGACCTTCAGAGAAAAAGTTATTAGCCGAGATAAATTTGCTTTTTTTAGCACTTTGAGCACTTTTCCTAAATGGCACTTCCCAAGGTCCTAGAGCCTCGGGGTTGGTACCAATCGATCCGGAATGACCTGATTAGTGGGGGTAGATGCAACTTCCGAGTCTCTACGACCTTCAGAAGGAAAGTTAAGAAATAAAATGTGAAAAAAATAAAAATTGCCATGAGCGGGATTTGAACACTCAACCTTGTGTTCCAAAGGCGGGCGCACTACCACTGCACCACCGCTCCAGCTGAAAACGCATTTTTCAGAAATGGCACTTCCCAAGGTCCTAGAGCCTCGGGGTTGGTACCAATCGATCCGGAATGACCTGATTAGTTGGGGTAGATGCAACTTCCGAGTCTCTACGACCTTCAGAGAAAAAGTTATTAGCCGAGATAAATTTGCTTTTTTTAGCACTTTGAGCACTTTTCCTAAATGGCACTTCCCAAGGTCCTAGAGCCTCGGGGTTGGTACCAATCGATCCGGAATGACCTGATTAGTGGGGGTAGATGCAACTTCCGAGTCTCTACGACCTTCAGAAGGAAAGTTAAGAAATAAAATGTGAAAAAAATAAAAATTGCCATGAGCGGGATTTGAACACTCAACCTTGTGTTCCAAAGGCGGGCGCACTACCACTGCACCACCGCTCCTCCTGAAAACGCATTTTTCAGAAATGGCACTTCCCAAGGTCCTAGAGCCTCGTGGTTGGTACCAATCGATCCGGAATGACCTGATTAGTGGGGGTAGATGCAACTTTTAAGTCTCTACGACCTTCAGAGAAAAGGTTATTAGCCGAGATAAATTTGCTTTTTTTAGCACTTTGAGCACTTTTCCTAAATGGCACTTCCCAAGGTCCTAGAGCCTCGGGGTTGGTACCAATCGATCCGGAATGACCTGATTAGTGGGGGTAGATGCAACTTCCGAGTCTCTACGACCTTCAGAGAAAAAGTTATTAGCCGAGATAAATTTGCTTTTTTTAGCACTTTGAGCACTTTTCCTAAATGGCACTTCCCAAGGTCCTAGAGCCTCGTGGTTGGTACCAATCGATCCGGAATGACCTGATTAGTGGGGGTAGATGCAACTTCCGAGTCTCTACGACCTTCAGAAGGAAAGTTAAGAAATAAAATGTGAAAAAAATAAAAATTGCCATGAGCGGGATTTGAACACTCAACCTTGTGTTCCAAAGGCGGGCGCACTACCACTGCACCACCGCTCCTCCTGAAAACGCATTTTTCAGAAATGGCACTTCCCAAGGTCCTAGAGCCTCGTGGTTGGTACCAATCGATCCGGAATGACCTGATTAGTGGGGGTAGATGCAACTTCTAAGTCTCTACGACCTTCAGAGAAAAAGTTATTAGCCGAGATAAAGTTGCTTTTTTTAGCACTTTGAGCACTTTTCCTAAATGGCACTTCCCAAGGTCCTAGAGCCTCGGGGTTGGTACCAATCGATCCGGAATGACCTGATTAGTGGGATTAGATGCAACTTTTAAGTCTCTACGACCTTCAGAGAAAAAGTTATTAGCCGAGATAAATTTGCTTTTTTTAGCACTTTGAGCACTTTTCCTAAATGGCACTTCCCAAGGTCCTAGAGCCTCGTGGTTGGTACCAATCGATCCGGAATGACCTGATTAGTGGGGGTAGATGCAACTTTTAAGTCTCTACGACCTTCAGAGAAAAAGTTATTAGCCGAGATAAATTTGCTTTTTTTAGCACTTTGAGCACTTTTCCTAAATGGCACTTCCCAAGGTCCTAGAGCCTCGGGGTTGGTACCAATCGATCCGGAATGACCTGATTAGTGGGGGTAGATGCAACTTCCGAGTCTCTACGACCTTCAGAAGGAAAGTTAAGAAATAAAATGTGAAAAAAATAAAAATTGCCATGAGCGGGATTTGAACACTCAACCTTGTGTTCCAAAGGCGGGCGCACTACCACTGCACCACCGCTCCAGCTGAAAACGCATTTTTCAGAAATGGCACTTCCCAAGGTCCTAGAGCCTCGTGGTTGGTACCAATCGATCCGGAATGACCTGATTAGTGGGGGTAGATGCAACTTCCGAGTCTCTACGACCTTCAGAGAAAAAGTTATTAGCCGAGATAAATTTGCTTTTTTTAGCACTTTGAGCACTTTTCCTAAATGGCACTTCCCAAGGTCCTAGAGCCTCGGGGTTGGTACCAATCGATCCGGAATGACCTGATTAGTGGGGGTAGATGCAACTTCCGAGTCTCTACGACCTTCAGAAGGAAAGTTAAGAAATAAAATGTGAAAAAAATAAAAATTGCCATGAGCGGGATTTGAACACTCAACCTTGTGTTCCAAAGGCGGGCGCACTACCACTGCACCACCGCTCCAGCTGAAAACGCATTTTTCAGAAATGGCACTTCCCAAGGTCCTAGAGCCTCGTGGTTGGTACCAATCGACCCGGAATGACCTGATTAGTGGGGGTAGATGCAACTTTTAAGTCTCTACGACCTTCAAAGAAAAAGTTATTAGCCGAGTGAAAATTGGCTTTTTTTAGCACTTTGAGCACTTTTCCTAAATGGCACTTCCCAAGGTCCTAGAGCCTCGTGGTTGGTACCAATCGATCCGGAATGACCTGATTAGTGGGGGTAGATGCAACTTCTGAGTCTCTACGACCTTCAGAAGGAAAGTTAAGAAATAAAATGTGAAAAAAATAAAAATTGCCATGAGCGGGATTTGAACACACAACCTTGTGTTCCAAAGGCGGGCGCACTACCACTGCACCACCGCTCCAGCTGAAAACGCATTTTTCAGAAATGGCACTTCCCAAGGTCCTAGAGCCTCGTGGTTGGTACCAATCGATCCGGAATGACCTGATTAGTGGGGGTAGATGCAACTTTTAAGTCTCTACGACCTTCAGAGAAAAAGTTATTAGCCGAGATAAATTTGCTTTTTTTAGCACTTTGAGCACTTTTCCTAAATGGCACTTCCCAAGGTCCTAGAGCCTCGGGGTTGGTACCAATCGATCCGGAATGACCTGATTAGTGGGGGTAGATGCAACTTCCGAGTCTCTACGAACTTCAGAGAAAAAGTTATTAGCCGAGATAAATTTGCTTTTTTTAGCACTTTGAGCACTTTTCCTAAATGGCACTTCCCAAGGTCCTAGAGCCTCGTGGTTGGTACCAATCGATCCGGAATGACCTGATTAGTGGGGGTAGATGCAACTTCTGAGTCTCTACGACCTTCAGAAGGAAAGTTAAGAAATAAAATGTGAAAAAAATAAAAATTGCCATGAGCGGGATTTGAACACTCAACCTTGTGTTCCAAAGGCGGGCGCACTACCACTGCACCACCGCTCCAGCTGAAAACGCATTTTTCAGAAATGGCACTTCCCAAGGTCCTAGAGCCTCGTGGTTGGTACCAATCGATCCGGAATGACCTGATTAGTGGGGGTAGATGCAACTTTTAAGTCTCTACGACCTTCAGTGAAAAAGTTATTAGCCGAGATAAATTTGCTTTTTTAGCACTTTGAGCACTTTTCCTAAATGGCACTTCCCAAGGTCCTAGAGCCTCGGGGTTGGTACCAATCGATCCGGAATGACCTGATTAGTGGGGGTAGATGCAACTTCCGAGTCTCTACGACCTTCAGAGAAAAAGTTATTAGCCGAGATAAATTTGCTTTTTTTAGCACTTTGAGCACTTTTCCTAAATGGCACTTCCCAAGGTCCTAGAGCCTCGGGGTTGGTACCAATCGATCCGGAATGACCTGATTAGTGGGGGTAGATGCAACTTCTGAGTCTCTACGACCTTCAGAAGGAAAGTTATGAAATAAAATGTGAAAAAAATAAAAATTGCCATGAGTGGGATTTGAACACTCAACCTTGTGTTCCAAAGGCGGGCGCACTACCACTGCACCACCGCTCCAGCTGAAAACGCATTTTTCAGAAATGGCACTTCCCAAGGTCCTAGAGCCTCGTGGTTGGTACCAATCGACCCGGAATGACCTGATTAGTGGGGGTAGATGCAACTTTTAAGTCTCTACGACCTTCAAAGAAAAAGTTATTAGCCGAGTGAAAATTTGCTTTTTTTAGCACTTTGAGCACTTTTCCTAAATGGCACTTCCCAAGGTCCTAGAGCCTCGTGGTTGGTACCAATCGATCCGGAATTACCTGATTAGTGGGGGTAGATGCAACTTCCGAGTCTCTACAACCTTCAGAAGGAAAGTTATGAAATAAAATGTGAAAAAAATAAAAATTGCCATGAGTGGGATTTGAACACTCAACCTTGTGTTCCAAAGGCGGGCGCACTACCACTGCACCACCGCTCCAGCTGAAAACGCATTTTTCAGAAATGGCACTTCCCAAGATCCTAGAGCCTCGTGGTTGGTACCAATCGATCCGGAATGACCTGATTAGTGGGGGTAGATGCAACTTTTAAGTCTTTACGACCTTCAGAGAAAAAGTTATTAGCCGAGATAAATTTGCTTTTTTTAGCACTTTGAGCACTTTTCCTAAATGGCACTTCCCAAGGTCCTAGAGCCTCGGGGTTGGTACCAATCGATCCGGAATGACCTGATTAGTGGGGGTAGATGCAACTTCTGAGTCTCTACGACCTTCAGAAGGAAAGTTAAGAAATAAAATGTGAAAAAAATAAAAATTGCCATGAGCGGGATTTGAACACACAACCTTGTGTTCCAAAGGCGGGCGCACTACCACTGCACCACCGCTCCAGCTGAAAACGCATTTTTCAGAAATGGCACTTCCCAAGGTCCTAGAGCCTCGTGGTTGGTACCAATCGATCCGGAATGACCTGATTAGTGGGGGTAGATGCAACTTTTAAGTCTCTACGACCTTCAGAGAAAAAGTTATTAGCCGAGATAAATTTGCTTTTTTTAGCACTTTGAGCACTTTTCCTAAATGGCACTTCCCAAGGTCCTAGAGCCTCGGGGTTGGTACCAATCGATCCGGAATGACCTGATTAGTGGGGGTAGATGCAACTTCCGAGTCTCTACGAACTTCAGAGAAAAAGTTATTAGCCGAGATAAATTTGCTTTTTTTAGCACTTTGAGCACTTTTCCTAAATGGCACTTCCCAAGGTCCTAGAGCCTCGTGGTTGGTACCAATCGATCCGGAATGACCTGATTAGTGGGGGTAGATGCAACTTCTGAGTCTCTACGACCTTCAGAAGGAAAGTTAAGAAATAAAATGTGAAAAAAATAAAAATTGCCATGAGCGGGATTTGAACACTCAACCTTGTGTTCCAAAGGCGGGCGCACTACCACTGCACCACCGCTCCAGCTGAAAACGCATTTTTCAGAAATGGCACTTCCCAAGGTCCTAGAGCCTCGTGGTTGGTACCAATCGATCCGGAATGACCTGATTAGTGGGGGTAGATGCAACTTTTAAGTCTCTACGACCTTCAGTGAAAAAGTTATTAGCCGAGATAAATTTGCTTTTTTAGCACTTTGAGCACTTTTCCTAAATGGCACTTCCCAAGGTCCTAGAGCCTCGGGGTTGGTACCAATCGATCCGGAATGACCTGATTAGTGGGGGTAGATGCAACTTCCGAGTCTCTACGACCTTCAGAGAAAAAGTTATTAGCCGAGATAAATTTGCTTTTTTTAGCACTTTGAGCACTTTTCCTAAATGGCACTTCCCAAGGTCCTAGAGCCTCGGGGTTGGTACCAATCGATCCGGAATGACCTGATTAGTGGGGGTAGATGCAACTTCTGAGTCTCTACGACCTTCAGAAGGAAAGTTATGAAATAAAATGTGAAAAAAATAAAAATTGCCATGAGTGGGATTTGAACACTCAACCTTGTGTTCCAAAGGCGGGCGCACTACCACTGCACCACCGCTCCAGCTGAAAACGCATTTTTCAGAAATGGCACTTCCCAAGGTCCTAGAGCCTCGTGGTTGGTACCAATCGACCCGGAATGACCTGATTAGTGGGGGTAGATGCAACTTTTAAGTCTCTACGACCTTCAAAGAAAAAGTTATTAGCCGAGTGAAAATTTGCTTTTTTTAGCACTTTGAGCACTTTTCCTAAATGGCACTTCCCAAGGTCCTAGAGCCTCGTGGTTGGTACCAATCGATCCGGAATTACCTGATTAGTGGGGGTAGATGCAACTTCCGAGTCTCTACAACCTTCAGAAGGAAAGTTATGAAATAAAATGTGAAAAAAATAAAAATTGCCATGAGTGGGATTTGAACACTCAACCTTGTGTTCCAAAGGCGGGCGCACTACCACTGCACCACCGCTCCAGCTGAAAACGCATTTTTCAGAAATGGCACTTCCCAAGATCCTAGAGCCTCGTGGTTGGTACCAATCGATCCGGAATGACCTGATTAGTGGGGGTAGATGCAACTTTTAAGTCTTTACGACCTTCAGAGAAAAAGTTATTAGCCGAGATAAATTTGCTTTTTTTAGCACTTTGAGCACTTTTCCTAAATGGCACTTCCCAAGGTCCTAGAGCCTCGGGGTTGGTACCAATCGATCCGGAATGACCTGATTAGTGGGGGTAGATGCAACTTCTGAGTCTCTACGACCTTCAGAAGGAAAGTTAAGAAATAAAATGTGAAAAAAATAAAAATTGCCATGAGCGGGATTTGAACACACAACCTTGTGTTCCAAAGGCGGGCGCACTACCACTGCACCACCGCTCCAGCTGAAAACGCATTTTTCAGAAATGGCACTTCCCAAGGTCCTAGAGCCTCGTGGTTGGTACCAATCGATCCGGAATGACCTGATTAGTGGGGGTAGATGCAACTTTTAAGTCTCTACGACCTTCAGAGAAAAAGTTATTAGCCGAGATAAATTTGCTTTTTTTAGCACTTTGAGCACTTTTCCTAAATGGCACTTCCCAAGGTCCTAGAGCCTCGGGGTTGGTACCAATCGATCCGGAATGACCTGATTAGTGGGGGTAGATGCAACTTCCGAGTCTCTACGAACTTCAGAGAAAAAGTTATTAGCCGAGATAAATTTGCTTTTTTTAGCACTTTGAGCACTTTTCCTAAATGGCACTTCCCAAGGTCCTAGAGCCTCGTGGTTGGTACCAATCGATCCGGAATGACCTGATTAGTGGGGGTAGATGCAACTTCTGAGTCTCTACGACCTTCAGAAGGAAAGTTAAGAAATAAAATGTGAAAAAAATAAAAATTGCCATGAGCGGGATTTGAACACTCAACCTTGTGTTCCAAAGGCGGGCGCACTACCACTGCACCACCGCTCCAGCTGAAAACGCATTTTTCAGAAATGGCACTTCCCAAGGTCCTAGAGCCTCGTGGTTGGTACCAATCGATCCGGAATGACCTGATTAGTGGGGGTAGATGCAACTTTTAAGTCTCTACGACCTTCAGTGAAAAAGTTATTAGCCGAGATAAATTTGCTTTTTTTAGCACTTTGAGCACTTTTCCTAAATGGCACTTCCCAAGGTCCTAGAGCCTCGGGGTTGGTACCAATCGATCCGGAATGACCTGATTAGTGGGGGTAGATGCAACTTCTGAGTCTCTACGACCTTCAGAAGGAAAGTTATGAAATAAAATGTGAAAAAAATAAAAATTGCCATGAGTGGGATTTGAACACTCAACCTTGTGTTCCAAAGGCGGGCGCACTACCACTGCACCACCGCTCCAGCTGAAAACGCATTTTTCAGAAATGGCACTTCCCAAGGTCCTAGAGCCTCGTGGTTGGTACCAATCGACCCGGAATGACCTGATTAGTGGGGGTAGATGCAACTTTTAAGTCTCTACGACCTTCAAAGAAAAAGTTATTAGCCGAGTGAAAATTTGCTTTTTTTAGCACTTTGAGCACTTTTCCTAAATGGCACTTCCCAAGGTCCTAGAGCCTCGTGGTTGGTACCAATCGATCCGGAATTACCTGATTAGTGGGGGTAGATGCAACTTCCGAGTCTCTACAACCTTCAGAAGGAAAGTTATGAAATAAAATGTGAAAAAAATAAAAATTGCCATGAGTGGGATTTGAACACTCAACCTTGTGTTCCAAAGGCGGGCGCACTACCACTGCACCACCGCTCCAGCTGAAAACGCATTTTTCAGAAATGGCACTTCCCAAGATCCTAGAGCCTCGTGGTTGGTACCAATCGATCCGGAATGACCTGATTAGTGGGGGTAGATGCAACTTTTAAGTCTTTACGACCTTCAGAGAAAAAGTTATTAGCCGAGATAAATTTGCTTTTTTTAGCACTTTGAGCACTTTTCCTAAATGGCACTTCCCAAGGTCCTAGAGCCTCGGGGTTGGTACCAATCGATCCGGAATGACCTGATTAGTGGGGGTAGATGCAACTTCTGAGTCTCTACGACCTTCAGAAGGAAAGTTAAGAAATAAAATGTGAAAAAAATAAAAATTGCCATGAGCGGGATTTGAACACACAACCTTGTGTTCCAAAGGCGGGCGCACTACCACTGCACCACCGCTCCAGCTGAAAACGCATTTTTCAGAAATGGCACTTCCCAAGGTCCTAGAGCCTCGTGGTTGGTACCAATCGATCCGGAATGACCTGATTAGTGGGGGTAGATGCAACTTTTAAGTCTCTACGACCTTCAGAGAAAAAGTTATTAGCCGAGATAAATTTGCTTTTTTTAGCACTTTGAGCACTTTTCCTAAATGGCACTTCCCAAGGTCCTAGAGCCTCGGGGTTGGTACCAATCGATCCGGAATGACCTGATTAGTGGGGGTAGATGCAACTTCCGAGTCTCTACGAACTTCAGAGAAAAAGTTATTAGCCGAGATAAATTTGCTTTTTTTAGCACTTTGAGCACTTTTCCTAAATGGCACTTCCCAAGGTCCTAGAGCCTCGTGGTTGGTACCAATCGATCCGGAATGACCTGATTAGTGGGGGTAGATGCAACTTCTGAGTCTCTACGACCTTCAGAAGGAAAGTTAAGAAATAAAATGTGAAAAAAATAAAAATTGCCATGAGCGGGATTTGAACACTCAACCTTGTGTTCCAAAGGCGGGCGCACTACCACTGCACCACCGCTCCAGCTGAAAACGCATTTTTCAGAAATGGCACTTCCCAAGGTCCTAGAGCCTCGTGGTTGGTACCAATCGATCCGGAATGACCTGATTAGTGGGGGTAGATGCAACTTTTAAGTCTCTACGACCTTCAGTGAAAAAGTTATTAGCCGAGATAAATTTGCTTTTTTTAGCACTTTGAGCACTTTTCCTAAATGGCACTTCCCAAGGTCCTAGAGCCTCGGGGTTGGTACCAATCGATCCGGAATGACCTGATTAGTGGGGGTAGATGCAACTTCCGAGTCTCTACGACCTTCAGAGAAAAAGTTATTAGCCGAGATAAATTTGCTTTTTTTAGCACTTTGAGCACTTTTCCTAAATGGCACTTCCCAAGGTCCTAGAGCCTCGGGGTTGGTACCAATCGATCCGGAATGACCTGATTAGTGGGGGTAGATGCAACTACCGAGTCTCTACGACCTTCAGAAGGAAAGTTAAGAAATAAAATGTGAAAAAAATAAAAATTGCCATGAGCGGGATTTGAACACTCAACCTTGTGTTCCAAAGGCGGGCGCACTACCACTGCACCACCGCTCCAGCTGAAAACGCATTTTTCAGAAATGGCACTTCCCAAGGTCCTAGAGCCTCGTGGTTGGTACCAATCGATCCGGAATGACCTGATTAGTGGGGGTAGATGCAACTTCCGAGTCTCTACGACCTTCAGAGAAAAAGTTATTAGCCGAGATAAATTTGCTTTTTTTAGCACTTTGAGCACTTTTCCTAAATGGCACTTCCCAAGGTCCTAGAGCCTCGGGGTTGGTACCAATCGATCCGGAATGACCTGATTAGTGGGGGTAGATGCAACTTCTGAGTCTCTACGACCTTCAGAAGGAAAGTTAAGAAATAAAATGTGAAAAAAATAAAAATTGCCATGAGCGGGATTTGAACACTCAACCTTGTGTTCCAAAGGCGGGCGCACTACCACTGCACCACCGCTCCAGCTGAAAACGCATTTTTCAGAAATGGCACTTCCCAAGGTCCTAGAGCCTCGTGGTTGGTACCAATCGATCCGGAATGACCTGATTAGTGGGGGTAGATGCAACTTTTAAGTCTCTACGACCTTCAGTGAAAAAGTTATTAGCCGAGATAAATTTGCTTTTTTTAGCACTTTGAGCACTTTTCCTAAATGGCACTTCCCAAGGTCCTAGAGCCTCGGGGTTGGTACCAATCGATCCGGAATGACCTGATTAGTGGGGGTAGATGCAACTTCCGAGTCTCTACGACCTTCAGAAGGAAAGTTAAGAAATAAAATGTGAAAAAAATAAAAATTGCCATGAGCGGGATTTGAACACTCAACCTTGTGTTCCAAAGGCGGGCGCACTACCACTGCACCACCGCTCCTCCTGAAAACGCATTTTTCAGAAATGGCACTTCCCAAGGTCCTAGAGCCTCGGGGTTGGTACCAATCGATCCGGAATGACCTGATTAGTGGGGGTAGATGCAACTTCCGAGTCTCTACGACCTTCAGAGAAAAAGTTATTAGCCAAGATAAATTTGCTTTTTTTAGCACTTTGAGCACTTTTCCTAAATGGCACTTCCCAAGGTCCTAGAGCCTCGGGGTTGGTACCAATCGATCCGGAATGACCTGATTAGTGGGGGTAGATGCAACTTCCGAGTCTCTACGACCTTCAGAAGGAAAGTTAAGAAATAAAATGTGAAAAAAATAAAAATTGCCATGAGCGGGATTTGAACACTCAACCTTGTGTTCCAAAGGCGGGCGCACTACCACTGCACCACCGCTCCAGCTGAAAACGCATTTTTCAGAAATGGCACTTCCCAAGGTCCTAGAGCCTCGTGGTTGGTACCAATCGATCCGGAATGACCTGATTAGTGGGGGTAGATGCAACTTCCGAGTCTCTACGACCTTCAGAGAAAAAGTTATTAGCCGAGATAAATTTGCTTTTTTTAGCACTTTGAGCACTTTTCCTAAATGGCACTTCCCAAGGTCCTAGAGCCTCGGGGTTGGTACCAATCGATCCGGAATGACCTGATTAGTGGGGGTAGATGCAACTTCCGAGTCTCTACGACCTTCAGAAGGAAAGTTAAGAAATAAAATGTGAAAAAAATAAAAATTGCCATGAGCGGGATTTGAACACTCAACCTTGTGTTCCAAAGGCGGGCGCACTACCACTGCACCACCGCTCCAGCTGAAAACGCATTTTTCAGAAATGGCACTTCCCAAGGTCCTAGAGCCTCGTGGTTGGTACCAATCGATCCGGAATGACCTGATTAGTGGGGGTAGATGCAACTTTTAAGTCTCTACGACCTTCAGAGAAAAAGTTATTAGCCGAGATAAATTTGCTTTTTTTAGCACTTTGAGCACTTTTCCTAAATGGCACTTCCCAAGGTCCTAGAGCCTCGGGGTTGGTACCAATCGATCCGGAATGACCTGATTAGTGGGGGTAGATGCAACTTCCGAGTCTCTACGAACTTCAGAGAAAAAGTTATTAGCCGAGATAAATTTGCTTTTTTTAGCACTTTGAGCACTTTTCCTAAATGGCACTTCCCAAGGTCCTAGAGCCTCGGGGTTGGTACCAATCGATCCGGAATGACCTGATTAGTGGGGGTAGATGCAACTTCCGAGTCTCTACGACCTTCAGAAGGAAAGTTAAGAAATAAAATGTGAAAAAAATAAAAATTGCCATGAGCGGGATTTGAACACTCAACCTTGTGTTCCAAAGGCGGGCGCACTACCACTGCACCACCGCTCCAGCTGAAAACGCATTTTTCAGAAATGGCACTTCCCAAGGTCCTAGAGCCTCGTGGTTGGTACCAATCGATCCGGAATGACCTGATTAGTGGGGGTAGATGCAACTTTTAAGTCTCTACGACCTTCAGTGAAAAAGTTATTAGCCGAGATAAATTTGCTTTTTTTAGCACTTTGAGCACTTTTCCTAAATGGCACTTCCCAAGGTCCTAGAGCCTCGGGGTTGGTACCAATCGATCCGGAATGACCTGATTAGTGGGGGTAGATGCAACTTCCGAGTCTCTACGACCTTCAGAGAAAAAGTTATTAGCCGAGATAAATTTGCTTTTTTTAGCACTTTGAGCACTTTTCCTAAATGGCACTTCCCAAGGTCCTAGAGCCTCGGGGTTGGTACCAATCGATCCGGAATGACCTGATTAGTGGGGGTAGATGCAACTACCGAGTCTCTACGACCTTCAGAAGGAAAGTTAAGAAATAAAATGTGAAAAAAATAAAAATTGCCATGAGCGGGATTTGAACACTCAACCTTGTGTTCCAAAGGCGGGCGCACTACCACTGCACCACCGCTCCAGCTGAAAACGCATTTTTCAGAAATGGCACTTCCCAAGGTCCTAGAGCCTCGTGGTTGGTACCAATCGATCCGGAATGACCTGATTAGTGGGGGTAGATGCAACTTCCGAGTCTCTACGACCTTCAGAGAAAAAGTTATTAGCCGAGATAAATTTGCTTTTTTTAGCACTTTGAGCACTTTTCCTAAATGGCACTTCCCAAGGTCCTAGAGCCTCGGGGTTGGTACCAATCGATCCGGAATGACCTGATTAGTGGGGGTAGATGCAACTTCCGAGTCTCTACGACCTTCAGAAGGAAAGTTAAGAAATAAAATGTGAAAAAAATAAAAATTGCCATGAGCGGGATTTGAACACTCAACCTTGTGTTCCAAAGGCGGGCGCACTACCACTGCACCACCGCTCCTCCTGAAAACGCATTTTTCAGAAATGGCACTTCCCAAGGTCCTAGAGCCTCGGGGTTGGTACCAATCGATCCGGAATGACCTGATTAGTTGGGGTAGATGCAACTTCCGAGTCTCTACGACCTTCAGAGAAAAAGTTATTAGCCGAGATAAATTTGCTTTTTTTAGCACTTTGAGCACTTTTCCTAAATGGCACTTCCCAAGGTCCTAGAGCCTCGGGGTTGGTACCAATCGATCCGGAATGACCTGATTAGTGGGGGTAGATGCAACTTCCGAGTCTCTACGACCTTCAGAAGGAAAGTTAAGAAATAAAATGTGAAAAAAATAAAAATTGCCATGAGCGGGATTTGAACACTCAACCTTGTGTTCCAAAGGCGGGCGCACTACCACTGCACCACCGCTCCTCCTGAAAACGCATTTTTCAGAAATGGCACTTCCCAAGGTCCTAGAGCCTCGGGGTTGGTACCAATCGATCCGGAATGACCTGATTAGTTGGGGTAGATGCAACTTCCGAGTCTCTACGACCTTCAGAGAAAAAGTTATTAGCCGAGATAAATTTGCTTTTTTTAGCACTTTGAGCACTTTTCCTAAATGGCACTTCCCAAGGTCCTAGAGCCTCGGGGTTGGTACCAATCGATCCGGAATGACCTGATTAGTGGGGGTAGATGCAACTTCCGAGTCTCTACGACCTTCAGAAGGAAAGTTAAGAAATAAAATGTGAAAAAAATAAAAATTGCCATGAGCGGGATTTGAACACTCAACCTTGTGTTCCAAAGGCGGGCGCACTACCACTGCACCACCGCTCCAGCTGAAAACGCATTTTTCAGAAATGGCACTTCCCAAGGTCCTAGAGCCTCGGGGTTGGTACCAATCGATCCGGAATGACCTGATTAGTTGGGGTAGATGCAACTTCCGAGTCTCTACGACCTTCAGAGAAAAAGTTATTAGCCGAGATAAATTTGCTTTTTTTAGCACTTTGAGCACTTTTCCTAAATGGCACTTCCCAAGGTCCTAGAGCCTCGGGGTTGGTACCAATCGATCCGGAATGACCTGATTAGTGGGGGTAGATGCAACTTCCGAGTCTCTACGACCTTCAGAAGGAAAGTTAAGAAATAAAATGTGAAAAAAATAAAAATTGCCATGAGCGGGATTTGAACACTCAACCTTGTGTTCCAAAGGCGGGCGCACTACCACTGCACCACCGCTCCTCCTGAAAACGCATTTTTCAGAAATGGCACTTCCCAAGGTCCTAGAGCCTCGTGGTTGGTACCAATCGATCCGGAATGACCTGATTAGTGGGGGTAGATGCAACTTTTAAGTCTCTACGACCTTCAGAGAAAAGGTTATTAGCCGAGATAAATTTGCTTTTTTTAGCACTTTGAGCACTTTTCCTAAATGGCACTTCCCAAGGTCCTAGAGCCTCGGGGTTGGTACCAATCGATCCGGAATGACCTGATTAGTGGGGGTAGATGCAACTTCCGAGTCTCTACGACCTTCAGAGAAAAAGTTATTAGCCGAGATAAATTTGCTTTTTTTAGCACTTTGAGCACTTTTCCTAAATGGCACTTCCCAAGGTCCTAGAGCCTCGTGGTTGGTACCAATCGATCCGGAATGACCTGATTAGTGGGGGTAGATGCAACTTCCGAGTCTCTACGACCTTCAGAAGGAAAGTTAAGAAATAAAATGTGAAAAAAATAAAAATTGCCATGAGCGGGATTTGAACACTCAACCTTGTGTTCCAAAGGCGGGCGCACTACCACTGCACCACCGCTCCTCCTGAAAACGCATTTTTCAGAAATGGCACTTCCCAAGGTCCTAGAGCCTCGTGGTTGGTACCAATCGATCCGGAATGACCTGATTAGTGGGGGTAGATGCAACTTCTAAGTCTCTACGACCTTCAGAGAAAAAGTTATTAGCCGAGATAAAGTTGCTTTTTTTAGCACTTTGAGCACTTTTCCTAAATGGCACTTCCCAAGGTCCTAGAGCCTCGGGGTTGGTACCAATCGATCCGGAATGACCTGATTAGTGGGATTAGATGCAACTTTTAAGTCTCTACGACCTTCAGAGAAAAAGTTATTAGCCGAGATAAATTTGCTTTTTTTAGCACTTTGAGCACTTTTCCTAAATGGCACTTCCCAAGGTCCTAGAGCCTCGTGGTTGGTACCAATCGATCCGGAATGACCTGATTAGTGGGGGTAGATGCAACTTTTAAGTCTCTACGACCTTCAGAGAAAAAGTTATTAGCCGAGATAAATTTGCTTTTTTTAGCACTTTGAGCACTTTTCCTAAATGGCACTTCCCAAGGTCCTAGAGCCTCGGGGTTGGTACCAATCGATCCGGAATGACCTGATTAGTGGGGGTAGATGCAACTTCCGAGTCTCTACGACCTTCAGAAGGAAAGTTAAGAAATAAAATGTGAAAAAAATAAAAATTGCCATGAGCGGGATTTGAACACTCAACCTTGTGTTCCAAAGGCGGGCGCACTACCACTGCACCACCGCTCCAGCTGAAAACGCATTTTTCAGAAATGGCACTTCCCAAGGTCCTAGAGCCTCGTGGTTGGTACCAATCGATCCGGAATGACCTGATTAGTGGGGGTAGATGCAACTTCCGAGTCTCTACGACCTTCAGAGAAAAAGTTATTAGCCGAGATAAATTTGCTTTTTTTAGCACTTTGAGCACTTTTCCTAAATGGCACTTCCCAAGGTCCTAGAGCCTCGGGGTTGGTACCAATCGATCCGGAATGACCTGATTAGTGGGGGTAGATGCAACTTCCGAGTCTCTACGACCTTCAGAAGGAAAGTTAAGAAATAAAATGTGAAAAAAATAAAAATTGCCATGAGCGGGATTTGAACACTCAACCTTGTGTTCCAAAGGCGGGCGCACTACCACTGCACCACCGCTCCAGCTGAAAACGCATTTTTCAGAAATGGCACTTCCCAAGGTCCTAGAGCCTCGTGGTTGGTACCAATCGATCCGGAATGACCTGATTAGTGGGGGTAGATGCAACTTCCGAGTCTCTACGACCTTCAGAGAAAAAGTTATTAGCCAAGATAAATTTGCTTTTTTTAGCACTTTGAGCACTTTTCCTAAATGGCACTTCCCAAGGTCCTAGAGCCTCGGGGTTGGTACCAATCGATCCGGAATGACCTGATTAGTGGGGGTAGATGCAACTTCCGAGTCTCTACGACCTTCAGAAGGAAAGTTAAGAAATAAAATGTGAAAAAAATAAAAATTGCCATGAGCGGGATTTGAACACTCAACCTTGTGTTCCAAAGGCGGGCGCACTACCACTGCACCACCGCTCCAGCTGAAAACGCATTTTTCAGAAATGGCACTTCCCAAGGTCCTAGAGCCTCGTGGTTGGTACCAATCGATCCGGAATGACCTGATTAGTGGGGGTAGATGCAACCTCCGAGTCTCTACGACCTTCAGAGAAAAAGTTATTAGCCGAGATAAATTTGCTTTTTTTAGCACTTTGAGCACTTTTCCTAAATGGCACTTCCCAAGGTCCTAGAGCCTCGGGGTTGGTACCAATCGATCCGGAATGACCTGATTAGTGGGATTAGATGCAACTTTTAAGTCTCTACGACCTTCAGAGAAAAAGTTATTAGCCGAGATAAATTTGCTTTTTTTAGCACTTTGAGCACTTTTCCTAAATGGCACTTCCCAAGGTCCTAGAGCCTCGTGGTTGGTACCAATCGATCCGGAATGACCTGATTAGTGGGGGTAGATGCAACTTTTAAGTCTCTACGACCTTCAGAGAAAAAGTTATTAGCCGAGATAAATTTGCTTTTTTTAGCACTTTGAGCACTTTTCCTAAATGGCACTTCCCAAGGTCCTAGAGCCTCGGGGTTGGTACCAATCGATCCGGAATGACCTGATTAGTGGGGGTAGATGCAACTTCCGAGTCTCTACGACCTTCAGAAGGAAAGTTAAGAAATAAAATGTGAAAAAAATAAAAATTGCCATGAGCGGGATTTGAACACTCAACCTTGTGTTCCAAAGGCGGGCGCACTACCACTGCACCACCGCTCCAGCTGAAAACGCATCTTTCAGAAATGGCACTTCCCAAGGTCCTAGAGCCTCGTGGTTGGTACCAATCGATCCGGAATGACCTGATTAGTGGGGGTAGATGCAACTTCCGAGTCTCTACGACCTTCAGAGAAAAAGTTATTAGCCAAGATAAATTTGCTTTTTTTAGCACTTTGAGCACTTTTCCTACATGGCACTTCCCAAGGTCCTAGAGCCTCGGGGTTGGTACCAATCGATCCGGAATGACCTGATTAGTGGGGGTAGATGCAACTTCCGAGTCTCTACGACCTTCAGAAGGAAAGTTAAGAAATAAAATGTGAAAAAAATAAAAATTGCCATGAGCGGGATTTGAACACTCAACCTTGTGTTCCAAAGGCGGGCGCACTACCACTGCACCACCGCTCCAGCTGAAAACGCATTTTTCAGAAATGGCACTTCCCAAGGTCCTAGAGCCTCGTGGTTGGTACCAATCGATCCGGAATGACCTGATTAGTGGGGGTAGATGCAACTTCCGAGTCTCTACGACCTTCAGAGAAAAAGTTATTAGCCAAGATAAATTTGCTTTTTTTAGCACTTTGAGCACTTTTCCTAAATGGCACTTCCCAAGGTCCTAGAGCCTCGGGGTTGGTACCAATCGATCCGGAATGACCTGATTAGTGGGGGTAGATGCAACTTCCGAGTCTCTACGACCTTCAGAAGGAAAGTTAAGAAATAAAATGTGAAAAAAATAAAAATTGCCATGAGCGGGATTTGAACACTCAACCTTGTGTTCCAAAGGCGGGCGCACTACCACTGCACCACCGCTCCAGCTGAAAACGCATTTTTCAGAAATGGCACTTCCCAAGGTCCTAGAGCCTCGGGGTTGGTACCAATCGATCCGGAATGACCTGATTAGTGGGGGTAGATGCAACTTCCGAGTCTCTACGACCTTCAGAAGGAAAGTTAAGAAATAAAATGTGAAAAAAATAAAAATTGCCATGAGCGGGATTTGAACACTCAACCTTGTGTTCCAAAGGCGGGCGCACTACCACTGCACCACCGCTCCAGCTGAAAACGCATTTTTCAGAAATGGCACTTCCCAAGGTCCTAGAGCCTCGTGGTTGGTACCAATCGATCCGGAATGACCTGATTAGTGGGGGTAGATGCAACTTCCGAGTCTCTACGACCTTCAGAGAAAAAGTTATTAGCCGAGATAAATTTGCTTTTTTTAGCACTTTGAGCACTTTTCCTAAATGGCACTTCCCAAGGTCCTAGAGCCTCGGGGTTGGTACCAATCGATCCGGAATGACCTGATTAGTGGGATTAGATGCAACTTTTAAGTCTCTACGACCTTCAGAGAAAAAGTTATTAGCCGAGATAAATTTGCTTTTTTTAGCACTTTGAGCACTTTTCCTAAATGGCACTTCCCAAGGTCCTAGAGCCTCGTGGTTGGTACCAATCGATCCGGAATGACCTGATTAGTGGGGGTAGATGCAACTTTTAAGTCTCTACGACCTTCAGAGAAAAAGTTATTAGCCGAGATAAATTTGCTTTTTTTAGCACTTTGAGCACTTTTCCTAAATGGCACTTCCCAAGGTCCTAGAGCCTCGGGGTTGGTACCAATCGATCCGGAATGACCTGATTAGTGGGGGTAGATGCAACTTCCGAGTCTCTACGACCTTCAGAAGGAAAGTTAAGAAATAAAATGTGAAAAAAATAAAAATTGCCATGAGCGGGATTTGAACACTCAACCTTGTGTTCCAAAGGCGGGCGCACTACCACTGCACCACCGCTCCAGCTGAAAACGCATCTTTCAGAAATGGCACTTCCCAAGGTCCTAGAGCCTCGTGGTTGGTACCAATCGATCCGGAATGACCTGATTAGTGGGGGTAGATGCAACTTCCGAGTCTCTACGACCTTCAGAGAAAAAGTTATTAGCCAAGATAAATTTGCTTTTTTTAGCACTTTGAGCACTTTTCCTACATGGCACTTCCCAAGGTCCTAGAGCCTCGGGGTTGGTACCAATCGATCCGGAATGACCTGATTAGTGGGGGTAGATGCAACTTCCGAGTCTCTACGACCTTCAGAAGGAAAGTTAAGAAATAAAATGTGAAAAAAATAAAAATTGCCATGAGCGGGATTTGAACACTCAACCTTGTGTTCCAAAGGCGGGCGCACTACCACTGCACCACCGCTCCAGCTGAAAACGCATTTTTCAGAAATGGCACTTCCCAAGGTCCTAGAGCCTCGTGGTTGGTACCAATCGATCCGGAATGACCTGATTAGTGGGGGTAGATGCAACTTCCGAGTCTCTACGACCTTCAGAGAAAAAGTTATTAGCCAAGATAAATTTGCTTTTTTTAGCACTTTGAGCACTTTTCCTAAATGGCACTTCCCAAGGTCCTAGAGCCTCGGGGTTGGTACCAATCGATCCGGAATGACCTGATTAGTGGGGGTAGATGCAACTTCCGAGTCTCTACGACCTTCAGAAGGAAAGTTAAGAAATAAAATGTGAAAAAAATAAAAATTGCCATGAGCGGGATTTGAACACTCAACCTTGTGTTCCAAAGGCGGGCGCACTACCACTGCACCACCGCTCCAGCTGAAAACGCATTTTTCAGAAATGGCACTTCCCAAGGTCCTAGAGCCTCGGGGTTGGTACCAATCGATCCGGAATGACCTGATTAGTGGGGGTAGATGCAACTTCCGAGTCTCTACGACCTTCAGAAGGAAAGTTAAGAAATAAAATGTGAAAAAAATAAAAATTGCCATGAGCGGGATTTGAACACTCAACCTTGTGTTCCAAAGGCGGGCGCACTACCACTGCACCACCGCTCCAGCTGAAAACGCATTTTTCAGAAATGGCACTTCCCAAGGTCCTAGAGCCTCGTGGTTGGTACCAATCGATCCGGAATGACCTGATTAGTGGGGGTAGATGCAACTTCCGAGTCTCTACGACCTTCAGAGAAAAAGTTATTAGCCGAGATAAATTTGCTTTTTTTAGCACTTTGAGCACTTTTCCTAAATGGCACTTCCCAAGGTCCTAGAGCCTCGGGGTTGGTACCAATCGATCCGGAATGACCTGATTAGTGGGATTAGATGCAACTTTTAAGTCTCTACGACCTTCAGAGAAAAAGTTATTAGCCGAGATAAATTTGCTTTTTTTAGCACTTTGAGCACTTTTCCTAAATGGCACTTCCCAAGGTCCTAGAGCCTCGTGGTTGGTACCAATCGATCCGGAATGACCTGATTAGTGGGGGTAGATGCAACTTTTAAGTCTCTACGACCTTCAGAGAAAAAGTTATTAGCCGAGATAAATTTGCTTTTTTTAGCACTTTGAGCACTTTTCCTAAATGGCACTTCCCAAGGTCCTAGAGCCTCGGGGTTGGTACCAATCGATCCGGAATGACCTGATTAGTGGGGGTAGATGCAACTTCCGAGTCTCTACGACCTTCAGAAGGAAAGTTAAGAAATAAAATGTGAAAAAAATAAAAATTGCCATGAGCGGGATTTGAACACTCAACCTTGTGTTCCAAAGGCGGGCGCACTACCACTGCACCACCGCTCCAGCTGAAAACGCATTTTTCAGAAATGGCACTTCCCAAGGTCCTAGAGCCTCGGGGTTGGTACCAATCGATCCGGAATGACCTGATTAGTGGGGGTAGATGCAACTTTTAAGTCTCTACGACCTTCAGAGAAAAAGTTATTAGCCGAGATAAATTTGCTTTTTTTTAGCACTTTGAGCACTTTTCCTAAATGGCACTTCCCAAGGTCCTAGAGCCTCGGGGTTGGTACCAATCGATCCGGAATGACCTGATTAGTGGGGGTAGATGCAACTTCCGAGTCTCTACGACCTTCAGAAGGAAAGTTAAGAAATAAAATGTGAAAAAAATAAAAATTGCCATGAGCGGGATTTGAACACTCAACCTTGTGTTCCAAAGGCGGGCGCACTACCACTGCACCACCGCTCCAGCTGAAAACGCATCTTTCAGAAATGGCACTTCCCAAGGTCCTAGAGCCTCGTGGTTGGTACCAATCGATCCGGAATGACCTGATTAGTGGGGGTAGATGCAACTTCCGAGTCTCTACGACCTTCAGAGAAAAAGTTATTAGCCAAGATAAATTTGCTTTTTTTAGCACTTTGAGCACTTTTCCTACATGGCACTTCCCAAGGTCCTAGAGCCTCGGGGTTGGTACCAATCGATCCGGAATGACCTGATTAGTGGGGGTAGATGCAACTTCCGAGTCTCTACGACCTTCAGAAGGAAAGTTAAGAAATAAAATGTGAAAAAAATAAAAATTGCCATGAGCGGGATTTGAACACTCAACCTTGTGTTCCAAAGGCGGGCGCACTACCACTGCACCACCGCTCCAGCTGAAAACGCATTTTTCAGAAATGGCACTTCCCAAGGTCCTAGAGCCTCGTGGTTGGTACCAATCGATCCGGAATGACCTGATTAGTGGGGGTAGATGCAACTTCCGAGTCTCTACGACCTTCAGAGAAAAAGTTATTAGCCAAGATAAATTTGCTTTTTTTAGCACTTTGAGCACTTTTCCTAAATGGCACTTCCCAAGGTCCTAGAGCCTCGGGGTTGGTACCAATCGATCCGGAATGACCTGATTAGTGGGGGTAGATGCAACTTCCGAGTCTCTACGACCTTCAGAAGGAAAGTTAAGAAATAAAATGTGAAAAAAATAAAAATTGCCATGAGCGGGATTTGAACACTCAACCTTGTGTTCCAAAGGCGGGCGCACTACCACTGCACCACCGCTCCAGCTGAAAACGCATTTTTCAGAAATGGCACTTCCCAAGGTCCTAGAGCCTCGGGGTTGGTACCAATCGATCCGGAATGACCTGATTAGTGGGGGTAGATGCAACTTCCGAGTCTCTACGACCTTCAGAGAAAAAGTTATTAGCCGAGATAAATTTGCTTTTTTTAGCACTTTGAGCACTTTTCCTAAATGGCACTTCCCAAGGTCCTAGAGCCTCGGGGTTGGTACCAATCGATCCGGAATGACCTGATTAGTGGGGGTAGATGCAACTTCCGAGTCTCTACGACCTTCAGAAGGAAAGTTAAGAAATAAAATGTGAAAAAAATAAAAATTGCCATGAGCGGGATTTGAACACTCAACCTTGTGTTCCAAAGGCGGGCGCACTACCACTGCACCACCGCTCCAGCTGAAAACGCATTTTTCAGAAATGGCACTTCCCAAGGTCCTAGAGCCTCGTGGTTGGTACCAATCGATCCGGAATGACCTGATTAGTGGGGGTAGATGCAACTTCCGAGTCTCTACGACCTTCAGAGAAAAAGTTATTAGCCGAGATAAATTTGCTTTTTTTAGCACTTTGAGCACTTTTCCTAAATGGCACTTCCCAAGGTCCTAGAGCCTCGGGGTTGGTACCAATCGATCCGGAATGACCTGATTAGTGGGATTAGATGCAACTTTTAAGTCTCTACGACCTTCAGAGAAAAAGTTATTAGCCGAGATAAATTTGCTTTTTTTAGCACTTTGAGCACTTTTCCTAAATGGCACTTCCCAAGGTCCTAGAGCCTCGTGGTTGGTACCAATCGATCCGGAATGACCTGATTAGTGGGGGTAGATGCAACTTTTAAGTCTCTACGACCTTCAGAGAAAAAGTTATTAGCCGAGATAAATTTGCTTTTTTTAGCACTTTGAGCACTTTTCCTAAATGGCACTTCCCAAGGTCCTAGAGCCTCGGGGTTGGTACCAATCGATCCGGAATGACCTGATTAGTGGGGGTAGATGCAACTTCCGAGTCTCTACGACCTTCAGAAGGAAAGTTAAGAAATAAAATGTGAAAAAAATAAAAATTGCCATGAGCGGGATTTGAACACTCAACCTTGTGTTCCAAAGGCGGGCGCACTACCACTGCACCACCGCTCCAGCTGAAAACGCATCTTTCAGAAATGGCACTTCCCAAGGTCCTAGAGCCTCGTGGTTGGTACCAATCGATCCGGAATGACCTGATTAGTGGGGGTAGATGCAACTTCCGAGTCTCTACGACCTTCAGAGAAAAAGTTATTAGCCAAGATAAATTTGCTTTTTTTAGCACTTTGAGCACTTTTCCTACATGGCACTTCCCAAGGTCCTAGAGCCTCGGGGTTGGTACCAATCGATCCGGAATGACCTGATTAGTGGGGGTAGATGCAACTTCCGAGTCTCTACGACCTTCAGAAGGAAAGTTAAGAAATAAAATGTGAAAAAAATAAAAATTGCCATGAGCGGGATTTGAACACTCAACCTTGTGTTCCAAAGGCGGGCGCACTACCACTGCACCACCGCTCCAGCTGAAAACGCATTTTTCAGAAATGGCACTTCCCAAGGTCCTAGAGCCTCGTGGTTGGTACCAATCGATCCGGAATGACCTGATTAGTGGGGGTAGATGCAACTTCCGAGTCTCTACGACCTTCAGAGAAAAAGTTATTAGCCAAGATAAATTTGCTTTTTTTAGCACTTTGAGCACTTTTCCTAAATGGCACTTCCCAAGGTCCTAGAGCCTCGGGGTTGGTACCAATCGATCCGGAATGACCTGATTAGTGGGGGTAGATGCAACTTCCGAGTCTCTACGACCTTCAGAAGGAAAGTTAAGAAATAAAATGTGAAAAAAATAAAAATTGCCATGAGCGGGATTTGAACACTCAACCTTGTGTTCCAAAGGCGGGCGCACTACCACTGC
Source organism: Cottus gobio (assembly GCA_023566465.1). Classification (NCBI taxonomy): domain Eukaryota; kingdom Metazoa; phylum Chordata; class Actinopteri; order Perciformes; family Cottidae; genus Cottus; species Cottus gobio. The sequence continues at coordinate 21,844,709 of CM042233.1, read as the reverse complement.
ACCACCGCTCCAGCTGAAAACGCATTTTTCAGAAATGGCACTTCCCAAGGTCCTAGAGCCTCGGGGTTGGTACCAATCGATCCGGAATGACCTGATTAGTGGGGGTAGATGCAACTTCCGAGTCTCTACGACCTTCAGAGAAAAAGTTATTAGCCGAGATAAATTTGCTTTTTTTAGCACTTTGAGCACTTTTCCTAAATGGCACTTCCCAAGGTCCTAGAGCCTCGGGGTTGGTACCAATCGATCCGGAATGACCTGATTAGTGGGGGTAGATGCAACTTCCGAGTCTCTACGACCTTCAGAAGGAAAGTTAAGAAATAAAATGTGAAAAAAATAAAAATTGCCATGAGCGGGATTTGAACACTCAACCTTGTGTTCCAAAGGCGGGCGCACTACCACTGCACCACCGCTCCAGCTGAAAACGCATTTTTCAGAAATGGCACTTCCCAAGGTCCTAGAGCCTCGTGGTTGGTACCAATCGATCCGGAATGACCTGATTAGTGGGGGTAGATGCAACTTCCGAGTCTCTACGACCTTCAGAGAAAAAGTTATTAGCCAAGATAAATTTGCTTTTTTTAGCACTTTGAGCACTTTTCCTAAATGGCACTTCCCAAGGTCCTAGAGCCTCGGGGTTGGTACCAATCGATCCGGAATGACCTGATTAGTGGGGGTAGATGCAACTTCCGAGTCTCTACGACCTTCAGAGAAAAAGTTATTAGCCGAGATAAATTTGCTTTTTTTAGCACTTTGAGCACTTTTCCTAAATGGCACTTCCCAAGGTCCTAGAGCCTCGTGGTTGGTACCAATCGATCCGGAATGACCTGATTAGTGGGGGTAGATGCAACTTCCGAGTCTCTACGACCTTCAGAAGGAAAGTTAAGAAATAAAATGTGAAAAAAATAAAAATTGCCATGAGCGGGATTTGAACACTCAACCTTGTGTTCCAAAGGCGGGCGCACTACCACTGCACCACCGCTCCAGCTGAAAACGCATTTTTCAGAAATGGCACTTCCCAAGGTCCTAGAGCCTCGTGGTTGGTACCAATCGATCCGGAATGACCTGATTAGTGGGGGTAGATGCAACTTCCGAGTCTCTACGACCTTCAGAGAAAAAGTTATTAGCCGAGATAAATTTGCTTTTTTTAGCACTTTGAGCACTTTTCCTAAATGGCACTTCCCAAGGTCCTAGAGCCTCGGGGTTGGTACCAATCGATCCGGAATGACCTGATTAGTGGGGGTAGATGCAACTTCCGAGTCTCTACGACCTTCAGAAGGAAAGTTAAGAAATAAAATGTGAAAAAAATAAAAATTGCCATGAGCGGGATTTGAACACTCAACCTTGTGTTCCAAAGGCGGGCGCACTACCACTGCACCACCGCTCCAGCTGAAAACGCATTTTTCAGAAATGGCACTTCCCAAGGTCCTAGAGCCTCGGGGTTGGTACCAATCGATCCGGAATGACCTGATTAGTGGGGGTAGATGCAACTTCCGAGTCTCTACGACCTTCAGAGAAAAAGTTATTAGCCGAGATAAATTTGCTTTTTTTAGCACTTTGAGCACTTTTCCTAAATGGCACTTCCCAAGGTCCTAGAGCCTCGGGGTTGGTACCAATCGATCCGGAATGACCTGATTAGTGGGGGTAGATGCAACTTCCGAGTCTCTACGACCTTCAGAAGGAAAGTTAAGAAATAAAATGTGAAAAAAATAAAAATTGCCATGAGCGGGATTTGAACACTCAACCTTGTGTTCCAAAGGCGGGCGCACTACCACTGCACCACCGCTCCAGCTGAAAACGCATTTTTCAGAAATGGCACTTCCCAAGGTCCTAGAGCCTCGTGGTTGGTACCAATCGATCCGGAATGACCTGATTAGTGGGGGTAGATGCAACTTCCGAGTCTCTACGACCTTCAGAGAAAAAGTTATTAGCCAAGATAAATTTGCTTTTTTTAGCACTTTGAGCACTTTTCCTAAATGGCACTTCCCAAGGTCCTAGAGCCTCGGGGTTGGTACCAATCGATCCGGAATGACCTGATTAGTGGGGGTAGATGCAACTTCCGAGTCTCTACGACCTTCAGAGAAAAAGTTATTAGCCGAGATAAATTTGCTTTTTTTAGCACTTTGAGCACTTTTCCTAAATGGCACTTCCCAAGGTCCTAGAGCCTCGGGGTTGGTACCAATCGATCCGGAATGACCTGATTAGTGGGGGTAGATGCAACTTCCGAGTCTCTACGACCTTCAGAAGGAAAGTTAAGAAATAAAATGTGAAAAAAATAAAAATTGCCATGAGCGGGATTTGAACACTCAACCTTGTGTTCCAAAGGCGGGCGCACTACCACTGCACCACCGCTCCAGCTGAAAACGCATTTTTCAGAAATGGCACTTCCCAAGGTCCTAGAGCCTCGTGGTTGGTACCAATCGATCCGGAATGACCTGATTAGTGGGGGTAGATGCAACTTTTAAGTCTCTACGACCTTCAGAGAAAAAGTTATTAGCCGAGATAAATTTGCTTTTTTTAGCACTTTGAGCACTTTTCCTAAATGGCACTTCCCAAGGTCCTAGAGCCTCGGGGTTGGTACCAATCGATCCGGAATGACCTGATTAGTGGGGGTAGATGCAACTTCCGAGTCTCTACGACCTTCAGAAGGAAAGTTAAGAAATAAAATGTGAAAAAAATAAAAATTGCCATGAGCGGGATTTGAACACTCACCTTGTGTTCCAAAGGCGGGCGCACTACCACTGCACCACCGCTCCTCCTGAAAACGCATTTTTCAGAAATGGCACTTCCCAAGGTCCTAGAGCCTCGTGGTTGGTACCAATCGATCCGGAATGACCTGATTAGTGGGGGTAGATGCAACTTTTAAGTCTCTACGACCTTCAGAGAAAAGGTTATTAGCCGAGATAAATTTGCTTTTTTTAGCACTTTGAGCACTTTTCCTAAATGGCACTTCCCAAGGTCCTAGAGCCTCGGGGTTGGTACCAATCGATCCGGAATGACCTGATTAGTGGGGGTAGATGCAACTTCCGAGTCTCTACGACCTTCAGAAGGAAAGTTAAGAAATAAAATGTGAAAAAAATAAAAATTGCCATGAGCGGGATTTGAACACTCAACCTTGTGTTCCAAAGGCGGGCGCACTACCACTGCACCACCGCTCCAGCTGAAAACGCATTTTTCAGAAATGGCACTTCCCAAGGTCCTAGAGCCTCGTGGTTGGTACCAATCGATCCGGAATGACCTGATTAGTGGGGGTAGATGCAACTTCCGAGTCTCTACGACCTTCAGAGAAAAAGTTATTAGCCGAGATAAATTTGCTTTTTTTAGCACTTTGAGCACTTTTCCTAAATGGCACTTCCCAAGGTCCTAGAGCCTCGGGGTTGGTACCAATCGATCCGGAATGACCTGATTAGTGGGGGTAGATGCAACTTCCGAGTCTCTACGACCTTCAGAAGGAAAGTTAAGAAATAAAATGTGAAAAAAATAAAAATTGCCATGAGCGGGATTTGAACACTCAACCTTGTGTTCCAAAGGCGGGCGCACTACCACTGCACCACCGCTCCAGCTGAAAACGCATTTTTCAGAAATGGCACTTCCCAAGGTCCTAGAGCCTCGGGGTTGGTACCAATCGATCCGGAATGACCTGATTAGTGGGGGTAGATGCAACTTCCGAGTCTCTACGACCTTCAGAGAAAAAGTTATTAGCCAAGATAAATTTGCTTTTTTTAGCACTTTGAGCACTTTTCCTAAATGGCACTTCCCAAGGTCCTAGAGCCTCGGGGTTGGTACCAATCGATCCGGAATGACCTGATTAGTGGGGGTAGATGCAACTTCCGAGTCTCTACGACCTTCAGAAGGAAAGTTAAGAAATAAAATGTGAAAAAAATAAAAATTGCCATGAGCGGGATTTGAACACTCAACCTTGTGTTCCAAAGGCGGGCGCACTACCACTGCACCACCGCTCCAGCTGAAAACGCATTTTTCAGAAATGGCACTTCCCAAGGTCCTAGAGCCTCGTGGTTGGTACCAATCGATCCGGAATGACCTGATTAGTGGGGGTAGATGCAACTTCCGAGTCTCTACGACCTTCAGAGAAAAAGTTATTAGCCGAGATAAATTTGCTTTTTTTAGCACTTTGAGCACTTTTCCTAAATGGCACTTCCCAAGGTCCTAGAGCCTCGGGGTTGGTACCAATCGATCCGGAATGACCTGATTAGTGGGGGTAGATGCAACTTCCGAGTCTCTACGACCTTCAGAAGGAAAGTTAAGAAATAAAATGTGAAAAAAATAAAAATTGCCATGAGCGGGATTTGAACACTCAACCTTGTGTTCCAAAGGCGGGCGCACTACCACTGCACCACCGCTCCAGCTGAAAACGCATTTTTCAGAAATGGCACTTCCCAAGGTCCTAGAGCCTCGGGGTTGGTACCAATCGATCCGGAATGACCTGATTAGTGGGGGTAGATGCAACTTCCGAGTCTCTACGACCTTCAGAGAAAAAGTTATTAGCCGAGATAAATTTGCTTTTTTTAGCACTTTGAGCACTTTTCCTAAATGGCACTTCCCAAGGTCCTAGAGCCTCGGGGTTGGTACCAATCGATCCGGAATGACCTGATTAGTGGGGGTAGATGCAACTTCCGAGTCTCTACGACCTTCAGAAGGAAAGTTAAGAAATAAAATGTGAAAAAAATAAAAATTGCCATGAGCGGGATTTGAACACTCAACCTTGTGTTCCAAAGGCGGGCGCACTACCACTGCACCACCGCTCCAGCTGAAAACGCATTTTTCAGAAATGGCACTTCCCAAGGTCCTAGAGCCTCGTGGTTGGTACCAATCGATCCGGAATGACCTGATTAGTGGGGGTAGATGCAACTTTTAAGTCTCTACGACCTTCAGAGAAAAAGTTATTAGCCGAGATAAATTTGCTTTTTTTAGCACTTTGAGCACTTTTCCTAAATGGCACTTCCCAAGGTCCTAGAGCCTCGGGGTTGGTACCAATCGATCCGGAATGACCTGATTAGTGGGGGTAGATGCAACTTCCGAGTCTCTACGACCTTCAGAAGGAAAGTTAAGAAATAAAATGTGAAAAAAATAAAAATTGCCATGAGCGGGATTTGAACACTCAACCTTGTGTTCCAAAGGCGGGCGCACTACCACTGCACCACCGCTCCTCCTGAAAACGCATTTTTCAGAAATGGCACTTCCCAAGGTCCTAGAGCCTCGTGGTTGGTACCAATCGATCCGGAATGACCTGATTAGTGGGGGTAGATGCAACTTTTAAGTCTCTACGACCTTCAGAGAAAAGGTTATTAGCCGAGATAAATTTGCTTTTTTTAGCACTTTGAGCACTTTTCCTAAATGGCACTTCCCAAGGTCCTAGAGCCTCGGGGTTGGTACCAATCGATCCGGAATGACCTGATTAGTGGGGGTAGATGCAACTTCCGAGTCTCTACGACCTTCAGAGAAAAAGTTATTAGCCGAGATAAATTTGCTTTTTTTAGCACTTTGAGCACTTTTCCTAAATGGCACTTCCCAAGGTCCTAGAGCCTCGTGGTTGGTACCAATCGATCCGGAATGACCTGATTAGTGGGGGTAGATGCAACTTCCGAGTCTCTACGACCTTCAGAAGGAAAGTTAAGAAATAAAATGTGAAAAAAATAAAAATTGCCATGAGCGGGATTTGAACACTCAACCTTGTGTTCCAAAGGCGGGCGCACTACCACTGCACCACCGCTCCAGCTGAAAACGCATTTTTCAGAAATGGCACTTCCCAAGGTCCTAGAGCCTCGTGGTTGGTACCAATCGATCCGGAATGACCTGATTAGTGGGGGTAGATGCAACTTTTAAGTCTCTACGACCTTCAGAGAAAAAGTTATTAGCCGAGATAAATTTGCTTTTTTTAGCACTTTGAGCACTTTTCCTAAATGGCACTTCCCAAGGTCCTAGAGCCTCGTGGTTGGTACCAATCGATCCGGAATGACCTGATTAGTGGGGGTAGATGCAACTTCCGAGTCTCTACGACCTTCAGAAGGAAAGTTAAGAAATAAAATGTGAAAAAAATAAAAATTGCCATGAGCGGGATTTGAACACTCAACCTTGTGTTCCAAAGGCGGGCGCACTACCACTGCACCACCGCTCCAGCTGAAAACGCATTTTTCAGAAATGGCACTTCCCAAGGTCCTAGAGCCTCGTGGTTGGTACCAATCGATCCGGAATGACCTGATTAGTGGGGGTAGATGCAACTTTTAAGTCTCTACGACCTTCAGAGAAAAAGTTATTAGCCGAGATAAATTTGCTTTTTTTAGCACTTTGAGCACTTTTCCTAAATGGCACTTCCCAAGGTCCTAGAGCCTCGGGGTTGGTACCAATCGATCCGGAATGACCTGATTAGTGGGGGTAGATGCAACTTCCGAGTCTCTACGACCTTCAGAAGGAAAGTTAAGAAATAAAATGTGAAAAAAATAAAAATTGCCATGAGCGGGATTTGAACACTCAACCTTGTGTTCCAAAGGCGGGCGCACTACCACTGCACCACCGCTCCTCCTGAAAACGCATTTTTCAGAAATGGCACTTCCCAAGGTCCTAGAGCCTCGTGGTTGGTACCAATCGATCCGGAATGACCTGATTAGTGGGGGTAGATGCAACTTTTAAGTCTCTACGACCTTCAGAGAAAAGGTTATTAGCCGAGATAAATTTGCTTTTTTTAGCACTTTGAGCACTTTTCCTAAATGGCACTTCCCAAGGTCCTAGAGCCTCGGGGTTGGTACCAATCGATCCGGAATGACCTGATTAGTGGGGGTAGATGCAACTTCCGAGTCTCTACGACCTTCAGAGAAAAAGTTATTAGCCGAGATAAATTTGCTTTTTTTAGCACTTTGAGCACTTTTCCTAAATGGCACTTCCCAAGGTCCTAGAGCCTCGTGGTTGGTACCAATCGATCCGGAATGACCTGATTAGTGGGGGTAGATGCAACTTCCGAGTCTCTACGACCTTCAGAAGGAAAGTTAAGAAATAAAATGTGAAAAAAATAAAAATTGCCATGAGCGGGATTTGAACACTCAACCTTGTGTTCCAAAGGCGGGCGCACTACCACTGCACCACCGCTCCAGCTGAAAACGCATTTTTCAGAAATGGCACTTCCCAAGGTCCTAGAGCCTCGTGGTTGGTACCAATCGATCCGGAATGACCTGATTAGTGGGGGTAGATGCAACTTTTAAGTCTCTACGACCTTCAGAGAAAAAGTTATTAGCCGAGATAAATTTGCTTTTTTTAGCACTTTGAGCACTTTTCCTAAATGGCACTTCCCAAGGTCCTAGAGCCTCGTGGTTGGTACCAATCGATCCGGAATGACCTGATTAGTGGGGGTAGATGCAACTTCCGAGTCTCTACGACCTTCAGAAGGAAAGTTAAGAAATAAAATGTGAAAAAAATAAAAATTGCCATGAGCGGGATTTGAACACTCAACCTTGTGTTCCAAAGGCGGGCGCACTACCACTGCACCACCGCTCCTCCTGAAAACGCATTTTTCAGAAATGGCACTTCCCAAGGTCCTAGAGCCTCGTGGTTGGTACCAATCGATCCGGAATGACCTGATTAGTGGGGGTAGATGCAACTTCTAAGTCTCTACGACCTTCAGAGAAAAAGTTATTAGCCGAGATAAATTTGCTTTTTTTAGCACTTTGAGCACTTTTCCTAAATGGCACTTCCCAAGGTCCTAGAGCCTCGGGGTTGGTACCAATCGATCCGGAATGACCTGATTAGTGGGATTAGATGCAACTTTTAAGTCTCTACGACCTTCAGAGAAAAAGTTATTAGCCGAGATAAATTTGCTTTTTTTAGCACTTTGAGCACTTTTCCTAAATGGCACTTCCCAAGGTCCTAGAGCCTCGTGGTTGGTACCAATCGATCCGGAATGACCTGATTAGTGGGGGTAGATGCAACTTCCGAGTCTCTACGACCTTCAGAGAAAAAGTTATTAGCCGAGATAAATTTGCTTTTTTTAGCACTTTGAGCACTTTTCCTAAATGGCACTTCCCAAGGTCCTAGAGCCTCGGGGTTGGTACCAATCGATCCGGAATGACCTGATTAGTGGGGGTAGATGCAACTTCCGAGTCTCTACGACCTTCAGAAGGAAAGTTAAGAAATAAAATGTGAAAAAAATAAAAATTGCCATGAGCGGGATTTGAACACTCAACCTTGTGTTCCAAAGGCGGGCGCACTACCACTGCACCACCGCTCCAGCTGAAAACGCATTTTTCAGAAATGGCACTTCCCAAGGTCCTAGAGCCTCGTGGTTGGTACCAATCGATCCGGAATGACCTGATTAGTGGGGGTAGATGCAACTTCCGAGTCTCTACGACCTTCAGAGAAAAAGTTATTAGCCAAGATAAATTTGCTTTTTTTAGCACTTTGAGCACTTTTCCTAAATGGCACTTCCCAAGGTCCTAGAGCCTCGGGGTTGGTACCAATCGATCCGGAATGACCTGATTAGTGGGGGTAGATGCAACTTCCGAGTCTCTACGACCTTCAGAAGGAAAGTTAAGAAATAAAATGTGAAAAAAATAAAAATTGCCATGAGCGGGATTTGAACACTCAACCTTGTGTTCCAAAGGCGGGCGCACTACCACTGCACCACCGCTCCAGCTGAAAACGCATTTTTCAGAAATGGCACTTCCCAAGGTCCTAGAGCCTCGTGGTTGGTACCAATCGATCCGGAATGACCTGATTAGTGGGGGTAGATGCAACTTCCGAGTCTCTACGACCTTCAGAGAAAAAGTTATTAGCCGAGATAAATTTGCTTTTTTTAGCACTTTGAGCACTTTTCCTAAATGGCACTTCCCAAGGTCCTAGAGCCTCGGGGTTGGTACCAATCGATCCGGAATGACCTGATTAGTGGGGGTAGATGCAACTTCCGAGTCTCTACGACCTTCAGAAGGAAAGTTAAGAAATAAAATGTGAAAAAAATAAAAATTGCCATGAGCGGGATTTGAACACTCAACCTTGTGTTCCAAAGGCGGGCGCACTACCACTGCACCACCGCTCCAGCTGAAAACGCATTTTTCAGAAATGGCACTTCCCAAGGTCCTAGAGCCTCGGGGTTGGTACCAATCGATCCGGAATGACCTGATTAGTTGGGGTAGATGCAACTTCCGAGTCTCTACGACCTTCAGAGAAAAAGTTATTAGCCGAGATAAATTTGCTTTTTTTAGCACTTTGAGCACTTTTCCTAAATGGCACTTCCCAAGGTCCTAGAGCCTCGGGGTTGGTACCAATCGATCCGGAATGACCTGATTAGTGGGGGTAGATGCAACTTCCGAGTCTCTACGACCTTCAGAAGGAAAGTTAAGAAATAAAATGTGAAAAAAATAAAAATTGCCATGAGCGGGATTTGAACACTCAACCTTGTGTTCCAAAGGCGGGCGCACTACCACTGCACCACCGCTCCTCCTGAAAACGCATTTTTCAGAAATGGCACTTCCCAAGGTCCTAGAGCCTCGTGGTTGGTACCAATCGATCCGGAATGACCTGATTAGTGGGGGTAGATGCAACTTTTAAGTCTCTACGACCTTCAGAGAAAAGGTTATTAGCCGAGATAAATTTGCTTTTTTTAGCACTTTGAGCACTTTTCCTAAATGGCACTTCCCAAGGTCCTAGAGCCTCGGGGTTGGTACCAATCGATCCGGAATGACCTGATTAGTGGGGGTAGATGCAACTTCCGAGTCTCTACGACCTTCAGAGAAAAAGTTATTAGCCGAGATAAATTTGCTTTTTTTAGCACTTTGAGCACTTTTCCTAAATGGCACTTCCCAAGGTCCTAGAGCCTCGTGGTTGGTACCAATCGATCCGGAATGACCTGATTAGTGGGGGTAGATGCAACTTCCGAGTCTCTACGACCTTCAGAAGGAAAGTTAAGAAATAAAATGTGAAAAAAATAGAAATTGCCATGAGCGGGATTTGAACACTCAACCTTGTGTTCCAAAGGCGGGCGCACTACCACTGCACCACCGCTCCTCCTGAAAACGCATTTTTCAGAAATGGCACTTCCCAAGGTCCTAGAGCCTCGTGGTTGGTACCAATCGATCCGGAATGACCTGATTAGTGGGGGTAGATGCAACTTCTAAGTCTCTACGACCTTCAGAGAAAAAGTTATTAGCCGAGATAAATTTGCTTTTTTTAGCACTTTGAGCACTTTTCCTAAATGGCACTTCCCAAGGTCCTAGAGCCTCGGGGTTGGTACCAATCGATCCGGAATGACCTGATTAGTGGGATTAGATGCAACTTTTAAGTCTCTACGACCTTCAGAGAAAAAGTTATTAGCCGAGATAAATTTGCTTTTTTTAGCACTTTGAGCACTTTTCCTAAATGGCACTTCCCAAGGTCCTAGAGCCTCGTGGTTGGTACCAATCGATCCGGAATGACCTGATTAGTGGGGGTAGATGCAACTTTTAAGTCTCTACGACCTTCAGAGAAAAAGTTATTAGCCGAGATAAATTTGCTTTTTTTAGCACTTTGAGCACTTTTCCTAAATGGCACTTCCCAAGGTCCTAGAGCCTCGGGGTTGGTACCAATCGATCCGGAATGACCTGATTAGTGGGGGTAGATGCAACTTCCGAGTCTCTACGACCTTCAGAAGGAAAGTTAAGAAATAAAATGTGAAAAAAATAAAAATTGCCATGAGCGGGATTTGAACACTCAACCTTGTGTTCCAAAGGCGGGCGCACTACCACTGCACCACCGCTCCAGCTGAAAACGCATTTTTCAGAAATGGCACTTCCCAAGGTCCTAGAGCCTCGGGGTTGGTACCAATCGATCCGGAATGACCTGATTAGTGGGGGTAGATGCAACTTCCGAGTCTCTACGACCTTCAGAAGGAAAGTTAAGAAATAAAATGTGAAAAAAATAAAAATTGCCATGAGCGGGATTTGAACACTCAACCTTGTGTTCCAAAGGCGGGCGCACTACCACTGCACCACCGCTCCAGCTGAAAACGCATTTTTCAGAAATGGCACTTCCCAAGGTCCTAGAGCCTCGGGGTTGGTACCAATCGATCCGGAATGACCTGATTAGTGGGGGTAGATGCAACTTCCGAGTCTCTACGACCTTCAGAGAAAAAGTTATTAGCCGAGATAAATTTGCTTTTTTTAGCACTTTGAGCACTTTTCCTAAATGGCACTTCCCAAGGTCCTAGAGCCTCGTGGTTGGTACCAATCGATCCGGAATTACCTGATTAGTGGGGGTAGATGCAACTTTTAAGTCTCTACGACCTTCAGAGAAAAGGTTATTAGCCGAGATAAATTTGCTTTTTTTAGCACTTTGAGCACTTTTCCTAAATGGCACTTCCCAAGGTCCTAGAGCCTCGGGGTTGGTACCAATCGATCCGGAATGACCTGATTAGTGGGGGTAGATGCAACTTCCGAGTCTCTACGACCTTCAGAGAAAAAGTTATTAGCCGAGATAAATTTGCTTTTTTTAGCACTTTGAGCACTTTTCCTAAATGGCACTTCCCAAGGTCCTAGAGCCTCGTGGTTGGTACCAATCGATCCGGAATGACCTGATTAGTGGGGGTAGATGCAACTTCCGAGTCTCTACGACCTTCAGAAGGAAAGTTAAGAAATAAAATGTGAAAAAAATAAAAATTGCCATGAGCGGGATTTGAACACTCAACCTTGTGTTCCAAAGGCGGGCGCACTACCACTGCACCACCGCTCCAGCTGAAAACGCATTTTTCAGAAATGGCACTTCCCAAGGTCCTAGAGCCTCGAGGTTGGTACCAATCGATCCGGAATGACCTGATTAGTGGGGGTAGATGCAACTTCCGAGTCTCTACGACCTTCAGAAGGAAAGTTAAGAAATAAAATGTGAAAAAAATAAAAATTGCCATGAGCGGGATTTGAACACTCAACCTTGTGTTCCAAAGGCGGGCGCACTACCACTGCACCACCGCTCCAGCTGAAAACGCATTTTTCAGAAATGGCACTTCCCAAGGTCCTAGAGCCTCGGGGTTGGTACCAATCGATCCGGAATGACCTGATTAGTGGGGGTAGATGCAACTTCCGAGTCTCTACGACCTTCAGAGAAAAAGTTATTAGCCGAGATAAATTTGCTTTTTTTAGCACTTTGAGCACTTTTCCTAAATGGCACTTCCCAAGGTCCTAGAGCCTCGTGGTTGGTACCAATCGATCCGGAATGACCTGATTAGTGGGGGTAGATGCAACTTTTAAGTCTCTACGACCTTCAGAGAAAAGGTTATTAGCCGAGATAAATTTGCTTTTTTTAGCACTTTGAGCACTTTTCCTAAATGGCACTTCCCAAGGTCCTAGAGCCTCGGGGTTGGTACCAATCGATCCGGAATTACCTGATTAGTGGGGGTAGATGCAACTTTTAAGTCTCTACGACCTTCAGAGAAAAGGTTATTAGCCGAGATAAATTTGCTTTTTTTAGCACTTTGAGCACTTTTCCTAAATGGCACTTCCCAAGGTCCTAGAGCCTCGGGGTTGGTACCAATCGATCCGGAATGACCTGATTAGTGGGGGTAGATGCAACTTCCGAGTCTCTACGACCTTCAGAGAAAAAGTTATTAGCCGAGATAAATTTGCTTTTTTTAGCACTTTGAGCACTTTTCCTAAATGGCACTTCCCAAGGTCCTAGAGCCTCGTGGTTGGTACCAATCGATCCGGAATGACCTGATTAGTGGGGGTAGATGCAACTTCCGAGTCTCTACGACCTTCAGAAGGAAAGTTAAGAAATAAAATGTGAAAAAAATAAAAATTGCCATGAGCGGGATTTGAACACTCAACCTTGTGTTCCAAAGGCGGGCGCACTACCACTGCACCACCGCTCCAGCTGAAAACGCATTTTTCAGAAATGGCACTTCCCAAGGTCCTAGAGCCTCGAGGTTGGTACCAATCGATCCGGAATGACCTGATTAGTGGGGGTAGATGCAACTTCCGAGTCTCTACGACCTTCAGAAGGAAAGTTAAGAAATAAAATGTGAAAAAAATAAAAATTGCCATGAGCGGGATTTGAACACTCAACCTTGTGTTCCAAAGGCGGGCGCACTACCACTGCACCACCGCTCCAGCTGAAAACGCATTTTTCAGAAATGGCACTTCCCAAGGTCCTAGAGCCTCGGGGTTGGTACCAATCGATCCGGAATGACCTGATTAGTGGGGGTAGATGCAACTTCCGAGTCTCTACGACCTTCAGAGAAAAAGTTATTAGCCGAGATAAATTTGCTTTTTTTAGCACTTTGAGCACTTTTCCTAAATGGCACTTCCCAAGGTCCTAGAGCCTCGTGGTTGGTACCAATCGATCCGGAATGACCTGATTAGTGGGGGTAGATGCAACTTTTAAGTCTCTACGACCTTCAGAGAAAAGGTTATTAGCCGAGATAAATTTGCTTTTTTTAGCACTTTGAGCACTTTTCCTAAATGGCACTTCCCAAGGTCCTAGAGCCTCGGGGTTGGTACCAATCGATCCGGAATGACCTGATTAGTGGGGGTAGATGCAACTTCCGAGTCTCTACGACCTTCAGAGAAAAAGTTATTAGCCGAGATAAATTTGCTTTTTTTAGCACTTTGAGCACTTTTCCTAAATGGCACTTCCCAAGGTCCTAGAGCCTCGTGGTTGGTACCAATCGATCCGGAATGACCTGATTAGTGGGGGTAGATGCAACTTCCGAGTCTCTACGACCTTCAGAAGGAAAGTTAAGAAATAAAATGTGAAAAAAATAAAAATTGCCATGAGCGGGATTTGAACACTCAACCTTGTGTTCCAAAGGCGGGCGCACTACCACTGCACCACCGCTCCTCCTGAAAACGCATTTTTCAGAAATGGCACTTCCCAAGGTCCTAGAGCCTCGTGGTTGGTACCAATCGATCCGGAATGACCTGATTAGTGGGGGTAGATGCAACTTCTAAGTCTCTACGACCTTCAGAGAAAAAGTTATTAGCCGAGATAAATTTGCTTTTTTTAGCACTTTGAGCACTTTTCCTAAATGGCACTTCCCAAGGTCCTAGAGCCTCGGGGTTGGTACCAATCGATCCGGAATGACCTGATTAGTGGGATTAGATGCAACTTTTAAGTCTCTACGACCTTCAGAGAAAAAGTTATTAGCCGAGATAAATTTGCTTTTTTTAGCACTTTGAGCACTTTTCCTAAATGGCACTTCCCAAGGTCCTAGAGCCTCGTGGTTGGTACCAATCGATCCGGAATGACCTGATTAGTGGGGGTAGATGCAACTTCCGAGTCTCTACGACCTTCAGAAGGAAAGTTAAGAAATAAAATGTGAAAAAAATAAAAATTGCCATGAGCGGGATTTGAACACTCAACCTTGTGTTCCAAAGGCGGGCGCACTACCACTGCACCACCGCTCCAGCTGAAAACGCATTTTTCAGAAATGGCACTTCCCAAGGTCCTAGAGCCTCGTGGTTGGTACCAATCGATCCGGAATGACCTGATTAGTGGGGGTAGATGCAACTTCCGAGTCTCTACGACCTTCAGAGAAAAAGTTATTAGCCAAGATAAATTTGCTTTTTTTAGCACTTTGAGCACTTTTCCTAAATGGCACTTCCCAAGGTCCTAGAGCCTCGGGGTTGGTACCAATCGATCCGGAATGACCTGATTAGTGGGGGTAGATGCAACTTCCGAGTCTCTACGACCTTCAGAAGGAAAGTTAAGAAATAAAATGTGAAAAAAATAAAAATTGCCATGAGCGGGATTTGAACACTCAACCTTGTGTTCCAAAGGCGGGCGCACTACCACTGCACCACCGCTCCAGCTGAAAACGCATTTTTCAGAAATGGCACTTCCCAAGGTCCTAGAGCCTCGTGGTTGGTACCAATCGATCCGGAATGACCTGATTAGTGGGGGTAGATGCAACTTCCGAGTCTCTACGACCTTCAGAGAAAAAGTTATTAGCCAAGATAAATTTGCTTTTTTTAGCACTTTGAGCACTTTTCCTAAATGGCACTTCCCAAGGTCCTAGAGCCTCGGGGTTGGTACCAATCGATCCGGAATGACCTGATTAGTGGGGGTAGATGCAACTTCCGAGTCTCTACGACCTTCAGAAGGAAAGTTAAGAAATAAAATGTGAAAAAAATAAAAATTGCCATGAGCGGGATTTGAACACTCAACCTTGTGTTCCAAAGGCGGGCGCACTACCACTGCACCACCGCTCCAGCTGAAAACGCATTTTTCAGAAATGGCACTTCCCAAGGTCCTAGAGCCTCGTGGTTGGTACCAATCGATCCGGAATGACCTGATTAGTGGGGGTAGATGCAACTTCCGAGTCTCTACGACCTTCAGAGAAAAAGTTATTAGCCGAGATAAATTTGCTTTTTTTAGCACTTTGAGCACTTTTCCTAAATGGCACTTCCCAAGGTCCTAGAGCCTCGGGGTTGGTACCAATCGATCCGGAATGACCTGATTAGTGGGGGTAGATGCAACTTCCGAGTCTCTACGACCTTCAGAAGGAAAGTTAAGAAATAAAATGTGAAAAAAATAAAAATTGCCATGAGCGGGATTTGAACACTCAACCTTGTGTTCCAAAGGCGGGCGCACTACCACTGCACCACCGCTCCAGCTGAAAACGCATTTTTCA
The DNA here is from genome assembly GCA_023566465.1 of Cottus gobio. Lineage (NCBI taxonomy): Eukaryota > Metazoa > Chordata > Actinopteri > Perciformes > Cottidae > Cottus > Cottus gobio. Next base: position 21,829,117 of record CM042233.1, on the reverse strand, counting down.
GAAATGGCACTTCCCAAGGTCCTAGAGCCTCGGGGTTGGTACCAATCGATCCGGAATGACCTGATTAGTGGGGGTAGATGCAACTTCCGAGTCTCTACGACCTTCAGAAGGAAAGTTAAGAAATAAAATGTGAAAAAAATAAAAATTGCCATGAGCGGGATTTGAACACTCAACCTTGTGTTCCAAAGGCGGGCGCACTACCACTGCACCACCGCTCCAGCTGAAAACGCATTTTTCAGAAATGGCACTTCCCAAGGTCCTAGAGCCTCGGGGTTGGTACCAATCGATCCGGAATGACCTGATTAGTGGGGGTAGATGCAACTTCCGAGTCTCTACGACCTTCAGAGAAAAAGTTATTAGCCGAGATAAATTTGCTTTTTTTAGCACTTTGAGCACTTTTCCTAAATGGCACTTCCCAAGGTCCTAGAGCCTCGTGGTTGGTACCAATCGATCCGGAATTACCTGATTAGTGGGGGTAGATGCAACTTTTAAGTCTCTACGACCTTCAGAGAAAAGGTTATTAGCCGAGATAAATTTGCTTTTTTTAGCACTTTGAGCACTTTTCCTAAATGGCACTTCCCAAGGTCCTAGAGCCTCGGGGTTGGTACCAATCGATCCGGAATGACCTGATTAGTGGGGGTAGATGCAACTTCCGAGTCTCTACGACCTTCAGAGAAAAAGTTATTAGCCGAGATAAATTTGCTTTTTTTAGCACTTTGAGCACTTTTCCTAAATGGCACTTCCCAAGGTCCTAGAGCCTCGTGGTTGGTACCAATCGATCCGGAATGACCTGATTAGTGGGGGTAGATGCAACTTCCGAGTCTCTACGACCTTCAGAAGGAAAGTTAAGAAATAAAATGTGAAAAAAATAAAAATTGCCATGAGCGGGATTTGAACACTCAACCTTGTGTTCCAAAGGCGGGCGCACTACCACTGCACCACCGCTCCAGCTGAAAACGCATTTTTCAGAAATGGCACTTCCCAAGGTCCTAGAGCCTCGAGGTTGGTACCAATCGATCCGGAATGACCTGATTAGTGGGGGTAGATGCAACTTCCGAGTCTCTACGACCTTCAGAAGGAAAGTTAAGAAATAAAATGTGAAAAAAATAAAAATTGCCATGAGCGGGATTTGAACACTCAACCTTGTGTTCCAAAGGCGGGCGCACTACCACTGCACCACCGCTCCAGCTGAAAACGCATTTTTCAGAAATGGCACTTCCCAAGGTCCTAGAGCCTCGGGGTTGGTACCAATCGATCCGGAATGACCTGATTAGTGGGGGTAGATGCAACTTCCGAGTCTCTACGACCTTCAGAGAAAAAGTTATTAGCCGAGATAAATTTGCTTTTTTTAGCACTTTGAGCACTTTTCCTAAATGGCACTTCCCAAGGTCCTAGAGCCTCGTGGTTGGTACCAATCGATCCGGAATGACCTGATTAGTGGGGGTAGATGCAACTTTTAAGTCTCTACGACCTTCAGAGAAAAGGTTATTAGCCGAGATAAATTTGCTTTTTTTAGCACTTTGAGCACTTTTCCTAAATGGCACTTCCCAAGGTCCTAGAGCCTCGGGGTTGGTACCAATCGATCCGGAATGACCTGATTAGTGGGGGTAGATGCAACTTCCGAGTCTCTACGACCTTCAGAGAAAAAGTTATTAGCCGAGATAAATTTGCTTTTTTTAGCACTTTGAGCACTTTTCCTAAATGGCACTTCCCAAGGTCCTAGAGCCTCGTGGTTGGTACCAATCGATCCGGAATGACCTGATTAGTGGGGGTAGATGCAACTTCCGAGTCTCTACGACCTTCAGAAGGAAAGTTAAGAAATAAAATGTGAAAAAAATAAAAATTGCCATGAGCGGGATTTGAACACTCAACCTTGTGTTCCAAAGGCGGGCGCACTACCACTGCACCACCGCTCCTCCTGAAAACGCATTTTTCAGAAATGGCACTTCCCAAGGTCCTAGAGCCTCGTGGTTGGTACCAATCGATCCGGAATGACCTGATTAGTGGGGGTAGATGCAACTTCTAAGTCTCTACGACCTTCAGAGAAAAAGTTATTAGCCGAGATAAATTTGCTTTTTTTAGCACTTTGAGCACTTTTCCTAAATGGCACTTCCCAAGGTCCTAGAGCCTCGGGGTTGGTACCAATCGATCCGGAATGACCTGATTAGTGGGATTAGATGCAACTTTTAAGTCTCTACGACCTTCAGAGAAAAAGTTATTAGCCGAGATAAATTTGCTTTTTTTAGCACTTTGAGCACTTTTCCTAAATGGCACTTCCCAAGGTCCTAGAGCCTCGTGGTTGGTACCAATCGATCCGGAATGACCTGATTAGTGGGGGTAGATGCAACTTCCGAGTCTCTACGACCTTCAGAAGGAAAGTTAAGAAATAAAATGTGAAAAAAATAAAAATTGCCATGAGCGGGATTTGAACACTCAACCTTGTGTTCCAAAGGCGGGCGCACTACCACTGCACCACCGCTCCAGCTGAAAACGCATTTTTCAGAAATGGCACTTCCCAAGGTCCTAGAGCCTCGTGGTTGGTACCAATCGATCCGGAATGACCTGATTAGTGGGGGTAGATGCAACTTCCGAGTCTCTACGACCTTCAGAGAAAAAGTTATTAGCCAAGATAAATTTGCTTTTTTTAGCACTTTGAGCACTTTTCCTAAATGGCACTTCCCAAGGTCCTAGAGCCTCGGGGTTGGTACCAATCGATCCGGAATGACCTGATTAGTGGGGGTAGATGCAACTTCCGAGTCTCTACGACCTTCAGAAGGAAAGTTAAGAAATAAAATGTGAAAAAAATAAAAATTGCCATGAGCGGGATTTGAACACTCAACCTTGTGTTCCAAAGGCGGGCGCACTACCACTGCACCACCGCTCCAGCTGAAAACGCATTTTTCAGAAATGGCACTTCCCAAGGTCCTAGAGCCTCGTGGTTGGTACCAATCGATCCGGAATGACCTGATTAGTGGGGGTAGATGCAACTTCCGAGTCTCTACGACCTTCAGAGAAAAAGTTATTAGCCGAGATAAATTTGCTTTTTTTAGCACTTTGAGCACTTTTCCTAAATGGCACTTCCCAAGGTCCTAGAGCCTCGGGGTTGGTACCAATCGATCCGGAATGACCTGATTAGTGGGGGTAGATGCAACTTCCGAGTCTCTACGACCTTCAGAAGGAAAGTTAAGAAATAAAATGTGAAAAAAATAAAAATTGCCATGAGCGGGATTTGAACACTCAACCTTGTGTTCCAAAGGCGGGCGCACTACCACTGCACCACCGCTCCAGCTGAAAACGCATTTTTCAGAAATGGCACTTCCCAAGGTCCTAGAGCCTCGGGGTTGGTACCAATCGATCCGGAATGACCTGATTAGTGGGGGTAGATGCAACTTTTAAGTCTCTACGACCTTCAGAGAAAAGGTTATTAGCCGAGATAAATTTGCTTTTTTTAGCACTTTGAGCACTTTTCCTAAATGGCACTTCCCAAGGTCCTAGAGCCTCGGGGTTGGTACCAATCGATCCGGAATGACCTGATTAGTGGGGGTAGATGCAACTTCCGAGTCTCTACGACCTTCAGAGAAAAAGTTATTAGCCGAGATAAATTTGCTTTTTTTAGCACTTTGAGCACTTTTCCTAAATGGCACTTCCCAAGGTCCTAGAGCCTCGTGGTTGGTACCAATCGATCCGGAATGACCTGATTAGTGGGGGTAGATGCAACTTCCGAGTCTCTACGACCTTCAGAAGGAAAGTTAAGAAATAAAATGTGAAAAAAATAAAAATTGCCATGAGCGGGATTTGAACACTCAACCTTGTGTTCCAAAGGCGGGCGCACTACCACTGCACCACCGCTCCTCCTGAAAACGCATTTTTCAGAAATGGCACTTCCCAAGGTCCTAGAGCCTCGTGGTTGGTACCAATCGATCCGGAATGACCTGATTAGTGGGGGTAGATGCAACTTCTAAGTCTCTACGACCTTCAGAGAAAAAGTTATTAGCCGAGATAAATTTGCTTTTTTTAGCACTTTGAGCACTTTTCCTAAATGGCACTTCCCAAGGTCCTAGAGCCTCGGGGTTGGTACCAATCGATCCGGAATGACCTGATTAGTGGGATTAGATGCAACTTTTAAGTCTCTACGACCTTCAGAGAAAAAGTTATTAGCCGAGATAAATTTGCTTTTTTTAGCACTTTGAGCACTTTTCCTAAATGGCACTTCCCAAGGTCCTAGAGCCTCGTGGTTGGTACCAATCGATCCGGAATGACCTGATTAGTGGGGGTAGATGCAACTTCCGAGTCTCTACGACCTTCAGAAGGAAAGTTAAGAAATAAAATGTGAAAAAAATAAAAATTGCCATGAGCGGGATTTGAACACTCAACCTTGTGTTCCAAAGGCGGGCGCACTACCACTGCACCACCGCTCCAGCTGAAAACGCATTTTTCAGAAATGGCACTTCCCAAGGTCCTAGAGCCTCGTGGTTGGTACCAATCGATCCGGAATGACCTGATTAGTGGGGGTAGATGCAACTTCCGAGTCTCTACGACCTTCAGAGAAAAAGTTATTAGCCAAGATAAATTTGCTTTTTTTAGCACTTTGAGCACTTTTCCTAAATGGCACTTCCCAAGGTCCTAGAGCCTCGGGGTTGGTACCAATCGATCCGGAATGACCTGATTAGTGGGGGTAGATGCAACTTCCGAGTCTCTACGACCTTCAGAAGGAAAGTTAAGAAATAAAATGTGAAAAAAATAAAAATTGCCATGAGCGGGATTTGAACACTCAACCTTGTGTTCCAAAGGCGGGCGCACTACCACTGCACCACCGCTCCAGCTGAAAACGCATTTTTCAGAAATGGCACTTCCCAAGGTCCTAGAGCCTCGTGGTTGGTACCAATCGATCCGGAATGACCTGATTAGTGGGGGTAGATGCAACTTCCGAGTCTCTACGACCTTCAGAGAAAAAGTTATTAGCCGAGATAAATTTGCTTTTTTTAGCACTTTGAGCACTTTTCCTAAATGGCACTTCCCAAGGTCCTAGAGCCTCGGGGTTGGTACCAATCGATCCGGAATGACCTGATTAGTGGGGGTAGATGCAACTTCCGAGTCTCTACGACCTTCAGAAGGAAAGTTAAGAAATAAAATGTGAAAAAAATAAAAATTGCCATGAGCGGGATTTGAACACTCAACCTTGTGTTCCAAAGGCGGGCGCACTACCACTGCACCACCGCTCCAGCTGAAAACGCATTTTTCAGAAATGGCACTTCCCAAGGTCCTAGAGCCTCGGGGTTGGTACCAATCGATCCGGAATGACCTGATTAGTGGGGGTAGATGCAACTTTTAAGTCTCTACGACCTTCAGAGAAAAGGTTATTAGCCGAGATAAATTTGCTTTTTTTAGCACTTTGAGCACTTTTCCTAAATGGCACTTCCCAAGGTCCTAGAGCCTCGGGGTTGGTACCAATCGATCCGGAATGACCTGATTAGTGGGGGTAGATGCAACTTCCGAGTCTCTACGACCTTCAGAGAAAAAGTTATTAGCCGAGATAAATTTGCTTTTTTTAGCACTTTGAGCACTTTTCCTAAATGGCACTTCCCAAGGTCCTAGAGCCTCGTGGTTGGTACCAATCGATCCGGAATGACCTGATTAGTGGGGGTAGATGCAACTTCCGAGTCTCTACGACCTTCAGAAGGAAAGTTAAGAAATAAAATGTGAAAAAAATAAAAATTGCCATGAGCGGGATTTGAACACTCAACCTTGTGTTCCAAAGGCGGGCGCACTACCACTGCACCACCGCTCCTCCTGAAAACGCATTTTTCAGAAATGGCACTTCCCAAGGTCCTAGAGCCTCGTGGTTGGTACCAATCGATCCGGAATGACCTGATTAGTGGGGGTAGATGCAACTTCTAAGTCTCTACGACCTTCAGAGAAAAAGTTATTAGCCGAGATAAATTTGCTTTTTTTAGCACTTTGAGCACTTTTCCTAAATGGCACTTCCCAAGGTCCTAGAGCCTCGGGGTTGGTACCAATCGATCCGGAATGACCTGATTAGTGGGATTAGATGCAACTTTTAAGTCTCTACGACCTTCAGAGAAAAAGTTATTAGCCGAGATAAATTTGCTTTTTTTAGCACTTTGAGCACTTTTCCTAAATGGCACTTCCCAAGGTCCTAGAGCCTCGTGGTTGGTACCAATCGATCCGGAATGACCTGATTAGTGGGGGTAGATGCAACTTCCGAGTCTCTACGACCTTCAGAAGGAAAGTTAAGAAATAAAATGTGAAAAAAATAAAAATTGCCATGAGCGGGATTTGAACACTCAACCTTGTGTTCCAAAGGCGGGCGCACTACCACTGCACCACCGCTCCAGCTGAAAACGCATTTTTCAGAAATGGCACTTCCCAAGGTCCTAGAGCCTCGTGGTTGGTACCAATCGATCCGGAATGACCTGATTAGTGGGGGTAGATGCAACTTCCGAGTCTCTACGACCTTCAGAGAAAAAGTTATTAGCCAAGATAAATTTGCTTTTTTTAGCACTTTGAGCACTTTTCCTAAATGGCACTTCCCAAGGTCCTAGAGCCTCGGGGTTGGTACCAATCGATCCGGAATGACCTGATTAGTGGGGGTAGATGCAACTTCCGAGTCTCTACGACCTTCAGAAGGAAAGTTAAGAAATAAAATGTGAAAAAAATAAAAATTGCCATGAGCGGGATTTGAACACTCAACCTTGTGTTCCAAAGGCGGGCGCACTACCACTGCACCACCGCTCCAGCTGAAAACGCATTTTTCAGAAATGGCACTTCCCAAGGTCCTAGAGCCTCGTGGTTGGTACCAATCGATCCGGAATGACCTGATTAGTGGGGGTAGATGCAACTTCCGAGTCTCTACGACCTTCAGAGAAAAAGTTATTAGCCGAGATAAATTTGCTTTTTTTAGCACTTTGAGCACTTTTCCTAAATGGCACTTCCCAAGGTCCTAGAGCCTCGGGGTTGGTACCAATCGATCCGGAATGACCTGATTAGTGGGGGTAGATGCAACTTCCGAGTCTCTACGACCTTCAGAAGGAAAGTTAAGAAATAAAATGTGAAAAAAATAAAAATTGCCATGAGCGGGATTTGAACACTCAACCTTGTGTTCCAAAGGCGGGCGCACTACCACTGCACCACCGCTCCAGCTGAAAACGCATTTTTCAGAAATGGCACTTCCCAAGGTCCTAGAGCCTCGGGGTTGGTACCAATCGATCCGGAATGACCTGATTAGTGGGGGTAGATGCAACTTTTAAGTCTCTACGACCTTCAGAGAAAAGGTTATTAGCCGAGATAAATTTGCTTTTTTTAGCACTTTGAGCACTTTTCCTAAATGGCACTTCCCAAGGTCCTAGAGCCTCGGGGTTGGTACCAATCGATCCGGAATGACCTGATTAGTGGGGGTAGATGCAACTTCTAAGTCTCTACGACCTTCAGAGAAAAAGTTATTAGCCGAGATAAATTTGCTTTTTTTAGCACTTTGAGCACTTTTCCTAAATGGCACTTCCCAAGGTCCTAGAGCCTCGGGGTTGGTACCAATCGATCCGGAATGACCTGATTAGTGGGATTAGATGCAACTTTTAAGTCTCTACGACCTTCAGAGAAAAAGTTATTAGCCGAGATAAATTTGCTTTTTTTAGCACTTTGAGCACTTTTCCTAAATGGCACTTCCCAAGGTCCTAGAGCCTCGTGGTTGGTACCAATCGATCCGGAATGACCTGATTAGTGGGGGTAGATGCAACTTCCGAGTCTCTACGACCTTCAGAAGGAAAGTTAAGAAATAAAATGTGAAAAAAATAAAAATTGCCATGAGCGGGATTTGAACACTCAACCTTGTGTTCCAAAGGCGGGCGCACTACCACTGCACCACCGCTCCAGCTGAAAACGCATTTTTCAGAAATGGCACTTCCCAAGGTCCTAGAGCCTCGTGGTTGGTACCAATCGATCCGGAATGACCTGATTAGTGGGGGTAGATGCAACTTCCGAGTCTCTACGACCTTCAGAGAAAAAGTTATTAGCCAAGATAAATTTGCTTTTTTTAGCACTTTGAGCACTTTTCCTAAATGGCACTTCCCAAGGTCCTAGAGCCTCGGGGTTGGTACCAATCGATCCGGAATGACCTGATTAGTGGGGGTAGATGCAACTTCCGAGTCTCTACGACCTTCAGAAGGAAAGTTAAGAAATAAAATGTGAAAAAAATAAAAATTGCCATGAGCGGGATTTGAACACTCAACCTTGTGTTCCAAAGGCGGGCGCACTACCACTGCACCACCGCTCCAGCTGAAAACGCATTTTTCAGAAATGGCACTTCCCAAGGTCCTAGAGCCTCGTGGTTGGTACCAATCGATCCGGAATGACCTGATTAGTGGGGGTAGATGCAACTTCCGAGTCTCTACGACCTTCAGAGAAAAAGTTATTAGCCGAGATAAATTTGCTTTTTTTAGCACTTTGAGCACTTTTCCTAAATGGCACTTCCCAAGGTCCTAGAGCCTCGGGGTTGGTACCAATCGATCCGGAATGACCTGATTAGTGGGGGTAGATGCAACTTCCGAGTCTCTACGACCTTCAGAAGGAAAGTTAAGAAATAAAATGTGAAAAAAATAAAAATTGCCATGAGCGGGATTTGAACACTCAACCTTGTGTTCCAAAGGCGGGCGCACTACCACTGCACCACCGCTCCAGCTGAAAACGCATTTTTCAGAAATGGCACTTCCCAAGGTCCTAGAGCCTCGGGGTTGGTACCAATCGATCCGGAATGACCTGATTAGTGGGGGTAGATGCAACTTTTAAGTCTCTACGACCTTCAGAGAAAAGGTTATTAGCCGAGATAAATTTGCTTTTTTTAGCACTTTGAGCACTTTTCCTAAATGGCACTTCCCAAGGTCCTAGAGCCTCGGGGTTGGTACCAATCGATCCGGAATGACCTGATTAGTGGGGGTAGATGCAACTTCCGAGTCTCTACGACCTTCAGAGAAAAAGTTATTAGCCGAGATAAATTTGCTTTTTTTAGCACTTTGAGCACTTTTCCTAAATGGCACTTCCCAAGGTCCTAGAGCCTCGTGGTTGGTACCAATCGATCCGGAATGACCTGATTAGTGGGGGTAGATGCAACTTCCGAGTCTCTACGACCTTCAGAAGGAAAGTTAAGAAATAAAATGTGAAAAAAATAAAAATTGCCATGAGCGGGATTTGAACACTCAACCTTGTGTTCCAAAGGCGGGCGCACTACCACTGCACCACCGCTCCTCCTGAAAACGCATTTTTCAGAAATGGCACTTCCCAAGGTCCTAGAGCCTCGTGGTTGGTACCAATCGATCCGGAATGACCTGATTAGTGGGGGTAGATGCAACTTCTAAGTCTCTACGACCTTCAGAGAAAAAGTTATTAGCCGAGATAAATTTGCTTTTTTTAGCACTTTGAGCACTTTTCCTAAATGGCACTTCCCAAGGTCCTAGAGCCTCGGGGTTGGTACCAATCGATCCGGAATGACCTGATTAGTGGGATTAGATGCAACTTTTAAGTCTCTACGACCTTCAGAGAAAAAGTTATTAGCCGAGATAAATTTGCTTTTTTTAGCACTTTGAGCACTTTTCCTAAATGGCACTTCCCAAGGTCCTAGAGCCTCGTGGTTGGTACCAATCGATCCGGAATGACCTGATTAGTGGGGGTAGATGCAACTTCCGAGTCTCTACGACCTTCAGAAGGAAAGTTAAGAAATAAAATGTGAAAAAAATAAAAATTGCCATGAGCGGGATTTGAACACTCAACCTTGTGTTCCAAAGGCGGGCGCACTACCACTGCACCACCGCTCCAGCTGAAAACGCATTTTTCAGAAATGGCACTTCCCAAGGTCCTAGAGCCTCGTGGTTGGTACCAATCGATCCGGAATGACCTGATTAGTGGGGGTAGATGCAACTTCCGAGTCTCTACGACCTTCAGAGAAAAAGTTATTAGCCAAGATAAATTTGCTTTTTTTAGCACTTTGAGCACTTTTCCTAAATGGCACTTCCCAAGGTCCTAGAGCCTCGGGGTTGGTACCAATCGATCCGGAATGACCTGATTAGTGGGGGTAGATGCAACTTCCGAGTCTCTACGACCTTCAGAAGGAAAGTTAAGAAATAAAATGTGAAAAAAATAAAAATTGCCATGAGCGGGATTTGAACACTCAACCTTGTGTTCCAAAGGCGGGCGCACTACCACTGCACCACCGCTCCAGCTGAAAACGCATTTTTCAGAAATGGCACTTCCCAAGGTCCTAGAGCCTCGTGGTTGGTACCAATCGATCCGGAATGACTTGATTAGTGGGGGTAGATGCAACTTCCGAGTCTCTACGACCTTCAGAGAAAAAGTTATTAGCCGAGATAAATTTGCTTTTTTTAGCACTTTGAGCACTTTTCCTAAATGGCACTTCCCAAGGTCCTAGAGCCTCGGGGTTGGTACCAATCGATCCGGAATGACCTGATTAGTGGGGGTAGATGCAACTTCCGAGTCTCTACGACCTTCAGAAGGAAAGTTAAGAAATAAAATGTGAAAAAAATAAAAATTGCCATGAGCGGGATTTGAACACTCAACCTTGTGTTCCAAAGGCGGGCGCACTACCACTGCACCACCGCTCCAGCTGAAAACGCATTTTTCAGAAATGGCACTTCCCAAGGTCCTAGAGCCTCGGGGTTGGTACCAATCGATCCGGAATGACCTGATTAGTGGGGGTAGATGCAACTTCCGAGTCTCTACGACCTTCAGAAGGAAAGTTAAGAAATAAAATGTGAAAAAAATAAAAATTGCCATGAGCGGGATTTGAACACTCAACCTTGTGTTCCAAAGGCGGGCGCACTACCACTGCACCACCGCTCCAGCTGAAAACGCATTTTTCAGAAATGGCACTTCCCAAGGTCCTAGAGCCTCGGGGTTGGTACCAATCGATCCGGAATGACCTGATTAGTGGGGGTAGATGCAACTTCCGAGTCTCTACGACCTTCAGAGAAAAAGTTATTAGCCGAGATAAATTTGCTTTTTTTAGCACTTTGAGCACTTTTCCTAAATGGCACTTCCCAAGGTCCTAGAGCCTCGTGGTTGGTACCAATCGATCCGGAATGACCTGATTAGTGGGGGTAGATGCAACTTTTAAGTCTCTACGACCTTCAGAGAAAAGGTTATTAGCCGAGATAAATTTGCTTTTTTTAGCACTTTGAGCACTTTTCCTAAATGGCACTTCCCAAGGTCCTAGAGCCTCGGGGTTGGTACCAATCGATCCGGAATGACCTGATTAGTGGGGGTAGATGCAACTTCCGAGTCTCTACGACCTTCAGAGAAAAAGTTATTAGCCGAGATAAATTTGCTTTTTTTAGCACTTTGAGCACTTTTCCTAAATGGCACTTCCCAAGGTCCTAGAGCCTCGTGGTTGGTACCAATCGATCCGGAATGACCTGATTAGTGGGGGTAGATGCAACTTCCGAGTCTCTACGACCTTCAGAAGGAAAGTTAAGAAATAAAATGTGAAAAAAATAAAAATTGCCATGAGCGGGATTTGAACACTCAACCTTGTGTTCCAAAGGCGGGCGCACTACCACTGCACCACCGCTCCTCCTGAAAACGCATTTTTCAGAAATGGCACTTCCCAAGGTCCTAGAGCCTCGTGGTTGGTACCAATCGATCCGGAATGACCTGATTAGTGGGGGTAGATGCAACTTCTAAGTCTCTACGACCTTCAGAGAAAAAGTTATTAGCCGAGATAAATTTGCTTTTTTTAGCACTTTGAGCACTTTTCCTAAATGGCACTTCCCAAGGTCCTAGAGCCTCGGGGTTGGTACCAATCGATCCGGAATGACCTGATTAGTGGGATTAGATGCAACTTTTAAGTCTCTACGACCTTCAGAGAAAAAGTTATTAGCCGAGATAAATTTGCTTTTTTTAGCACTTTGAGCACTTTTCCTAAATGGCACTTCCCAAGGTCCTAGAGCCTCGTGGTTGGTACCAATCGATCCGGAATGACCTGATTAGTGGGGGTAGATGCAACTTCCGAGTCTCTACGACCTTCAGAAGGAAAGTTAAGAAATAAAATGTGAAAAAAATAAAAATTGCCATGAGCGGGATTTGAACACTCAACCTTGTGTTCCAAAGGCGGGCGCACTACCACTGCACCACCGCTCCAGCTGAAAACGCATTTTTCAGAAATGGCACTTCCCAAGGTCCTAGAGCCTCGTGGTTGGTACCAATCGATCCGGAATGACCTGATTAGTGGGGGTAGATGCAACTTCCGAGTCTCTACGACCTTCAGAGAAAAAGTTATTAGCCAAGATAAATTTGCTTTTTTTAGCACTTTGAGCACTTTTCCTAAATGGCACTTCCCAAGGTCCTAGAGCCTCGGGGTTGGTACCAATCGATCCGGAATGACCTGATTAGTGGGGGTAGATGCAACTTCCGAGTCTCTACGACCTTCAGAAGGAAAGTTAAGAAATAAAATGTGAAAAAAATAAAAATTGCCATGAGCGGGATTTGAACACTCAACCTTGTGTTCCAAAGGCGGGCGCACTACCACTGCACCACCGCTCCAGCTGAAAACGCATTTTTCAGAAATGGCACTTCCCAAGGTCCTAGAGCCTCGTGGTTGGTACCAATCGATCCGGAATGACCTGATTAGTGGGGGTAGATGCAACTTCCGAGTCTCTACGACCTTCAGAGAAAAAGTTATTAGCCGAGATAAATTTGCTTTTTTTAGCACTTTGAGCACTTTTCCTAAATGGCACTTCCCAAGGTCCTAGAGCCTCGGGGTTGGTACCAATCGATCCGGAATGACCTGATTAGTGGGGGTAGATGCAACTTCCGAGTCTCTACGACCTTCAGAAGGAAAGTTAAGAAATAAAATGTGAAAAAAATAAAAATTGCCATGAGCGGGATTTGAACACTCAACCTTGTGTTCCAAAGGCGGGCGCACTACCACTGCACCACCGCTCCAGCTGAAAACGCATTTTTCAGAAATGGCACTTCCCAAGGTCCTAGAGCCTCGGGGTTGGTACCAATCGATCCGGAATGACCTGATTAGTGGGGGTAGATGCAACTTTTAAGTCTCTACGACCTTCAGAGAAAAGGTTATTAGCCGAGATAAATTTGCTTTTTTTAGCACTTTGAGCACTTTTCCTAAATGGCACTTCCCAAGGTCCTAGAGCCTCGGGGTTGGTACCAATCGATCCGGAATGACCTGATTAGTGGGGGTAGATGCAACTTCCGAGTCTCTACGACCTTCAGAGAAAAAGTTATTAGCCGAGATAAATTTGCTTTTTTTAGCACTTTGAGCACTTTTCCTAAATGGCACTTCCCAAGGTCCTAGAGCCTCGTGGTTGGTACCAATCGATCCGGAATGACCTGATTAGTGGGGGTAGATGCAACTTCCGAGTCTCTACGACCTTCAGAAGGAAAGTTAAGAAATAAAATGTGAAAAAAATAAAAATTGCCATGAGCGGGATTTGAACACTCAACCTTGTGTTCCAAAGGCGGGCGCACTACCACTGCACCACCGCTCCTCCTGAAAACGCATTTTTCAGAAATGGCACTTCCCAAGGTCCTAGAGCCTCGTGGTTGGTACCAATCGATCCGGAATGACCTGATTAGTGGGGGTAGATGCAACTTTTAAGTCTCTACGACCTTCAGAGAAAAGGTTATTAGCCGAGATAAATTTGCTTTTTTTAGCACTTTGAGCACTTTTCCTAAATGGCACTTCCCAAGGTCCTAGAGCCTCGGGGTTGGTACCAATCGATCCGGAATGACCTGATTAGTGGGGGTAGATGCAACTTCCGAGTCTCTACGACCTTCAGAGAAAAAGTTATTAGCCGAGATAAATTTGCTTTTTTTAGCACTTTGAGCACTTTTCCTAAATGGCACTTCCCAAGGTCCTAGAGCCTCGTGGTTGGTACCAATCGATCCGGAATGACCTGATTAGTGGGGGTAGATGCAACTTCCGAGTCTCTACGACCTTCAGAAGGAAAGTTAAGAAATAAAATGTGAAAAAAATAAAAATTGCCATGAGCGGGATTTGAACACTCAACCTTGTGTTCCAAAGGCGGGCGCACTACCACTGCACCACCGCTCCTCCTGAAAACGCATTTTTCAGAAATGGCACTTCCCAAGGTCCTAGAGCCTCGTGGTTGGTACCAATCGATCCGGAATGACCTGATTAGTGGGGGTAGATGCAACTTCTAAGTCTCTACGACCTTCAGAGAAAAAGTTATTAGCCGAGATAAATTTGCTTTTTTTAGCACTTTGAGCACTTTTCCTAAATGGCACTTCCCAAGGTCCTAGAGCCTCGGGGTTGGTACCAATCGATCCGGAATGACCTGATTAGTGGGATTAGATGCAACTTTTAAGTCTCTACGACCTTCAGAGAAAAAGTTATTAGCCGAGATAAATTTGCTTTTTTTAGCACTTTGAGCACTTTTCCTAAATGGCACTTCCCAAGGTCCTAGAGCCTCGTGGTTGGTACCAATCGATCCGGAATGACCTGATTAGTGGGGGTAGATGCAACTTCCGAGTCTCTACGACCTTCAGAAGGAAAGTTAAGAAATAAAATGTGAAAAAAATAAAAATTGCCATGAGCGGGATTTGAACACTCAACCTTGTGTTCCAAAGGCGGGCGCACTACCACTGCACCACCGCTCCAGCTGAAAACGCATTTTTCAGAAATGGCACTTCCCAAGGTCCTAGAGCCTCGTGGTTGGTACCAATCGATCCGGAATGACCTGATTAGTGGGGGTAGATGCAACTTCCGAGTCTCTACGACCTTCAGAGAAAAAGTTATTAGCCAAGATAAATTTGCTTTTTTTAGCACTTTGAGCACTTTTCCTAAATGGCACTTCCCAAGGTCCTAGAGCCTCGGGGTTGGTACCAATCGATCCGGAATGACCTGATTAGTGGGGGTAGATGCAACTTCCGAGTCTCTACGACCTTCAGAAGGAAAGTTAAGAAATAAAATGTGAAAAAAATAAAAATTGCCATGAGCGGGATTTGAACACTCAACCTTGTGTTCCAAAGGCGGGCGCACTACCACTGCACCACCGCTCCAGCTGAAAACGCATTTTTCAGAAATGGCACTTCCCAAGGTCCTAGAGCCTCGTGGTTGGTACCAATCGATCCGGAATGACCTGATTAGTGGGGGTAGATGCAACTTCCGAGTCTCTACGACCTTCAGAGAAAAAGTTATTAGCCGAGATAAATTTGCTTTTTTTAGCACTTTGAGCACTTTTCCTAAATGGCACTTCCCAAGGTCCTAGAGCCTCGGGGTTGGTACCAATCGATCCGGAATGACCTGATTAGTGGGGGTAGATGCAACTTTTAAGTCTCTACGACCTTCAGAGAAAAGGTTATTAGCCGAGATAAATTTGCTTTTTTTAGCACTTTGAGCACTTTTCCTAAATGGCACTTCCCAAGGTCCTAGAGCCTCGGGGTTGGTACCAATCGATCCGGAATGACCTGATTAGTGGGGGTAGATGCAACTTCCGAGTCTCTACGACCTTCAGAGAAAAAGTTATTAGCCGAGATAAATTTGCTTTTTTTAGCACTTTGAGCACTTTTCCTAAATGGCACTTCCCAAGGTCCTAGAGCCTCGTGGTTGGTACCAATCGATCCGGAATGACCTGATTAGTGGGGGTAGATGCAACTTCCGAGTCTCTACGACCTTCAGAAGGAAAGTTAAGAAATAAAATGTGAAAAAAATAAAAATTGCCATGAGCGGGATTTGAACACTCAACCTTGTGTTCCAAAGGCGGGCGCACTACCACTGCACCACCGCTCCTCCTGAAAACGCATTTTTCAGAAATGGCACTTCCCAAGGTCCTAGAGCCTCGTGGTTGGTACCAATCGATCCGGAATGACCTGATTAGTGGGGGTAGATGCAACTTCTAAGTCTCTACGACCTTCAGAGAAAAAGTTATTAGCCGAGATAAATTTGCTTTTTTTAGCACTTTGAGCACTTTTCCTAAATGGCACTTCCCAAGGTCCTAGAGCCTCGGGGTTGGTACCAATCGATCCGGAATGACCTGATTAGTGGGGGTAGATGCAACTTCCGAGTCTCTACGACCTTCAGAAGGAAAGTTAAGAAATAAAATGTGAAAAAAATAAAAATTGCCATGAGCGGGATTTGAACACTCAACCTTGTGTTCCAAAGGCGGGCGCACTACCACTGCACCACCGCTCCAGCTGAAAACGCATTTTTCAGAAATGGCACTTCCCAAGGTCCTAGAGCCTCGGGGTTGGTACCAATCGATCCGGAATGACCTGATTAGTGGGGGTAGATGCAACTTTTAAGTCTCTACGACCTTCAGAGAAAAGGTTATTAGCCGAGATAAATTTGCTTTTTTTAGCACTTTGAGCACTTTTCCTAAATGGCACTTCCCAAGGTCCTAGAGCCTCGGGGTTGGTACCAATCGATCCGGAATGACCTGATTAGTGGGGGTAGATGCAACTTCCGAGTCTCTACGACCTTCAGAGAAAAAGTTATTAGCCGAGATAAATTTGCTTTTTTTAGCACTTTGAGCACTTTTCCTAAATGGCACTTCCCAAGGTCCTAGAGCCTCGTGGTTGGTACCAATCGATCCGGAATGACCTGATTAGTGGGGGTAGATGCAACTTCCGAGTCTCTACGACCTTCAGAAGGAAAGTTAAGAAATAAAATGTGAAAAAAATAAAAATTGCCATGAGCGGGATTTGAACACTCAACCTTGTGTTCCAAAGGCGGGCGCACTACCACTGCACCACCGCTCCTCCTGAAAACGCATTTTTCAGAAATGGCACTTCCCAAGGTCCTAGAGCCTCGTGGTTGGTACCAATCGATCCGGAATGACCTGATTAGTGGGGGTAGATGCAACTTCTAAGTCTCTACGACCTTCAGAGAAAAAGTTATTAGCCGAGATAAATTTGCTTTTTTTAGCACTTTGAGCACTTTTCCTAAATGGCACTTCCCAAGGTCCTAGAGCCTCGGGGTTGGTACCAATCGATCCGGAATGACCTGATTAGTGGGATTAGATGCAACTTTTAAGTCTCTACGACCTTCAGAGAAAAAGTTATTAGCCGAGATAAATTTGCTTTTTTTAGCACTTTGAGCACTTTTCCTAAATGGCACTTCCCAAGGTCCTAGAGCCTCGTGGTTGGTACCAATCGATCCGGAATGACCTGATTAGTGGGGGTAGATGCAACTTCCGAGTCTCTACGACCTTCAGAAGGAAAGTTAAGAAATAAAATGTGAAAAAAATAAAAATTGCCATGAGCGGGATTTGAACACTCAACCTTGTGTTCCAAAGGCGGGCGCACTACCACTGCACCACCGCTCCAGCTGAAAACGCATTTTTCAGAAATGGCACTTCCCAAGGTCCTAGAGCCTCGTGGTTGGTACCAATCGATCCGGAATGACCTGATTAGTGGGGGTAGATGCAACTTCCGAGTCTCTACGACCTTCAGAGAAAAAGTTATTAGCCAAGATAAATTTGCTTTTTTTAGCACTTTGAGCACTTTTCCTAAATGGCACTTCCCAAGGTCCTAGAGCCTCGGGGTTGGTACCAATCGATCCGGAATGACCTGATTAGTGGGGGTAGATGCAACTTCCGAGTCTCTACGACCTTCAGAAGGAAAGTTAAGAAATAAAATGTGAAAAAAATAAAAATTGCCATGAGCGGGATTTGAACACTCAACCTTGTGTTCCAAAGGCGGGCGCACTACCACTGCACCACCGCTCCAGCTGAAAACGCATTTTTCAGAAATGGCACTTCCCAAGGTCCTAGAGCCTCGTGGTTGGTACCAATCGATCCGGAATGACCTGATTAGTGGGGGTAGATGCAACTTCCGAGTCTCTACGACCTTCAGAGAAAAAGTTATTAGCCGAGATAAATTTGCTTTTTTTAGCACTTTGAGCACTTTTCCTAAATGGCACTTCCCAAGGTCCTAGAGCCTCGGGGTTGGTACCAATCGATCCGGAATGACCTGATTAGTGGGGGTAGATGCAACTTCCGAGTCTCTACGACCTTCAGAAGGAAAGTTAAGAAATAAAATGTGAAAAAAATAAAAATTGCCATGAGCGGGATTTGAACACTCAACCTTGTGTTCCAAAGGCGGGCGCACTACCACTGCACCACCGCTCCAGCTGAAAACGCATTTTTCAGAAATGGCACTTCCCAAGGTCCTAGAGCCTCGGGGTTGGTACCAATCGATCCGGAATGACCTGATTAGTGGGGGTAGATGCAACTTTTAAGTCTCTACGACCTTCAGAGAAAAGGTTATTAGCCGAGATAAATTTGCTTTTTTTAGCACTTTGAGCACTTTTCCTAAATGGCACTTCCCAAGGTCCTAGAGCCTCGGGGTTGGTACCAATCGATCCGGAATGACCTGATTAGTGGGGGTAGATGCAACTTCTAAGTCTCTACGACCTTCAGAGAAAAAGTTATTAGCCGAGATAAATTTGCTTTTTTTAGCACTTTGAGCACTTTTCCTAAATGGCACTTCCCAAGGTCCTAGAGCCTCGGGGTTGGTACCAATCGATCCGGAATGACCTGATTAGTGGGATTAGATGCAACTTTTAAGTCTCTACGACCTTCAGAGAAAAAGTTATTAGCCGAGATAAATTTGCTTTTTTTAGCACTTTGAGCACTTTTCCTAAATGGCACTTCCCAAGGTCCTAGAGCCTCGTGGTTGGTACCAATCGATCCGGAATGACCTGATTAGTGGGGGTAGATGCAACTTCCGAGTCTCTACGACCTTCAGAAGGAAAGTTAAGAAATAAAATGTGAAAAAAATAAAAATTGCCATGAGCGGGATTTGAACACTCAACCTTGTGTTCCAAAGGCGGGCGCACTACCACTGCACCACCGCTCCAGCTGAAAACGCATTTTTCAGAAATGGCACTTCCCAAGGTCCTAGAGCCTCGTGGTTGGTACCAATCGATCCGGAATGACCTGATTAGTGGGGGTAGATGCAACTTCCGAGTCTCTACGACCTTCAGAGAAAAAGTTATTAGCCAAGATAAATTTGCTTTTTTTAGCACTTTGAGCACTTTTCCTAAATGGCACTTCCCAAGGTCCTAGAGCCTCGGGGTTGGTACCAATCGATCCGGAATGACCTGATTAGTGGGGGTAGATGCAACTTCCGAGTCTCTACGACCTTCAGAAGGAAAGTTAAGAAATAAAATGTGAAAAAAATAAAAATTGCCATGAGCGGGATTTGAACACTCAACCTTGTGTTCCAAAGGCGGGCGCACTACCACTGCACCACCGCTCCAGCTGAAAACGCATTTTTCAGAAATGGCACTTCCCAAGGTCCTAGAGCCTCGTGGTTGGTACCAATCGATCCGGAATGACCTGATTAGTGGGGGTAGATGCAACTTCCGAGTCTCTACGACCTTCAGAGAAAAAGTTATTAGCCGAGATAAATTTGCTTTTTTTAGCACTTTGAGCACTTTTCCTAAATGGCACTTCCCAAGGTCCTAGAGCCTCGGGGTTGGTACCAATCGATCCGGAATGACCTGATTAGTGGGGGTAGATGCAACTTCCGAGTCTCTACGACCTTCAGAAGGAAAGTTAAGAAATAAAATGTGAAAAAAATAAAAATTGCCATGAGCGGGATTTGAACACTCAACCTTGTGTTCCAAAGGCGGGCGCACTACCACTGCACCACCGCTCCAGCTGAAAACGCATTTTTCAGAAATGGCACTTCCCAAGGTCCTAGAGCCTCGGGGTTGGTACCAATCGATCCGGAATGACCTGATTAGTGGGGGTAGATGCAACTTTTAAGTCTCTACGACCTTCAGAGAAAAGGTTATTAGCCGAGATAAATTTGCTTTTTTTAGCACTTTGAGCACTTTTCCTAAATGGCACTTCCCAAGGTCCTAGAGCCTCGGGGTTGGTACCAATCGATCCGGAATGACCTGATTAGTGGGGGTAGATGCAACTTCCGAGTCTCTACGACCTTCAGAGAAAAAGTTATTAGCCGAGATAAATTTGCTTTTTTTAGCACTTTGAGCACTTTTCCTAAATGGCACTTCCCAAGGTCCTAGAGCCTCGTGGTTGGTACCAATCGATCCGGAATGACCTGATTAGTGGGGGTAGATGCAACTTCCGAGTCTCTACGACCTTCAGAAGGAAAGTTAAGAAATAAAATGTGAAAAAAATAAAAATTGCCATGAGCGGGATTTGAACACTCAACCTTGTGTTCCAAAGGCGGGCGCACTACCACTGCACCACCGCTCCTCCTGAAAACGCATTTTTCAGAAATGGCACTTCCCAAGGTCCTAGAGCCTCGTGGTTGGTACCAATCGATCCGGAATGACCTGATTAGTGGGGGTAGATGCAACTTCTAAGTCTCTACGACCTTCAGAGAAAAAGTTATTAGCCGAGATAAATTTGCTTTTTTTAGCACTTTGAGCACTTTTCCTAAATGGCACTTCCCAAGGTCCTAGAGCCTCGGGGTTGGTACCAATCGATCCGGAATGACCTGATTAGTGGGATTAGATGCAACTTTTAAGTCTCTACGACCTTCAGAGAAAAAGTTATTAGCCGAGATAAATTTGCTTTTTTTAGCACTTTGAGCACTTTTCCTAAATGGCACTTCCCAAGGTCCTAGAGCCTCGTGGTTGGTACCAATCGATCCGGAATGACCTGATTAGTGGGGGTAGATGCAACTTCCGAGTCTCTACGACCTTCAGAAGGAAAGTTAAGAAATAAAATGTGAAAAAAATAAAAATTGCCATGAGCGGGATTTGAACACTCAACCTTGTGTTCCAAAGGCGGGCGCACTACCACTGCACCACCGCTCCAGCTGAAAACGCATTTTTCAGAAATGGCACTTCCCAAGGTCCTAGAGCCTCGTGGTTGGTACCAATCGATCCGGAATGACCTGATTAGTGGGGGTAGATGCAACTTCCGAGTCTCTACGACCTTCAGAGAAAAAGTTATTAGCCAAGATAAATTTGCTTTTTTTAGCACTTTGAGCACTTTTCCTAAATGGCACTTCCCAAGGTCCTAGAGCCTCGGGGTTGGTACCAATCGATCCGGAATGACCTGATTAGTGGGGGTAGATGCAACTTCCGAGTCTCTACGACCTTCAGAAGGAAAGTTAAGAAATAAAATGTGAAAAAAATAAAAATTGCCATGAGCGGGATTTGAACACTCAACCTTGTGTTCCAAAGGCGGGCGCACTACCACTGCACCACCGCTCCAGCTGAAAACGCATTTTTCAGAAATGGCACTTCCCAAGGTCCTAGAGCCTCGTGGTTGGTACCAATCGATCCGGAATGACTTGATTAGTGGGGGTAGATGCAACTTCCGAGTCTCTACGACCTTCAGAGAAAAAGTTATTAGCCGAGATAAATTTGCTTTTTTTAGCACTTTGAGCACTTTTCCTAAATGGCACTTCCCAAGGTCCTAGAGCCTCGGGGTTGGTACCAATCGATCCGGAATGACCTGATTAGTGGGGGTAGATGCAACTTCCGAGTCTCTACGACCTTCAGAAGGAAAGTTAAGAAATAAAATGTGAAAAAAATAAAAATTGCCATGAGCGGGATTTGAACACTCAACCTTGTGTTCCAAAGGCGGGCGCACTACCACTGCACCACCGCTCCAGCTGAAAACGCATTTTTCAGAAATGGCACTTCCCAAGGTCCTAGAGCCTCGGGGTTGGTACCAATCGATCCGGAATGACCTGATTAGTGGGGGTAGATGCAACTTCCGAGTCTCTACGACCTTCAGAAGGAAAGTTAAGAAATAAAATGTGAAAAAAATAAAAATTGCCATGAGCGGGATTTGAACACTCAACCTTGTGTTCCAAAGGCGGGCGCACTACCACTGCACCACCGCTCCAGCTGAAAACGCATTTTTCAGAAATGGCACTTCCCAAGGTCCTAGAGCCTCGGGGTTGGTACCAATCGATCCGGAATGACCTGATTAGTGGGGGTAGATGCAACTTCCGAGTCTCTACGACCTTCAGAGAAAAAGTTATTAGCCGAGATAAATTTGCTTTTTTTAGCACTTTGAGCACTTTTCCTAAATGGCACTTCCCAAGGTCCTAGAGCCTCGTGGTTGGTACCAATCGATCCGGAATGACCTGATTAGTGGGGGTAGATGCAACTTTTAAGTCTCTACGACCTTCAGAGAAAAGGTTATTAGCCGAGATAAATTTGCTTTTTTTAGCACTTTGAGCACTTTTCCTAAATGGCACTTCCCAAGGTCCTAGAGCCTCGGGGTTGGTACCAATCGATCCGGAATGACCTGATTAGTGGGGGTAGATGCAACTTCCGAGTCTCTACGACCTTCAGAGAAAAAGTTATTAGCCGAGATAAATTTGCTTTTTTTAGCACTTTGAGCACTTTTCCTAAATGGCACTTCCCAAGGTCCTAGAGCCTCGTGGTTGGTACCAATCGATCCGGAATGACCTGATTAGTGGGGGTAGATGCAACTTCCGAGTCTCTACGACCTTCAGAAGGAAAGTTAAGAAATAAAATGTGAAAAAAATAAAAATTGCCATGAGCGGGATTTGAACACTCAACCTTGTGTTCCAAAGGCGGGCGCACTACCACTGCACCACCGCTCCTCCTGAAAACGCATTTTTCAGAAATGGCACTTCCCAAGGTCCTAGAGCCTCGTGGTTGGTACCAATCGATCCGGAATGACCTGATTAGTGGGGGTAGATGCAACTTCTAAGTCTCTACGACCTTCAGAGAAAAAGTTATTAGCCGAGATAAATTTGCTTTTTTTAGCACTTTGAGCACTTTTCCTAAATGGCACTTCCCAAGGTCCTAGAGCCTCGGGGTTGGTACCAATCGATCCGGAATGACCTGATTAGTGGGATTAGATGCAACTTTTAAGTCTCTACGACCTTCAGAGAAAAAGTTATTAGCCGAGATAAATTTGCTTTTTTTAGCACTTTGAGCACTTTTCCTAAATGGCACTTCCCAAGGTCCTAGAGCCTCGTGGTTGGTACCAATCGATCCGGAATGACCTGATTAGTGGGGGTAGATGCAACTTCCGAGTCTCTACGACCTTCAGAAGGAAAGTTAAGAAATAAAATGTGAAAAAAATAAAAATTGCCATGAGCGGGATTTGAACACTCAACCTTGTGTTCCAAAGGCGGGCGCACTACCACTGCACCACCGCTCCAGCTGAAAACGCATTTTTCAGAAATGGCACTTCCCAAGGTCCTAGAGCCTCGTGGTTGGTACCAATCGATCCGGAATGACCTGATTAGTGGGGGTAGATGCAACTTCCGAGTCTCTACGACCTTCAGAGAAAAAGTTATTAGCCAAGATAAATTTGCTTTTTTTAGCACTTTGAGCACTTTTCCTAAATGGCACTTCCCAAGGTCCTAGAGCCTCGGGGTTGGTACCAATCGATCCGGAATGACCTGATTAGTGGGGGTAGATGCAACTTCCGAGTCTCTACGACCTTCAGAAGGAAAGTTAAGAAATAAAATGTGAAAAAAATAAAAATTGCCATGAGCGGGATTTGAACACTCAACCTTGTGTTCCAAAGGCGGGCGCACTACCACTGCACCACCGCTCCAGCTGAAAACGCATTTTTCAGAAATGGCACTTCCCAAGGTCCTAGAGCCTCGTGGTTGGTACCAATCGATCCGGAATGACCTGATTAGTGGGGGTAGATGCAACTTCCGAGTCTCTACGACCTTCAGAGAAAAAGTTATTAGCCGAGATAAATTTGCTTTTTTTAGCACTTTGAGCACTTTTCCTAAATGGCACTTCCCAAGGTCCTAGAGCCTCGGGGTTGGTACCAATCGATCCGGAATGACCTGATTAGTGGGGGTAGATGCAACTTCCGAGTCTCTACGACCTTCAGAAGGAAAGTTAAGAAATAAAATGTGAAAAAAATAAAAATTGCCATGAGCGGGATTTGAACACTCAACCTTGTGTTCCAAAGGCGGGCGCACTACCACTGCACCACCGCTCCAGCTGAAAACGCATTTTTCAGAAATGGCACTTCCCAAGGTCCTAGAGCCTCGGGGTTGGTACCAATCGATCCGGAATGACCTGATTAGTGGGGGTAGATGCAACTTTTAAGTCTCTACGACCTTCAGAGAAAAGGTTATTAGCCGAGATAAATTTGCTTTTTTTAGCACTTTGAGCACTTTTCCTAAATGGCACTTCCCAAGGTCCTAGAGCCTCGGGGTTGGTACCAATCGATCCGGAATGACCTGATTAGTGGGGGTAGATGCAACTTCCGAGTCTCTACGACCTTCAGAGAAAAAGTTATTAGCCGAGATAAATTTGCTTTTTTTAGCACTTTGAGCACTTTTCCTAAATGGCACTTCCCAAGGTCCTAGAGCCTCGTGGTTGGTACCAATCGATCCGGAATGACCTGATTAGTGGGGGTAGATGCAACTTCCGAGTCTCTACGACCTTCAGAAGGAAAGTTAAGAAATAAAATGTGAAAAAAATAAAAATTGCCATGAGCGGGATTTGAACACTCAACCTTGTGTTCCAAAGGCGGGCGCACTACCACTGCACCACCGCTCCTCCTGAAAACGCATTTTTCAGAAATGGCACTTCCCAAGGTCCTAGAGCCTCGTGGTTGGTACCAATCGATCCGGAATGACCTGATTAGTGGGGGTAGATGCAACTTTTAAGTCTCTACGACCTTCAGAGAAAAGGTTATTAGCCGAGATAAATTTGCTTTTTTTAGCACTTTGAGCACTTTTCCTAAATGGCACTTCCCAAGGTCCTAGAGCCTCGGGGTTGGTACCAATCGATCCGGAATGACCTGATTAGTGGGGGTAGATGCAACTTCCGAGTCTCTACGACCTTCAGAGAAAAAGTTATTAGCCGAGATAAATTTGCTTTTTTTAGCACTTTGAGCACTTTTCCTAAATGGCACTTCCCAAGGTCCTAGAGCCTCGTGGTTGGTACCAATCGATCCGGAATGACCTGATTAGTGGGGGTAGATGCAACTTCCGAGTCTCTACGACCTTCAGAAGGAAAGTTAAGAAATAAAATGTGAAAAAAATAAAAATTGCCATGAGCGGGATTTGAACACTCAACCTTGTGTTCCAAAGGCGGGCGCACTACCACTGCACCACCGCTCCTCCTGAAAACGCATTTTTCAGAAATGGCACTTCCCAAGGTCCTAGAGCCTCGTGGTTGGTACCAATCGATCCGGAATGACCTGATTAGTGGGGGTAGATGCAACTTCTAAGTCTCTACGACCTTCAGAGAAAAAGTTATTAGCCGAGATAAATTTGCTTTTTTTAGCACTTTGAGCACTTTTCCTAAATGGCACTTCCCAAGGTCCTAGAGCCTCGGGGTTGGTACCAATCGATCCGGAATGACCTGATTAGTGGGATTAGATGCAACTTTTAAGTCTCTACGACCTTCAGAGAAAAAGTTATTAGCCGAGATAAATTTGCTTTTTTTAGCACTTTGAGCACTTTTCCTAAATGGCACTTCCCAAGGTCCTAGAGCCTCGTGGTTGGTACCAATCGATCCGGAATGACCTGATTAGTGGGGGTAGATGCAACTTCCGAGTCTCTACGACCTTCAGAAGGAAAGTTAAGAAATAAAATGTGAAAAAAATAAAAATTGCCATGAGCGGGATTTGAACACTCAACCTTGTGTTCCAAAGGCGGGCGCACTACCACTGCACCACCGCTCCAGCTGAAAACGCATTTTTCAGAAATGGCACTTCCCAAGGTCCTAGAGCCTCGTGGTTGGTACCAATCGATCCGGAATGACCTGATTAGTGGGGGTAGATGCAACTTCCGAGTCTCTACGACCTTCAGAGAAAAAGTTATTAGCCAAGATAAATTTGCTTTTTTTAGCACTTTGAGCACTTTTCCTAAATGGCACTTCCCAAGGTCCTAGAGCCTCGGGGTTGGTACCAATCGATCCGGAATGACCTGATTAGTGGGGGTAGATGCAACTTCCGAGTCTCTACGACCTTCAGAAGGAAAGTTAAGAAATAAAATGTGAAAAAAATAAAAATTGCCATGAGCGGGATTTGAACACTCAACCTTGTGTTCCAAAGGCGGGCGCACTACCACTGCACCACCGCTCCAGCTGAAAACGCATTTTTCAGAAATGGCACTTCCCAAGGTCCTAGAGCCTCGTGGTTGGTACCAATCGATCCGGAATGACCTGATTAGTGGGGGTAGATGCAACTTCCGAGTCTCTACGACCTTCAGAGAAAAAGTTATTAGCCGAGATAAATTTGCTTTTTTTAGCACTTTGAGCACTTTTCCTAAATGGCACTTCCCAAGGTCCTAGAGCCTCGGGGTTGGTACCAATCGATCCGGAATGACCTGATTAGTGGGGGTAGATGCAACTTTTAAGTCTCTACGACCTTCAGAGAAAAGGTTATTAGCCGAGATAAATTTGCTTTTTTTAGCACTTTGAGCACTTTTCCTAAATGGCACTTCCCAAGGTCCTAGAGCCTCGGGGTTGGTACCAATCGATCCGGAATGACCTGATTAGTGGGGGTAGATGCAACTTCCGAGTCTCTACGACCTTCAGAGAAAAAGTTATTAGCCGAGATAAATTTGCTTTTTTTAGCACTTTGAGCACTTTTCCTAAATGGCACTTCCCAAGGTCCTAGAGCCTCGTGGTTGGTACCAATCGATCCGGAATGACCTGATTAGTGGGGGTAGATGCAACTTCCGAGTCTCTACGACCTTCAGAAGGAAAGTTAAGAAATAAAATGTGAAAAAAATAAAAATTGCCATGAGCGGGATTTGAACACTCAACCTTGTGTTCCAAAGGCGGGCGCACTACCACTGCACCACCGCTCCTCCTGAAAACGCATTTTTCAGAAATGGCACTTCCCAAGGTCCTAGAGCCTCGTGGTTGGTACCAATCGATCCGGAATGACCTGATTAGTGGGGGTAGATGCAACTTCTAAGTCTCTACGACCTTCAGAGAAAAAGTTATTAGCCGAGATAAATTTGCTTTTTTTAGCACTTTGAGCACTTTTCCTAAATGGCACTTCCCAAGGTCCTAGAGCCTCGGGGTTGGTACCAATCGATCCGGAATGACCTGATTAGTGGGATTAGATGCAACTTTTAAGTCTCTACGACCTTCAGAGAAAAAGTTATTAGCCGAGATAAATTTGCTTTTTTTAGCACTTTGAGCACTTTTCCTAAATGGCACTTCCCAAGGTCCTAGAGCCTCGTGGTTGGTACCAATCGATCCGGAATGACCTGATTAGTGGGGGTAGATGCAACTTCCGAGTCTCTACGACCTTCAGAAGGAAAGTTAAGAAATAAAATGTGAAAAAAATAAAAATTGCCATGAGCGGGATTTGAACACTCAACCTTGTGTTCCAAAGGCGGGCGCACTACCACTGCACCACCGCTCCAGCTGAAAACGCATTTTTCAGAAATGGCACTTCCCAAGGTCCTAGAGCCTCGTGGTTGGTACCAATCGATCCGGAATGACCTGATTAGTGGGGGTAGATGCAACTTCCGAGTCTCTACGACCTTCAGAGAAAAAGTTATTAGCCAAGATAAATTTGCTTTTTTTAGCACTTTGAGCACTTTTCCTAAATGGCACTTCCCAAGGTCCTAGAGCCTCGGGGTTGGTACCAATCGATCCGGAATGACCTGATTAGTGGGGGTAGATGCAACTTCCGAGTCTCTACGACCTTCAGAAGGAAAGTTAAGAAATAAAATGTGAAAAAAATAAAAATTGCCATGAGCGGGATTTGAACACTCAACCTTGTGTTCCAAAGGCGGGCGCACTACCACTGCACCACCGCTCCAGCTGAAAACGCATTTTTCAGAAATGGCACTTCCCAAGGTCCTAGAGCCTCGTGGTTGGTACCAATCGATCCGGAATGACCTGATTAGTGGGGGTAGATGCAACTTCCGAGTCTCTACGACCTTCAGAGAAAAAGTTATTAGCCGAGATAAATTTGCTTTTTTTAGCACTTTGAGCACTTTTCCTAAATGGCACTTCCCAAGGTCCTAGAGCCTCGGGGTTGGTACCAATCGATCCGGAATGACCTGATTAGTGGGGGTAGATGCAACTTTTAAGTCTCTACGACCTTCAGAGAAAAGGTTATTAGCCGAGATAAATTTGCTTTTTTTAGCACTTTGAGCACTTTTCCTAAATGGCACTTCCCAAGGTCCTAGAGCCTCGGGGTTGGTACCAATCGATCCGGAATGACCTGATTAGTGGGGGTAGATGCAACTTCCGAGTCTCTACGACCTTCAGAGAAAAAGTTATTAGCCGAGATAAATTTGCTTTTTTTAGCACTTTGAGCACTTTTCCTAAATGGCACTTCCCAAGGTCCTAGAGCCTCGTGGTTGGTACCAATCGATCCGGAATGACCTGATTAGTGGGGGTAGATGCAACTTCCGAGTCTCTACGACCTTCAGAAGGAAAGTTAAGAAATAAAATGTGAAAAAAATAAAAATTGCCATGAGCGGGATTTGAACACTCAACCTTGTGTTCCAAAGGCGGGCGCACTACCACTGCACCACCGCTCCTCCTGAAAACGCATTTTTCAGAAATGGCACTTCCCAAGGTCCTAGAGCCTCGTGGTTGGTACCAATCGATCCGGAATGACCTGATTAGTGGGGGTAGATGCAACTTCTAAGTCTCTACGACCTTCAGAGAAAAAGTTATTAGCCGAGATAAATTTGCTTTTTTTAGCACTTTGAGCACTTTTCCTAAATGGCACTTCCCAAGGTCCTAGAGCCTCGGGGTTGGTACCAATCGATCCGGAATGACCTGATTAGTGGGATTAGATGCAACTTTTAAGTCTCTACGAACTTCAGAGAAAAAGTTATTAGCCGAGATAAATTTGCTTTTTTTAGCACTTTGAGCACTTTTCCTAAATGGCACTTCCCAAGGTCCTAGAGCCTCGTGGTTGGTACCAATCGATCCGGAATGACCTGATTAGTGGGGGTAGATGCAACTTCCGAGTCTCTACGACCTTCAGAAGGAAAGTTAAGAAATAAAATGTGAAAAAAATAAAAATTGCCATGAGCGGGATTTGAACACTCAACCTTGTGTTCCAAAGGCGGGCGCACTACCACTGCACCACCGCTCCAGCTGAAAACGCATTTTTCAGAAATGGCACTTCCCAAGGTCCTAGAGCCTCGTGGTTGGTACCAATCGATCCGGAATGACCTGATTAGTGGGGGTAGATGCAACTTCCGAGTCTCTACGACCTTCAGAGAAAAAGTTATTAGCCAAGATAAATTTGCTTTTTTTAGCACTTTGAGCACTTTTCCTAAATGGCACTTCCCAAGGTCCTAGAGCCTCGGGGTTGGTACCAATCGATCCGGAATGACCTGATTAGTGGGGGTAGATGCAACTTCCGAGTCTCTACGACCTTCAGAAGGAAAGTTAAGAAATAAAATGTGAAAAAAATAAAAATTGCCATGAGCGGGATTTGAACACTCAACCTTGTGTTCCAAAGGCGGGCGCACTACCACTGCACCACCGCTCCAGCTGAAAACGCATTTTTCAGAAATGGCACTTCCCAAGGTCCTAGAGCCTCGTGGTTGGTACCAATCGATCCGGAATGACCTGATTAGTGGGGGTAGATGCAACTTCCGAGTCTCTACGACCTTCAGAGAAAAAGTTATTAGCCGAGATAAATTTGCTTTTTTTAGCACTTTGAGCACTTTTCCTAAATGGCACTTCCCAAGGTCCTAGAGCCTCGGGGTTGGTACCAATCGATCCGGAATGACCTGATTAGTGGGGGTAGATGCAACTTCCGAGTCTCTACGACCTTCAGAAGGAAAGTTAAGAAATAAAATGTGAAAAAAATAAAAATTGCCATGAGCGGGATTTGAACACTCAACCTTGTGTTCCAAAGGCGGGCGCACTACCACTGCACCACCGCTCCAGCTGAAAACGCATTTTTCAGAAATGGCACTTCCCAAGGTCCTAGAGCCTCGTGGTTGGTACCAATCGATCCGGAATGACCTGATTAGTGGGGGTAGATGCAACTTCCGAGTCTCTACGACCTTCAGAGAAAAAGTTATTAGCCGAGATAAATTTGCTTTTTTTAGCACTTTGAGCACTTTTCCTAAATGGCACTTCCCAAGGTCCTAGAGCCTCGGGGTTGGTACCAATCGATCCGGAATGACCTGATTAGTGGGGGTAGATGCAACTTCCGAGTCTCTACGACCTTCAGAGAAAAAGTTATTAGCCGAGATAAATTTGCTTTTTTTAGCACTTTGAGCACTTTTCCTAAATGGCACTTCCCAAGGTCCTAGAGCCTCGTGGTTGGTACCAATCGATCCGGAATGACCTGATTAGTGGGGGTAGATGCAACTTCCGAGTCTCTACGACCTTCAGAGAAAAAGTTATTAGCCAAGATAAATTTGCTTTTTTTAGCACTTTGAGCACTTTTCCTAAATGGCACTTCCCAAGGTCCTAGAGCCTCGGGGTTGGTACCAATCGATCCGGAATGACCTGATTAGTGGGGGTAGATGCAACTTCCGAGTCTCTACGACCTTCAGAAGGAAAGTTAAGAAATAAAATGTGAAAAAAATAAAAATTGCCATGAGCGGGATTTGAACACTCAACCTTGTGTTCCAAAGGCGGGCGCACTACCACTGCACCACCGCTCCAGCTGAAAACGCATTTTTCAGAAATGGCACTTCCCAAGGTCCTAGAGCCTCGTGGTTGGTACCAATCGATCCGGAATGACCTGATTAGTGGGGGTAGATGCAACTTCCGAGTCTCTACGACCTTCAGAGAAAAAGTTATTAGCCGAGATAAATTTGCTTTTTTTAGCACTTTGAGCACTTTTCCTAAATGGCACTTCCCAAGGTCCCAGAGCCTCGGGGTTGGTACCAATCGATCCGGAATGACCTGATTAGTGGGGGTAGATGCAACTTCCGAGTCTCTACGACCTTCAGAAGGAAAGTTAAGAAATAAAATGTGAAAAAAATAAAAATTGCCATGAGCGGGATTTGAACACTCAACCTTGTGTTCCAAAGGCGGGCGCACTACCACTGCACCACCGCTCCAGCTGAAAACGCATTTTTCAGAAATGGCACTTCCCAAGGTCCTAGAGCCTCGTGGTTGGTACCAATCGATCCGGAATGACCTGATTAGTGGGGGTAGATGCAACTTCCGAGTCTCTACGACCTTCAGAGAAAAAGTTATTAGCCGAGATAAATTTGCTTTTTTTAGCACTTTGAGCACTTTTCCTAAATGGCACTTCCCAAGGTCCTAGAGCCTCGGGGTTGGTACCAATCGATCCGGAATGACCTGATTAGTGGGGGTAGATGCAACTTCCGAGTCTCTACGACCTTCAGAAGGAAAGTTAAGAAATAAAATGTGAAAAAAATAAAAATTGCCATGAGCGGGATTTGAACACTCAACCTTGTGTTCCAAAGGCGGGCGCACTACCACTGCACCACCGCTCCAGCTGAAAACGCATTTTTCAGAAATGGCACTTCCCAAGGTCCTAGAGCCTCGTGGTTGGTACCAATCGATCCGGAATGACCTGATTAGTGGGGGTAGATGCAACTTCCGAGTCTCTACGACCTTCAGAGAAAAAGTTATTAGCCGAGATAAATTTGCTTTTTTTAGCACTTTGAGCACTTTTCCTAAATGGCACTTCCCAAGGTCCTAGAGCCTCGGGGTTGGTACCAATCGATCCGGAATGACCTGATTAGTGGGGGTAGATGCAACTTCCGAGTCTCTACGACCTTCAGAAGGAAAGTTAAGAAATAAAATGTGAAAAAAATAAAAATTGCCATGAGCGGGATTTGAACACTCAACCTTGTGTTCCAAAGGCGGGCGCACTACCACTGCACCACCGCTCCAGCTGAAAACGCATTTTTCAGAAATGGCACTTCCCAAGGTCCTAGAGCCTCGGGGTTGGTACCAATCGATCCGGAATGACCTGATTAGTTGGGGTAGATGCAACTTCCGAGTCTCTACGACCTTCAGAGAAAAAGTTATTAGCCGAGATAAATTTGCTTTTTTTAGCACTTTGAGCACTTTTCCTAAATGGCACTTCCCAAGGTCCTAGAGCCTCGGGGTTGGTACCAATCGATCCGGAATGACCTGATTAGTGGGGGTAGATGCAACTTCCGAGTCTCTACGACCTTCAGAAGGAAAGTTAAGAAATAAAATGTGAAAAAAATAAAAATTGCCATGAGCGGGATTTGAACACTCAACCTTGTGTTCCAAAGGCGGGCGCACTACCACTGCACCACCGCTCCTCCTGAAAACGCATTTTTCAGAAATGGCACTTCCCAAGGTCCTAGAGCCTCGTGGTTGGTACCAATCGATCCGGAATGACCTGATTAGTGGGGGTAGATGCAACTTTTAAGTCTCTACGACCTTCAGAGAAAAGGTTATTAGCCGAGATAAATTTGCTTTTTTTAGCACTTTGAGCACTTTTCCTAAATGGCACTTCCCAAGGTCCTAGAGCCTCGGGGTTGGTACCAATCGATCCGGAATGACCTGATTAGTGGGGGTAGATGCAACTTCCGAGTCTCTACGACCTTCAGAGAAAAAGTTATTAGCCGAGATAAATTTGCTTTTTTTAGCACTTTGAGCACTTTTCCTAAATGGCACTTCCCAAGGTCCTAGAGCCTCGTGGTTGGTACCAATCGATCCGGAATGACCTGATTAGTGGGGGTAGATGCAACTTCCGAGTCTCTACGACCTTCAGAAGGAAAGTTAAGAAATAAAATGTGAAAAAAATAAAAATTGCCATGAGCGGGATTTGAACACTCAACCTTGTGTTCCAAAGGCGGGCGCACTACCACTGCACCACCGCTCCTCCTGAAAACGCATTTTTCAGAAATGGCACTTCCCAAGGTCCTAGAGCCTCGTGGTTGGTACCAATCGATCCGGAATGACCTGATTAGTGGGGGTAGATGCAACTTCTAAGTCTCTACGACCTTCAGAGAAAAAGTTATTAGCCGAGATAAATTTGCTTTTTTTAGCACTTTGAGCACTTTTCCTAAATGGCACTTCCCAAGGTCCTAGAGCCTCGGGGTTGGTACCAATCGATCCGGAATGACCTGATTAGTGGGATTAGATGCAACTTTTAAGTCTCTACGACCTTCAGAGAAAAAGTTATTAGCCGAGATAAATTTGCTTTTTTTAGCACTTTGAGCACTTTTCCTAAATGGCACTTCCCAAGGTCCTAGAGCCTCGTGGTTGGTACCAATCGATCCGGAATGACCTGATTAGTGGGGGTAGATGCAACTTTTAAGTCTCTACGACCTTCAGAGAAAAAGTTATTAGCCGAGATAAATTTGCTTTTTTTAGCACTTTGAGCACTTTTCCTAAATGGCACTTCCCAAGGTCCTAGAGCCTCGGGGTTGGTACCAATCGATCCGGAATGACCTGATTAGTGGGGGTAGATGCAACTTCCGAGTCTCTACGACCTTCAGAAGGAAAGTTAAGAAATAAAATGTGAAAAAAATAAAAATTGCCATGAGCGGGATTTGAACACTCAACCTTGTGTTCCAAAGGCGGGCGCACTACCACTGCACCACCGCTCCAGCTGAAAACGCATTTTTCAGAAATGGCACTTCCCAAGGTCCTAGAGCCTCGTGGTTGGTACCAATCGATCCGGAATGACCTGATTAGTGGGGGTAGATGCAACTTCCGAGTCTCTACGACCTTCAGAGAAAAAGTTATTAGCCAAGATAAATTTGCTTTTTTTAGCACTTTGAGCACTTTTCCTAAATGGCACTTCCCAAGGTCCTAGAGCCTCGGGGTTGGTACCAATCGATCCGGAATGACCTGATTAGTGGGGGTAGATGCAACTTCCGAGTCTCTACGACCTTCAGAAGGAAAGTTAAGAAATAAAATGTGAAAAAAATAAAAATTGCCATGAGCGGGATTTGAACACTCAACCTTGTGTTCCAAAGGCGGGCGCACTACCACTGCACCACCGCTCCAGCTGAAAACGCATTTTTCAGAAATGGCACTTCCCAAGGTCCTAGAGCCTCGTGGTTGGTACCAATCGATCCGGAATGACCTGATTAGTGGGGGTAGATGCAACTTTTAAGTCTCTACGACCTTCAGAGAAAAAGTTATTAGCCGAGATAAATTTGCTTTTTTTAGCACTTTGAGCACTTTTCCTAAATGGCACTTCCCAAGGTCCTAGAGCCTCGTGGTTGGTACCAATCGATCCGGAATGACCTGATTAGTGGGGGTAGATGCAACTTCCGAGTCTCTACGACCTTCAGAGAAAAAGTTATTAGCCGAGATAAATTTGCTTTTTTTAGCACTTTGAGCACTTTTCCTAAATGGCACTTCCCAAGGTCCTAGAGCCTCGGGGTTGGTACCAATCGATCCGGAATGACCTGATTAGTGGGGGTAGATGCAACTTCCGAGTCTCTACGACCTTCAGAAGGAAAGTTAAGAAATAAAATGTGAAAAAAATAAAAATTGCCATGAGCGGGATTTGAACACTCAACCTTGTGTTCCAAAGGCGGGCGCACTACCACTGCACCACCGCTCCAGCTGAAAACGCATTTTTCAGAAATGGCACTTCCCAAGGTCCTAGAGCCTCGTGGTTGGTACCAATCGATCCGGAATGACCTGATTAGTGGGGGTAGATGCAACTTCCGAGTCTCTACGACCTTCAGAGAAAAAGTTATTAGCCAAGATAAATTTGCTTTTTTTAGCACTTTGAGCACTTTTCCTAAATGGCACTTCCCAAGGTCCTAGAGCCTCGGGGTTGGTACCAATCGATCCGGAATGACCTGATTAGTGGGGGTAGATGCAACTTCCGAGTCTCTACGACCTTCAGAAGGAAAGTTAAGAAATAAAATGTGAAAAAAATAAAAATTGCCATGAGCGGGATTTGAACACTCAACCTTGTGTTCCAAAGGCGGGCGCACTACCACTGCACCACCGCTCCAGCTGAAAACGCATTTTTCAGAAATGGCACTTCCCAAGGTCCTAGAGCCTCGTGGTTGGTACCAATCGATCCGGAATGACCTGATTAGTGGGGGTAGATGCAACTTCCGAGTCTCTACGACCTTCAGAAGGAAAGTTAAGAAATAAAATGTGAAAAAAATAAAAATTGCCATGAGCGGGATTTGAACACTCA
Source organism: Cottus gobio (assembly GCA_023566465.1). NCBI lineage: Eukaryota > Metazoa > Chordata > Actinopteri > Perciformes > Cottidae > Cottus > Cottus gobio. Next base: position 21,794,081 of record CM042233.1, on the reverse strand, counting down.
ACCTTGTGTTCCAAAGGCGGGCGCACTACCACTGCACCACCGCTCCTCCTGAAAACGCATTTTTCAGAAATGGCACTTCCCAAGGTCCTAGAGCCTCGTGGTTGGTACCAATCGATCCGGAATGACCTGATTAGTGGGGGTAGATGCAACTTTTAAGTCTCTACGACCTTCAGAGAAAAGGTTATTAGCCGAGATAAATTTGCTTTTTTTAGCACTTTGAGCACTTTTCCTAAATGGCACTTCCCAAGGTCCTAGAGCCTCGGGGTTGGTACCAATCGATCCGGAATGACCTGATTAGTGGGGGTAGATGCAACTTCCGAGTCTCTACGACCTTCAGAGAAAAAGTTATTAGCCGAGATAAATTTGCTTTTTTTAGCACTTTGAGCACTTTTCCTAAATGGCACTTCCCAAGGTCCTAGAGCCTCGTGGTTGGTACCAATCGATCCGGAATGACCTGATTAGTGGGGGTAGATGCAACTTCCGAGTCTCTACGACCTTCAGAAGGAAAGTTAAGAAATAAAATGTGAAAAAAATAAAAATTGCCATGAGCGGGATTTGAACACTCAACCTTGTGTTCCAAAGGCGGGCGCACTACCACTGCACCACCGCTCCTCCTGAAAACGCATTTTTCAGAAATGGCACTTCCCAAGGTCCTAGAGCCTCGTGGTTGGTACCAATCGATCCGGAATGACCTGATTAGTGGGGGTAGATGCAACTTCTAAGTCTCTACGACCTTCAGAGAAAAAGTTATTAGCCGAGATAAATTTGCTTTTTTTAGCACTTTGAGCACTTTTCCTAAATGGCACTTCCCAAGGTCCTAGAGCCTCGGGGTTGGTACCAATCGATCCGGAATGACCTGATTAGTGGGATTAGATGCAACTTTTAAGTCTCTACGACCTTCAGAGAAAAAGTTATTAGCCGAGATAAATTTGCTTTTTTTAGCACTTTGAGCACTTTTCCTAAATGGCACTTCCCAAGGTCCTAGAGCCTCGTGGTTGGTACCAATCGATCCGGAATGACCTGATTAGTGGGGGTAGATGCAACTTTTAAGTCTCTACGACCTTCAGAGAAAAAGTTATTAGCCGAGATAAATTTGCTTTTTTTAGCACTTTGAGCACTTTTCCTAAATGGCACTTCCCAAGGTCCTAGAGCCTCGGGGTTGGTACCAATCGATCCGGAATGACCTGATTAGTGGGGGTAGATGCAACTTCCGAGTCTCTACGACCTTCAGAAGGAAAGTTAAGAAATAAAATGTGAAAAAAATAAAAATTGCCATGAGCGGGATTTGAACACTCAACCTTGTGTTCCAAAGGCGGGCGCACTACCACTGCACCACCGCTCCAGCTGAAAACGCATTTTTCAGAAATGGCACTTCCCAAGGTCCTAGAGCCTCGTGGTTGGTACCAATCGATCCGGAATGACCTGATTAGTGGGGGTAGATGCAACTTCCGAGTCTCTACGACCTTCAGAGAAAAAGTTATTAGCCAAGATAAATTTGCTTTTTTTAGCACTTTGAGCACTTTTCCTAAATGGCACTTCCCAAGGTCCTAGAGCCTCGGGGTTGGTACCAATCGATCCGGAATGACCTGATTAGTGGGGGTAGATGCAACTTCCGAGTCTCTACGACCTTCAGAAGGAAAGTTAAGAAATAAAATGTGAAAAAAATAAAAATTGCCATGAGCGGGATTTGAACACTCAACCTTGTGTTCCAAAGGCGGGCGCACTACCACTGCACCACCGCTCCAGCTGAAAACGCATTTTTCAGAAATGGCACTTCCCAAGGTCCTAGAGCCTCGTGGTTGGTACCAATCGATCCGGAATGACCTGATTAGTGGGGGTAGATGCAACTTCCGAGTCTCTACGACCTTCAGAGAAAAAGTTATTAGCCAAGATAAATTTGCTTTTTTTAGCACTTTGAGCACTTTTCCTAAATGGCACTTCCCAAGGTCCTAGAGCCTCGGGGTTGGTACCAATCGATCCGGAATGACCTGATTAGTGGGGGTAGATGCAACTTCCGAGTCTCTACGACCTTCAGAAGGAAAGTTAAGAAATAAAATGTGAAAAAAATAAAAATTGCCATGAGCGGGATTTGAACACTCAACCTTGTGTTCCAAAGGCGGGCGCACTACCACTGCACCACCGCTCCAGCTGAAAACGCATTTTTCAGAAATGGCACTTCCCAAGGTCCTAGAGCCTCGTGGTTGGTACCAATCGATCCGGAATGACCTGATTAGTGGGGGTAGATGCAACTTTTAAGTCTCTACGACCTTCAGAGAAAAAGTTATTAGCCGAGATAAATTTGCTTTTTTTAGCACTTTGAGCACTTTTCCTAAATGGCACTTCCCAAGGTCCTAGAGCCTCGTGGTTGGTACCAATCGATCCGGAATGACCTGATTAGTGGGGGTAGATGCAACTTCCGAGTCTCTACGACCTTCAGAGAAAAAGTTATTAGCCGAGATAAATTTGCTTTTTTTAGCACTTTGAGCACTTTTCCTAAATGGCACTTCCCAAGGTCCTAGAGCCTCGGGGTTGGTACCAATCGATCCGGAATGACCTGATTAGTGGGGGTAGATGCAACTTCCGAGTCTCTACGACCTTCAGAAGGAAAGTTAAGAAATAAAATGTGAAAAAAATAAAAATTGCCATGAGCGGGATTTGAACACTCAACCTTGTGTTCCAAAGGCGGGCGCACTACCACTGCACCACCGCTCCAGCTGAAAACGCATTTTTCAGAAATGGCACTTCCCAAGGTCCTAGAGCCTCGGGGTTGGTACCAATCGATCCGGAATGACCTGATTAGTTGGGGTAGATGCAACTTCCGAGTCTCTACGACCTTCAGAGAAAAAGTTATTAGCCGAGATAAATTTGCTTTTTTTAGCACTTTGAGCACTTTTCCTAAATGGCACTTCCCAAGGTCCTAGAGCCTCGGGGTTGGTACCAATCGATCCGGAATGACCTGATTAGTGGGGGTAGATGCAACTTCCGAGTCTCTACGACCTTCAGAAGGAAAGTTAAGAAATAAAATGTGAAAAAAATAAAAATTGCCATGAGCGGGATTTGAACACTCAACCTTGTGTTCCAAAGGCGGGCGCACTACCACTGCACCACCGCTCCTCCTGAAAACGCATTTTTCAGAAATGGCACTTCCCAAGGTCCTAGAGCCTCGTGGTTGGTACCAATCGATCCGGAATGACCTGATTAGTGGGGGTAGATGCAACTTTTAAGTCTCTACGACCTTCAGAGAAAAGGTTATTAGCCGAGATAAATTTGCTTTTTTTAGCACTTTGAGCACTTTTCCTAAATGGCACTTCCCAAGGTCCTAGAGCCTCGGGGTTGGTACCAATCGATCCGGAATGACCTGATTAGTGGGGGTAGATGCAACTTCCGAGTCTCTACGACCTTCAGAAGGAAAGTTAAGAAATAAAATGTGAAAAAAATAAAAATTGCCATGAGCGGGATTTGAACACTCAACCTTGTGTTCCAAAGGCGGGCGCACTACCACTGCACCACCGCTCCAGCTGAAAACGCATTTTTCAGAAATGGCACTTCCCAAGGTCCTAGAGCCTCGTGGTTGGTACCAATCGATCCGGAATGACCTGATTAGTGGGGGTAGATGCAACTTCCGAGTCTCTACGACCTTCAGAGAAAAAGTTATTAGCCGAGATAAATTTGCTTTTTTTAGCACTTTGAGCACTTTTCCTAAATGGCACTTCCCAAGGTCCTAGAGCCTCGGGGTTGGTACCAATCGATCCGGAATGACCTGATTAGTGGGGGTAGATGCAACTTCCGAGTCTCTACGACCTTCAGAAGGAAAGTTAAGAAATAAAATGTGAAAAAAATAAAAATTGCCATGAGCGGGATTTGAACACTCAACCTTGTGTTCCAAAGGCGGGCGCACTACCACTGCACCACCGCTCCAGCTGAAAACGCATTTTTCAGAAATGGCACTTCCCAAGGTCCTAGAGCCTCGGGGTTGGTACCAATCGATCCGGAATGACCTGATTAGTGGGGGTAGATGCAACTTCCGAGTCTCTACTACCTTCAGAAGGAAAGTTAAGAAATAAAATGTGAAAAAAATAAAAATTGCCATGAGCGGGATTTGAACACTCAACCTTGTGTTCCAAAGGCGGGCGCACTACCACTGCACCACCGCTCCAGCTGAAAACGCATTTTTCAGAAATGGCACTTCCCAAGGTCCTAGAGCCTCGTGGTTGGTACCAATCGATCCGGAATGACCTGATTAGTGGGGGTAGATGCAACTTCCGAGTCTCTACGACCTTCAGAGAAAAAGTTATTAGCCAAGATAAATTTGCTTTTTTTAGCACTTTGAGCACTTTTCCTAAATGGCACTTCCCAAGGTCCTAGAGCCTCGGGGTTGGTACCAATCGATCCGGAATGACCTGATTAGTGGGGGTAGATGCAACTTCCGAGTCTCTACGACCTTCAGAAGGAAAGTTAAGAAATAAAATGTGAAAAAAATAAAAATTGCCATGAGCGGGATTTGAACACTCAACCTTGTGTTCCAAAGGCGGGCGCACTACCACTGCACCACCGCTCCAGCTGAAAACGCATTTTTCAGAAATGGCACTTCCCAAGGTCCTAGAGCCTCGTGGTTGGTACCAATCGATCCGGAATGACCTGATTAGTGGGGGTAGATGCAACTTTTAAGTCTCTACGACCTTCAGAGAAAAAGTTATTAGCCGAGATAAATTTGCTTTTTTTAGCACTTTGAGCACTTTTCCTAAATGGCACTTCCCAAGGTCCTAGAGCCTCGTGGTTGGTACCAATCGATCCGGAATGACCTGATTAGTGGGGGTAGATGCAACTTCCGAGTCTCTACGACCTTCAGAAGGAAAGTTAAGAAATAAAATGTGAAAAAAATAAAAATTGCCATGAGCGGGATTTGAACACTCAACCTTGTGTTCCAAAGGCGGGCGCACTACCACTGCACCACCGCTCCAGCTGAAAACGCATTTTTCAGAAATGGCACTTCCCAAGGTCCTAGAGCCTCGTGGTTGGTACCAATCGATCCGGAATGACCTGATTAGTGGGGGTAGATGCAACTTCCGAGTCTCTACGACCTTCAGAGAAAAAGTTATTAGCCAAGATAAATTTGCTTTTTTTAGCACTTTGAGCACTTTTCCTAAATGGCACTTCCCAAGGTCCTAGAGCCTCGGGGTTGGTACCAATCGATCCGGAATGACCTGATTAGTGGGGGTAGATGCAACTTCCGAGTCTCTACGACCTTCAGAAGGAAAGTTAAGAAATAAAATGTGAAAAAAATAAAAATTGCCATGAGCGGGATTTGAACACTCAACCTTGTGTTCCAAAGGCGGGCGCACTACCACTGCACCACCGCTCCAGCTGAAAACGCATTTTTCAGAAATGGCACTTCCCAAGGTCCTAGAGCCTCGTGGTTGGTACCAATCGATCCGGAATGACCTGATTAGTGGGGGTAGATGCAACTTTTAAGTCTCTACGACCTTCAGAGAAAAAGTTATTAGCCGAGATAAATTTGCTTTTTTTAGCACTTTGAGCACTTTTCCTAAATGGCACTTCCCAAGGTCCTAGAGCCTCGTGGTTGGTACCAATCGATCCGGAATGACCTGATTAGTGGGGGTAGATGCAACTTCCGAGTCTCTACGACCTTCAGAGAAAAAGTTATTAGCCGAGATAAATTTGCTTTTTTTAGCACTTTGAGCACTTTTCCTAAATGGCACTTCCCAAGGTCCTAGAGCCTCGGGGTTGGTACCAATCGATCCGGAATGACCTGATTAGTGGGGGTAGATGCAACTTCCGAGTCTCTACGACCTTCAGAAGGAAAGTTAAGAAATAAAATGTGAAAAAAATAAAAATTGCCATGAGCGGGATTTGAACACTCAACCTTGTGTTCCAAAGGCGGGCGCACTACCACTGCACCACCGCTCCAGCTGAAAACGCATTTTTCAGAAATGGCACTTCCCAAGGTCCTAGAGCCTCGGGGTTGGTACCAATCGATCCGGAATGACCTGATTAGTTGGGGTAGATGCAACTTCCGAGTCTCTACGACCTTCAGAGAAAAAGTTATTAGCCGAGATAAATTTGCTTTTTTTAGCACTTTGAGCACTTTTCCTAAATGGCACTTCCCAAGGTCCTAGAGCCTCGGGGTTGGTACCAATCGATCCGGAATGACCTGATTAGTGGGGGTAGATGCAACTTCCGAGTCTCTACGACCTTCAGAAGGAAAGTTAAGAAATAAAATGTGAAAAAAATAAAAATTGCCATGAGCGGGATTTGAACACTCAACCTTGTGTTCCAAAGGCGGGCGCACTACCACTGCACCACCGCTCCTCCTGAAAACGCATTTTTCAGAAATGGCACTTCCCAAGGTCCTAGAGCCTCGTGGTTGGTACCAATCGATCCGGAATGACCTGATTAGTGGGGGTAGATGCAACTTTTAAGTCTCTACGACCTTCAGAGAAAAGGTTATTAGCCGAGATAAATTTGCTTTTTTTAGCACTTTGAGCACTTTTCCTAAATGGCACTTCCCAAGGTCCTAGAGCCTCGGGGTTGGTACCAATCGATCCGGAATGACCTGATTAGTGGGGGTAGATGCAACTTCCGAGTCTCTACGACCTTCAGAAGGAAAGTTAAGAAATAAAATGTGAAAAAAATAAAAATTGCCATGAGCGGGATTTGAACACTCAACCTTGTGTTCCAAAGGCGGGCGCACTACCACTGCACCACCGCTCCAGCTGAAAACGCATTTTTCAGAAATGGCACTTCCCAAGGTCCTAGAGCCTCGGGGTTGGTACCAATCGATCCGGAATGACCTGATTAGTTGGGGTAGATGCAACTTCCGAGTCTCTACGACCTTCAGAGAAAAAGTTATTAGCCGAGATAAATTTGCTTTTTTTAGCACTTTGAGCACTTTTCCTAAATGGCACTTCCCAAGGTCCTAGAGCCTCGGGGTTGGTACCAATCGATCCGGAATGACCTGATTAGTGGGGGTAGATGCAACTTCCGAGTCTCTACGACCTTCAGAAGGAAAGTTAAGAAATAAAATGTGAAAAAAATAAAAATTGCCATGAGCGGGATTTGAACACTCAACCTTGTGTTCCAAAGGCGGGCGCACTACCACTGCACCACCGCTCCTCCTGAAAACGCATTTTTCAGAAATGGCACTTCCCAAGGTCCTAGAGCCTCGTGGTTGGTACCAATCGATCCGGAATGACCTGATTAGTGGGGGTAGATGCAACTTTTAAGTCTCTACGACCTTCAGAGAAAAGGTTATTAGCCGAGATAAATTTGCTTTTTTTAGCACTTTGAGCACTTTTCCTAAATGGCACTTCCCAAGGTCCTAGAGCCTCGGGGTTGGTACCAATCGATCCGGAATGACCTGATTAGTGGGGGTAGATGCAACTTCCGAGTCTCTACGACCTTCAGAAGGAAAGTTAAGAAATAAAATGTGAAAAAAATAAAAATTGCCATGAGCGGGATTTGAACACTCAACCTTGTGTTCCAAAGGCGGGCGCACTACCACTGCACCACCGCTCCAGCTGAAAACGCATTTTTCAGAAATGGCACTTCCCAAGGTCCTAGAGCCTCGTGGTTGGTACCAATCGATCCGGAATGACCTGATTAGTGGGGGTAGATGCAACTTCCGAGTCTCTACGACCTTCAGAGAAAAAGTTATTAGCCGAGATAAATTTGCTTTTTTTAGCACTTTGAGCACTTTTCCTAAATGGCACTTCCCAAGGTCCTAGAGCCTCGGGGTTGGTACCAATCGATCCGGAATGACCTGATTAGTGGGGGTAGATGCAACTTCCGAGTCTCTACGACCTTCAGAAGGAAAGTTAAGAAATAAAATGTGAAAAAAATAAAAATTGCCATGAGCGGGATTTGAACACTCAACCTTGTGTTCCAAAGGCGGGCGCACTACCACTGCACCACCGCTCCAGCTGAAAACGCATTTTTCAGAAATGGCACTTCCCAAGGTCCTAGAGCCTCGGGGTTGGTACCAATCGATCCGGAATGACCTGATTAGTGGGGGTAGATGCAACTTCCGAGTCTCTACGACCTTCAGAGAAAAAGTTATTAGCCGAGATAAATTTGCTTTTTTTAGCACTTTGAGCACTTTTCCTAAATGGCACTTCCCAAGGTCCTAGAGCCTCGGGGTTGGTACCAATCGATCCGGAATGACCTGATTAGTGGGGGTAGATGCAACTTCCGAGTCTCTACGACCTTCAGAAGGAAAGTTAAGAAATAAAATGTGAAAAAAATAAAAATTGCCATGAGCGGGATTTGAACACTCAACCTTGTGTTCCAAAGGCGGGCGCACTACCACTGCACCACCGCTCCAGCTGAAAACGCATTTTTCAGAAATGGCACTTCCCAAGGTCCTAGAGCCTCGGGGTTGGTACCAATCGATCCGGAATGACCTGATTAGTGGGGGTAGATGCAACTTCCGAGTCTCTACGACCTTCAGAGAAAAAGTTATTAGCCGAGATAAATTTGCTTTTTTTAGCACTTTGAGCACTTTTCCTAAATGGCACTTCCCAAGGTCCTAGAGCCTCGGGGTTGGTACCAATCGATCCGGAATGACCTGATTAGTGGGGGTAGATGCAACTTCCGAGTCTCTACGACCTTCAGAAGGAAAGTTAAGAAATAAAATGTGAAAAAAATAAAAATTGCCATGAGCGGGATTTGAACACTCAACCTTGTGTTCCAAAGGCGGGCGCACTACCACTGCACCACCGCTCCAGCTGAAAACGCATTTTTCAGAAATGGCACTTCCCAAGGTCCTAGAGCCTCGGGGTTGGTACCAATCGATCCGGAATGACCTGATTAGTGGGGGTAGATGCAACTTCCGAGTCTCTACGACCTTCAGAGAAAAAGTTATTAGCCGAGATAAATTTGCTTTTTTTAGCACTTTGAGCACTTTTCCTAAATGGCACTTCCCAAGGTCCTAGAGCCTCGGGGTTGGTACCAATCGATCCGGAATGACCTGATTAGTGGGGGTAGATGCAACTTCCGAGTCTCTACGACCTTCAGAAGGAAAGTTAAGAAATAAAATGTGAAAAAAATAAAAATTGCCATGAGCGGGATTTGAACACTCAACCTTGTGTTCCAAAGGCGGGCGCACTACCACTGCACCACCGCTCCAGCTGAAAACGCATTTTTCAGAAATGGCACTTCCCAAGGTCCTAGAGCCTCGTGGCTGGTACCAATCGATCCGGAATGACCTGATTAGTGGGGGTAGATGCAACTTCCGAGTCTCTACGACCTTCAGAGAAAAAGTTATTAGCCGAGATAAATTTGCTTTTTTTAGCACTTTGAGCACTTTTCCTAAATGGCACTTCCCAAGGTCCTAGAGCCTCGGGGTTGGTACCAATCGATCCGGAATGACCTGATTAGTGGGGGTAGATGCAACTTCCGAGTCTCTACGACCTTCAGAGAAAAAGTTATTAGCCGAGATAAATTTGCTTTTTTTAGCACTTTGAGCACTTTTCCTAAATGGCACTTCCCAAGGTCCTAGAGCCTCGGGGTTGGTACCAATCGATCCGGAATGACCTGATTAGTGGGGGTAGATGCAACTTCCGAGTCTCTACGACCTTCAGAAGGAAAGTTAAGAAATAAAATGTGAAAAAAATAAAAATTGCCATGAGCGGGATTTGAACACTCAACCTTGTGTTCCAAAGGCGGGCGCACTACCACTGCACCACCGCTCCAGCTGAAAACGCATTTTTCAGAAATGGCACTTCCCAAGGTCCTAGAGCCTCGGGGTTGGTACCAATCGATCCGGAATGACCTGATTAGTGGGGGTAGATGCAACTTCCGAGTCTCTACGACCTTCAGAGAAAAAGTTATTAGCCGAGATAAATTTGCTTTTTTTAGCACTTTGAGCACTTTTCCTAAATGGCACTTCCCAAGGTCCTAGAGCCTCGGGGTTGGTACCAATCGATCCGGAATGACCTGATTAGTGGGGGTAGATGCAACTTCCGAGTCTCTACGACCTTCAGAAGGAAAGTTAAGAAATAAAATGTGAAAAAAATAAAAATTGCCATGAGCGGGATTTGAACACTCAACCTTGTGTTCCAAAGGCGGGCGCACTACCACTGCACCACCGCTCCAGCTGAAAACGCATTTTTCAGAAATGGCACTTCCCAAGGTCCTAGAGCCTCGGGGTTGGTACCAATCGATCCGGAATGACCTGATTAGTGGGGGTAGATGCAACTTCCGAGTCTCTACGACCTTCAGAGAAAAAGTTATTAGCCGAGATAAATTTGCTTTTTTTAGCACTTTGAGCACTTTTCCTAAATGGCACTTCCCAAGGTCCTAGAGCCTCGGGGTTGGTACCAATCGATCCGGAATGACCTGATTAGTGGGGGTAGATGCAACTTCCGAGTCTCTACGACCTTCAGAAGGAAAGTTAAGAAATAAAATGTGAAAAAAATAAAAATTGCCATGAGCGGGATTTGAACACTCAACCTTGTGTTCCAAAGGCGGGCGCACTACCACTGCACCACCGCTCCAGCTGAAAACGCATTTTTCAGAAATGGCACTTCCCAAGGTCCTAGAGCCTCGTGGTTGGTACCAATCGATCCGGAATGACCTGATTAGTGGGGGTAGATGCAACTTCCGAGTCTCTACGACCTTCAGAGAAAAAGTTATTAGCCAAGATAAATTTGCTTTTTTTAGCACTTTGAGCACTTTTCCTAAATGGCACTTCCCAAGGTCCTAGAGCCTCGGGGTTGGTACCAATCGATCCGGAATGACCTGATTAGTGGGGGTAGATGCAACTTCCGAGTCTCTACGACCTTCAGAAGGAAAGTTAAGAAATAAAATGTGAAAAAAATAAAAATTGCCATGAGCGGGATTTGAACACTCAACCTTGTGTTCCAAAGGCGGGCGCACTACCACTGCACCACCGCTCCAGCTGAAAACGCATTTTTCAGAAATGGCACTTCCCAAGGTCCTAGAGCCTCGGGGTTGGTACCAATCGATCCGGAATGACCTGATTAGTGGGGGTAGATGCAACTTCCGAGTCTCTACGACCTTCAGAGAAAAAGTTATTAGCCGAGATAAATTTGCTTTTTTTAGCACTTTGAGCACTTTTCCTAAATGGCACTTCCCAAGGTCCTAGAGCCTCGGGGTTGGTACCAATCGATCCGGAATGACCTGATTAGTGGGGGTAGATGCAACTTCCGAGTCTCTACGACCTTCAGAAGGAAAGTTAAGAAATAAAATGTGAAAAAAATAAAAATTGCCATGAGCGGGATTTGAACACTCAACCTTGTGTTCCAAAGGCGGGCGCACTACCACTGCACCACCGCTCCAGCTGAAAACGCATTTTTCAGAAATGGCACTTCCCAAGGTCCTAGAGCCTCGTGGTTGGTACCAATCGATCCGGAATGACCTGATTAGTGGGGGTAGATGCAACTTCCGAGTCTCTACGACCTTCAGAGAAAAAGTTATTAGCCAAGATAAATTTGCTTTTTTTAGCACTTTGAGCACTTTTCCTAAATGGCACTTCCCAAGGTCCTAGAGCCTCGGGGTTGGTACCAATCGATCCGGAATGACCTGATTAGTGGGGGTAGATGCAACTTCCGAGTCTCTACGACCTTCAGAAGGAAAGTTAAGAAATAAAATGTGAAAAAAATAAAAATTGCCATGAGCGGGATTTGAACACTCAACCTTGTGTTCCAAAGGCGGGCGCACTACCACTGCACCACCGCTCCAGCTGAAAACGCATTTTTCAGAAATGGCACTTCCCAAGGTCCTAGAGCCTCGTGGCTGGTACCAATCGATCCGGAATGACCTGATTAGTGGGGGTAGATGCAACTTCCGAGTCTCTACGACCTTCAGAGAAAAAGTTATTAGCCGAGATAAATTTGCTTTTTTTAGCACTTTGAGCACTTTTCCTAAATGGCACTTCCCAAGGTCCTAGAGCCTCGGGGTTGGTACCAATCGATCCGGAATGACCTGATTAGTGGGGGTAGATGCAACTTCCGAGTCTCTACGACCTTCAGAAGGAAAGTTAAGAAATAAAATGTGAAAAAAATAAAAATTGCCATGAGCGGGATTTGAACACTCAACCTTGTGTTCCAAAGGCGGGCGCACTACCACTGCACCACCGCTCCAGCTGAAAACGCATTTTTCAGAAATGGCACTTCCCAAGGTCCTAGAGCCTCGTGGCTGGTACCAATCGATCCGGAATGACCTGATTAGTGGGGGTAGATGCAACTTCCGAGTCTCTACGACCTTCAGAGAAAAAGTTATTAGCCGAGATAAATTTGCTTTTTTTAGCACTTTGAGCACTTTTCCTAAATGGCACTTCCCAAGGTCCTAGAGCCTCGGGGTTGGTACCAATCGATCCGGAATGACCTGATTAGTGGGGGTAGATGCAACTTCCGAGTCTCTACGACCTTCAGAAGGAAAGTTAAGAAATAAAATGTGAAAAAAATAAAAATTGCCATGAGCGGGATTTGAACACTCAACCTTGTGTTCCAAAGGCGGGCGCACTACCACTGCACCACCGCTCCAGCTGAAAACGCATTTTTCAGAAATGGCACTTCCCAAGGTCCTAGAGCCTCGGGGTTGGTACCAATCGATCCGGAATGACCTGATTAGTGGGGGTAGATGCAACTTCCGAGTCTCTACGACCTTCAGAGAAAAAGTTATTAGCCGAGATAAATTTGCTTTTTTTAGCACTTTGAGCACTTTTCCTAAATGGCACTTCCCAAGGTCCTAGAGCCTCGGGGTTGGTACCAATCGATCCGGAATGACCTGATTAGTGGGGGTAGATGCAACTTCCGAGTCTCTACGACCTTCAGAAGGAAAGTTAAGAAATAAAATGTGAAAAAAATAAAAATTGCCATGAGCGGGATTTGAACACTCAACCTTGTGTTCCAAAGGCGGGCGCACTACCACTGCACCACCGCTCCAGCTGAAAACGCATTTTTCAGAAATGGCACTTCCCAAGGTCCTAGAGCCTCGGGGTTGGTACCAATCGATCCGGAATGACCTGATTAGTGGGGGTAGATGCAACTTTTAAGTCTCTACGACCTTCAGAGAAAAAGTTATTAGCCGAGATAAATTTGCTTTTTTTAGCACTTTGAGCACTTTTCCTAAATGGCACTTCCCAAGGTCCTAGAGCCTCGTGGTTGGTACCAATCGATCCGGAATGACCTGATTAGTGGGGGTAGATGCAACTTCCGAGTCTCTACGACCTTCAGAGAAAAAGTTATTAGCCGAGATAAATTTGCTTTTTTTAGCACTTTGAGCACTTTTCCTAAATGGCACTTCCCAAGGTCCTAGAGCCTCGGGGTTGGTACCAATCGATCCGGAATGACCTGATTAGTGGGGGTAGATGCAACTTCCGAGTCTCTACGACCTTCAGAAGGAAAGTTAAGAAATAAAATGTGAAAAAAATAAAAATTGCCATGAGCGGGATTTGAACACTCAACCTTGTGTTCCAAAGGCGGGCGCACTACCACTGCACCACCGCTCCAGCTGAAAACGCATTTTTCAGAAATGGCACTTCCCAAGGTCCTAGAGCCTCGGGGTTGGTACCAATCGATCCGGAATGACCTGATTAGTTGGGGTAGATGCAACTTCCGAGTCTCTACGACCTTCAGAGAAAAAGTTATTAGCCGAGATAAATTTGCTTTTTTTAGCACTTTGAGCACTTTTCCTAAATGGCACTTCCCAAGGTCCTAGAGCCTCGGGGTTGGTACCAATCGATCCGGAATGACCTGATTAGTGGGGGTAGATGCAACTTCCGAGTCTCTACGACCTTCAGAAGGAAAGTTAAGAAATAAAATGTGAAAAAAATAAAAATTGCCATGAGCGGGATTTGAACACTCAACCTTGTGTTCCAAAGGCGGGCGCACTACCACTGCACCACCGCTCCTCCTGAAAACGCATTTTTCAGAAATGGCACTTCCCAAGGTCCTAGAGCCTCGTGGTTGGTACCAATCGATCCGGAATGACCTGATTAGTGGGGGTAGATGCAACTTTTAAGTCTCTACGACCTTCAGAGAAAAGGTTATTAGCCGAGATAAATTTGCTTTTTTTAGCACTTTGAGCACTTTTCCTAAATGGCACTTCCCAAGGTCCTAGAGCCTCGGGGTTGGTACCAATCGATCCGGAATGACCTGATTAGTGGGGGTAGATGCAACTTCCGAGTCTCTACGACCTTCAGAAGGAAAGTTAAGAAATAAAATGTGAAAAAAATAAAAATTGCCATGAGCGGGATTTGAACACTCAACCTTGTGTTCCAAAGGCGGGCGCACTACCACTGCACCACCGCTCCAGCTGAAAACGCATTTTTCAGAAATGGCACTTCCCAAGGTCCTAGAGCCTCGTGGTTGGTACCAATCGATCCGGAATGACCTGATTAGTGGGGGTAGATGCAACTTCCGAGTCTCTACGACCTTCAGAGAAAAAGTTATTAGCCGAGATAAATTTGCTTTTTTTAGCACTTTGAGCACTTTTCCTAAATGGCACTTCCCAAGGTCCTAGAGCCTCGGGGTTGGTACCAATCGATCCGGAATGACCTGATTAGTGGGGGTAGATGCAACTTCCGAGTCTCTACGACCTTCAGAAGGAAAGTTAAGAAATAAAATGTGAAAAAAATAAAAATTGCCATGAGCGGGATTTGAACACTCAACCTTGTGTTCCAAAGGCGGGCGCACTACCACTGCACCACCGCTCCAGCTGAAAACGCATTTTTCAGAAATGGCACTTCCCAAGGTCCTAGAGCCTCGGGGTTGGTACCAATCGATCCGGAATGACCTGATTAGTGGGGGTAGATGCAACTTCCGAGTCTCTACGACCTTCAGAGAAAAGGTTATTAGCCGAGATAAATTTGCTTTTTTTAGCACTTTGAGCACTTTTCCTAAATGGCACTTCCCAAGGTCCTAGAGCCTCGGGGTTGGTACCAATCGATCCGGAATGACCTGATTAGTGGGGGTAGATGCAACTTCCGAGTCTCTACGACCTTCAGAAGGAAAGTTAAGAAATAAAATGTGAAAAAAATAAAAATTGCCATGAGCGGGATTTGAACACTCAACCTTGTGTTCCAAAGGCGGGCGCACTACCACTGCACCACCGCTCCAGCTGAAAACGCATTTTTCAGAAATGGCACTTCCCAAGGTCCTAGAGCCTCGTGGTTGGTACCAATCGATCCGGAATGACCTGATTAGTGGGGGTAGATGCAACTTCCGAGTCTCTACGACCTTCAGAGAAAAAGTTATTAGCCGAGATAAATTTGCTTTTTTTAGCACTTTGAGCACTTTTCCTAAATGGCACTTCCCAAGGTCCTAGAGCCTCGGGGTTGGTACCAATCGATCCGGAATGACCTGATTAGTGGGGGTAGATGCAACTTCCGAGTCTCTACGACCTTCAGAAGGAAAGTTAAGAAATAAAATGTGAAAAAAATAAAAATTGCCATGAGCGGGATTTGAACACTCAACCTTGTGTTCCAAAGGCGGGCGCACTACCACTGCACCACCGCTCCAGCTGAAAACGCATTTTTCAGAAATGGCACTTCCCAAGGTCCTAGAGCCTCGGGGTTGGTACCAATCGATCCGGAATGACCTGATTAGTGGGGGTAGATGCAACTTCCGAGTCTCTACGACCTTCAGAGAAAAAGTTATTAGCCGAGATAAATTTGCTTTTTTTAGCACTTTGAGCACTTTTCCTAAATGGCACTTCCCAAGGTCCTAGAGCCTCGGGGTTGGTACCAATCGATCCGGAATGACCTGATTAGTGGGGGTAGATGCAACTTCCGAGTCTCTACGACCTTCAGAAGGAAAGTTAAGAAATAAAATGTGAAAAAAATAAAAATTGCCATGAGCGGGATTTGAACACTCAACCTTGTGTTCCAAAGGCGGGCGCACTACCACTGCACCACCGCTCCAGCTGAAAACGCATTTTTCAGAAATGGCACTTCCCAAGGTCCTAGAGCCTCGGGGTTGGTACCAATCGATCCGGAATGACCTGATTAGTGGGGGTAGATGCAACTTCCGAGTCTCTACGACCTTCAGAGAAAAAGTTATTAGCCAAGATAAATTTGCTTTTTTTAGCACTTTGAGCACTTTTCCTAAATGGCACTTCCCAAGGTCCTAGAGCCTCGGGGTTGGTACCAATCGATCCGGAATGACCTGATTAGTGGGGGTAGATGCAACTTCCGAGTCTCTACGACCTTCAGAAGGAAAGTTAAGAAATAAAATGTGAAAAAAATAAAAATTGCCATGAGCGGGATTTGAACACTCAACCTTGTGTTCCAAAGGCGGGCGCACTACCACTGCACCACCGCTCCAGCTGAAAACGCATTTTTCAGAAATGGCACTTCCCAAGGTCCTAGAGCCTCGGGGTTGGTACCAATCGATCCGGAATGACCTGATTAGTGGGGGTAGATGCAACTTTCGAGTCTCTACGACCTTCAGAGAAAAAGTTATTAGCCAAGATAAATTTGCTTTTTTTAGCACTTTGAGCACTTTTCCTAAATGGCACTTCCCAAGGTCCTAGAGCCTCGGGGTTGGTACCAATCGATCCGGAATGACCTGATTAGTGGGGGTAGATGCAACTTCCGAGTCTCTACGACCTTCAGAAGGAAAGTTAAGAAATAAAATGTGAAAAAAATAAAAATTGCCATGAGCGGGATTTGAACACTCAACCTTGTGTTCCAAAGGCGGGCGCACTACCACTGCACCACCGCTCCAGCTGAAAACGCATTTTTCAGAAATGGCACTTCCCAAGGTCCTAGAGCCTCGGGGTTGGTACCAATCGATCCGGAATGACCTGATTAGTGGGGGTAGATGCAACTTCCGAGTCTCTACGACCTTCAGAGAAAAAGTTATTAGCCGAGATAAATTTGCTTTTTTTAGCACTTTGAGCACTTTTCCTAAATGGCACTTCCCAAGGTCCTAGAGCCTCGGGGTTGGTACCAATCGATCCGGAATGACCTGATTAGTGGGGGTAGATGCAACTTCCGAGTCTCTACGACCTTCAGAAGGAAAGTTAAGAAATAAAATGTGAAAAAAATAAAAATTGCCATGAGCGGGATTTGAACACTCAACCTTGTGTTCCAAAGGCGGGCGCACTACCACTGCACCACCGCTCCAGCTGAAAACGCATTTTTCAGAAATGGCACTTCCCAAGGTCCTAGAGCCTCGTGGTTGGTACCAATCGATCCGGAATGACCTGATTAGTGGGGGTAGATGCAACTTCCGAGTCTCTACGACCTTCAGAGAAAAAGTTATTAGCCAAGATAAATTTGCTTTTTTTAGCACTTTGAGCACTTTTCCTAAATGGCACTTCCCAAGGTCCTAGAGCCTCGGGGTTGGTACCAATCGATCCGGAATGACCTGATTAGTGGGGGTAGATGCAACTTCCGAGTCTCTACGACCTTCAGAAGGAAAGTTAAGAAATAAAATGTGAAAAAAATAAAAATTGCCATGAGCGGGATTTGAACACTCAACCTTGTGTTCCAAAGGCGGGCGCACTACCACTGCACCACCGCTCCAGCTGAAAACGCATTTTTCAGAAATGGCACTTCCCAAGGTCCTAGAGCCTCGTGGCTGGTACCAATCGATCCGGAATGACCTGATTAGTGGGGGTAGATGCAACTTCCGAGTCTCTACGACCTTCAGAGAAAAAGTTATTAGCCGAGATAAATTTGCTTTTTTTAGCACTTTGAGCACTTTTCCTAAATGGCACTTCCCAAGGTCCTAGAGCCTCGGGGTTGGTACCAATCGATCCGGAATGACCTGATTAGTGGGGGTAGATGCAACTTCCGAGTCTCTACGACCTTCAGAAGGAAAGTTAAGAAATAAAATGTGAAAAAAATAAAAATTGCCATGAGCGGGATTTGAACACTCAACCTTGTGTTCCAAAGGCGGGCGCACTACCACTGCACCACCGCTCCAGCTGAAAACGCATTTTTCAGAAATGGCACTTCCCAAGGTCCTAGAGCCTCGGGGTTGGTACCAATCGATCCGGAATGACCTGATTAGTGGGGGTAGATGCAACTTCCGAGTCTCTACGACCTTCAGAGAAAAAGTTATTAGCCGAGATAAATTTGCTTTTTTTAGCACTTTGAGCACTTTTCCTAAATGGCACTTCCCAAGGTCCTAGAGCCTCGGGGTTGGTACCAATCGATCCGGAATGACCTGATTAGTGGGGGTAGATGCAACTTCCGAGTCTCTACGACCTTCAGAAGGAAAGTTAAGAAATAAAATGTGAAAAAAATAAAAATTGCCATGAGCGGGATTTGAACACTCAACCTTGTGTTCCAAAGGCGGGCGCACTACCACTGCACCACCGCTCCAGCTGAAAACGCATTTTTCAGAAATGGCACTTCCCAAGGTCCTAGAGCCTCGGGGTTGGTACCAATCGATCCGGAATGACCTGATTAGTGGGGGTAGATGCAACTTCCGAGTCTCTACGACCTTCAGAGAAAAAGTTATTAGCCGAGATAAATTTGCTTTTTTTAGCACTTTGAGCACTTTTCCTAAATGGCACTTCCCAAGGTCCTAGAGCCTCGGGGTTGGTACCAATCGATCCGGAATGACCTGATTAGTGGGGGTAGATGCAACTTCCGAGTCTCTACGACCTTCAGAAGGAAAGTTAAGAAATAAAATGTGAAAAAAATAAAAATTGCCATGAGCGGGATTTGAACACTCAACCTTGTGTTCCAAAGGCGGGCGCACTACCACTGCACCACCGCTCCAGCTGAAAACGCATTTTTCAGAAATGGCACTTCCCAAGGTCCTAGAGCCTCGTGGTTGGTACCAATCGATCCGGAATGACCTGATTAGTGGGGGTAGATGCAACTTCCGAGTCTCTACGACCTTCAGAGAAAAAGTTATTAGCCAAGATAAATTTGCTTTTTTTAGCACTTTGAGCACTTTTCCTAAATGGCACTTCCCAAGGTCCTAGAGCCTCGGGGTTGGTACCAATCGATCCGGAATGACCTGATTAGTGGGGGTAGATGCAACTTCCGAGTCTCTACGACCTTCAGAAGGAAAGTTAAGAAATAAAATGTGAAAAAAATAAAAATTGCCATGAGCGGGATTTGAACACTCAACCTTGTGTTCCAAAGGCGGGCGCACTACCACTGCACCACCGCTCCAGCTGAAAACGCATTTTTCAGAAATGGCACTTCCCAAGGTCCTAGAGCCTCGTGGCTGGTACCAATCGATCCGGAATGACCTGATTAGTGGGGGTAGATGCAACTTCCGAGTCTCTACGACCTTCAGAGAAAAAGTTATTAGCCGAGATAAATTTGCTTTTTTTAGCACTTTGAGCACTTTTCCTAAATGGCACTTCCCAAGGTCCTAGAGCCTCGGGGTTGGTACCAATCGATCCGGAATGACCTGATTAGTGGGGGTAGATGCAACTTCCGAGTCTCTACGACCTTCAGAAGGAAAGTTAAGAAATAAAATGTGAAAAAAATAAAAATTGCCATGAGCGGGATTTGAACACTCAACCTTGTGTTCCAAAGGCGGGCGCACTACCACTGCACCACCGCTCCAGCTGAAAACGCATTTTTCAGAAATGGCACTTCCCAAGGTCCTAGAGCCTCGGGGTTGGTACCAATCGATCCGGAATGACCTGATTAGTGGGGGTAGATGCAACTTTTAAGTCTCTACGACCTTCAGAGAAAAAGTTATTAGCCGAGATAAATTTGCTTTTTTTAGCACTTTGAGCACTTTTCCTAAATGGCACTTCCCAAGGTCCTAGAGCCTCGTGGTTGGTACCAATCGATCCGGAATGACCTGATTAGTGGGGGTAGATGCAACTTCCGAGTCTCTACGACCTTCAGAGAAAAAGTTATTAGCCGAGATAAATTTGCTTTTTTTAGCACTTTGAGCACTTTTCCTAAATGGCACTTCCCAAGGTCCTAGAGCCTCGGGGTTGGTACCAATCGATCCGGAATGACCTGATTAGTGGGGGTAGATGCAACTTCCGAGTCTCTACGACCTTCAGAAGGAAAGTTAAGAAATAAAATGTGAAAAAAATAAAAATTGCCATGAGCGGGATTTGAACACTCAACCTTGTGTTCCAAAGGCGGGCGCACTACCACTGCACCACCGCTCCAGCTGAAAACGCATTTTTCAGAAATGGCACTTCCCAAGGTCCTAGAGCCTCGGGGTTGGTACCAATCGATCCGGAATGACCTGATTAGTTGGGGTAGATGCAACTTCCGAGTCTCTACGACCTTCAGAGAAAAAGTTATTAGCCGAGATAAATTTGCTTTTTTTAGCACTTTGAGCACTTTTCCTAAATGGCACTTCCCAAGGTCCTAGAGCCTCGGGGTTGGTACCAATCGATCCGGAATGACCTGATTAGTGGGGGTAGATGCAACTTCCGAGTCTCTACGACCTTCAGAAGGAAAGTTAAGAAATAAAATGTGAAAAAAATAAAAATTGCCATGAGCGGGATTTGAACACTCAACCTTGTGTTCCAAAGGCGGGCGCACTACCACTGCACCACCGCTCCTCCTGAAAACGCATTTTTCAGAAATGGCACTTCCCAAGGTCCTAGAGCCTCGTGGTTGGTACCAATCGATCCGGAATGACCTGATTAGTGGGGGTAGATGCAACTTTTAAGTCTCTACGACCTTCAGAGAAAAGGTTATTAGCCGAGATAAATTTGCTTTTTTTAGCACTTTGAGCACTTTTCCTAAATGGCACTTCCCAAGGTCCTAGAGCCTCGGGGTTGGTACCAATCGATCCGGAATGACCTGATTAGTGGGGGTAGATGCAACTTCCGAGTCTCTACGACCTTCAGAAGGAAAGTTAAGAAATAAAATGTGAAAAAAATAAAAATTGCCATGAGCGGGATTTGAACACTCAACCTTGTGTTCCAAAGGCGGGCGCACTACCACTGCACCACCGCTCCAGCTGAAAACGCATTTTTCAGAAATGGCACTTCCCAAGGTCCTAGAGCCTCGTGGTTGGTACCAATCGATCCGGAATGACCTGATTAGTGGGGGTAGATGCAACTTCCGAGTCTCTACGACCTTCAGAGAAAAAGTTATTAGCCGAGATAAATTTGCTTTTTTTAGCACTTTGAGCACTTTTCCTAAATGGCACTTCCCAAGGTCCTAGAGCCTCGGGGTTGGTACCAATCGATCCGGAATGACCTGATTAGTGGGGGTAGATGCAACTTCCGAGTCTCTACGACCTTCAGAAGGAAAGTTAAGAAATAAAATGTGAAAAAAATAAAAATTGCCATGAGCGGGATTTGAACACTCAACCTTGTGTTCCAAAGGCGGGCGCACTACCACTGCACCACCGCTCCAGCTGAAAACGCATTTTTCAGAAATGGCACTTCCCAAGGTCCTAGAGCCTCGGGGTTGGTACCAATCGATCCGGAATGACCTGATTAGTGGGGGTAGATGCAACTTCCGAGTCTCTACGACCTTCAGAGAAAAGGTTATTAGCCGAGATAAATTTGCTTTTTTTAGCACTTTGAGCACTTTTCCTAAATGGCACTTCCCAAGGTCCTAGAGCCTCGGGGTTGGTACCAATCGATCCGGAATGACCTGATTAGTGGGGGTAGATGCAACTTCCGAGTCTCTACGACCTTCAGAAGGAAAGTTAAGAAATAAAATGTGAAAAAAATAAAAATTGCCATGAGCGGGATTTGAACACTCAACCTTGTGTTCCAAAGGCGGGCGCACTACCACTGCACCACCGCTCCAGCTGAAAACGCATTTTTCAGAAATGGCACTTCCCAAGGTCCTAGAGCCTCGTGGTTGGTACCAATCGATCCGGAATGACCTGATTAGTGGGGGTAGATGCAACTTCCGAGTCTCTACGACCTTCAGAGAAAAAGTTATTAGCCGAGATAAATTTGCTTTTTTTAGCACTTTGAGCACTTTTCCTAAATGGCACTTCCCAAGGTCCTAGAGCCTCGGGGTTGGTACCAATCGATCCGGAATGACCTGATTAGTGGGGGTAGATGCAACTTCCGAGTCTCTACGACCTTCAGAAGGAAAGTTAAGAAATAAAATGTGAAAAAAATAAAAATTGCCATGAGCGGGATTTGAACACTCAACCTTGTGTTCCAAAGGCGGGCGCACTACCACTGCACCACCGCTCCAGCTGAAAACGCATTTTTCAGAAATGGCACTTCCCAAGGTCCTAGAGCCTCGGGGTTGGTACCAATCGATCCGGAATGACCTGATTAGTGGGGGTAGATGCAACTTCCGAGTCTCTACGACCTTCAGAGAAAAAGTTATTAGCCGAGATAAATTTGCTTTTTTTAGCACTTTGAGCACTTTTCCTAAATGGCACTTCCCAAGGTCCTAGAGCCTCGGGGTTGGTACCAATCGATCCGGAATGACCTGATTAGTGGGGGTAGATGCAACTTCCGAGTCTCTACGACCTTCAGAAGGAAAGTTAAGAAATAAAATGTGAAAAAAATAAAAATTGCCATGAGCGGGATTTGAACACTCAACCTTGTGTTCCAAAGGCGGGCGCACTACCACTGCACCACCGCTCCAGCTGAAAACGCATTTTTCAGAAATGGCACTTCCCAAGGTCCTAGAGCCTCGGGGTTGGTACCAATCGATCCGGAATGACCTGATTAGTGGGGGTAGATGCAACTTCCGAGTCTCTACGACCTTCAGAGAAAAAGTTATTAGCCAAGATAAATTTGCTTTTTTTAGCACTTTGAGCACTTTTCCTAAATGGCACTTCCCAAGGTCCTAGAGCCTCGGGGTTGGTACCAATCGATCCGGAATGACCTGATTAGTGGGGGTAGATGCAACTTCCGAGTCTCTACGACCTTCAGAAGGAAAGTTAAGAAATAAAATGTGAAAAAAATAAAAATTGCCATGAGCGGGATTTGAACACTCAACCTTGTGTTCCAAAGGCGGGCGCACTACCACTGCACCACCGCTCCAGCTGAAAACGCATTTTTCAGAAATGGCACTTCCCAAGGTCCTAGAGCCTCGGGGTTGGTACCAATCGATCCGGAATGACCTGATTAGTGGGGGTAGATGCAACTTTCGAGTCTCTACGACCTTCAGAGAAAAAGTTATTAGCCAAGATAAATTTGCTTTTTTTAGCACTTTGAGCACTTTTCCTAAATGGCACTTCCCAAGGTCCTAGAGCCTCGGGGTTGGTACCAATCGATCCGGAATGACCTGATTAGTGGGGGTAGATGCAACTTCCGAGTCTCTACGACCTTCAGAAGGAAAGTTAAGAAATAAAATGTGAAAAAAATAAAAATTGCCATGAGCGGGATTTGAACACTCAACCTTGTGTTCCAAAGGCGGGCGCACTACCACTGCACCACCGCTCCAGCTGAAAACGCATTTTTCAGAAATGGCACTTCCCAAGGTCCTAGAGCCTCGGGGTTGGTACCAATCGATCCGGAATGACCTGATTAGTGGGGGTAGATGCAACTTCCGAGTCTCTACGACCTTCAGAGAAAAAGTTATTAGCCGAGATAAATTTGCTTTTTTTAGCACTTTGAGCACTTTTCCTAAATGGCACTTCCCAAGGTCCTAGAGCCTCGGGGTTGGTACCAATCGATCCGGAATGACCTGATTAGTGGGGGTAGATGCAACTTCCGAGTCTCTACGACCTTCAGAAGGAAAGTTAAGAAATAAAATGTGAAAAAAATAAAAATTGCCATGAGCGGGATTTGAACACTCAACCTTGTGTTCCAAAGGCGGGCGCACTACCACTGCACCACCGCTCCAGCTGAAAACGCATTTTTCAGAAATGGCACTTCCCAAGGTCCTAGAGCCTCGTGGTTGGTACCAATCGATCCGGAATGACCTGATTAGTGGGGGTAGATGCAACTTCCGAGTCTCTACGACCTTCAGAGAAAAAGTTATTAGCCAAGATAAATTTGCTTTTTTTAGCACTTTGAGCACTTTTCCTAAATGGCACTTCCCAAGGTCCTAGAGCCTCGGGGTTGGTACCAATCGATCCGGAATGACCTGATTAGTGGGGGTAGATGCAACTTCCGAGTCTCTACGACCTTCAGAAGGAAAGTTAAGAAATAAAATGTGAAAAAAATAAAAATTGCCATGAGCGGGATTTGAACACTCAACCTTGTGTTCCAAAGGCGGGCGCACTACCACTGCACCACCGCTCCAGCTGAAAACGCATTTTTCAGAAATGGCACTTCCCAAGGTCCTAGAGCCTCGTGGCTGGTACCAATCGATCCGGAATGACCTGATTAGTGGGGGTAGATGCAACTTCCGAGTCTCTACGACCTTCAGAGAAAAAGTTATTAGCCGAGATAAATTTGCTTTTTTTAGCACTTTGAGCACTTTTCCTAAATGGCACTTCCCAAGGTCCTAGAGCCTCGGGGTTGGTACCAATCGATCCGGAATGACCTGATTAGTGGGGGTAGATGCAACTTCCGAGTCTCTACGACCTTCAGAAGGAAAGTTAAGAAATAAAATGTGAAAAAAATAAAAATTGCCATGAGCGGGATTTGAACACTCAACCTTGTGTTCCAAAGGCGGGCGCACTACCACTGCACCACCGCTCCAGCTGAAAACGCATTTTTCAGAAATGGCACTTCCCAAGGTCCTAGAGCCTCGGGGTTGGTACCAATCGATCCGGAATGACCTGATTAGTGGGGGTAGATGCAACTTCCGAGTCTCTACGACCTTCAGAGAAAAAGTTATTAGCCGAGATAAATTTGCTTTTTTTAGCACTTTGAGCACTTTTCCTAAATGGCACTTCCCAAGGTCCTAGAGCCTCGGGGTTGGTACCAATCGATCCGGAATGACCTGATTAGTGGGGGTAGATGCAACTTCCGAGTCTCTACGACCTTCAGAAGGAAAGTTAAGAAATAAAATGTGAAAAAAATAAAAATTGCCATGAGCGGGATTTGAACACTCAACCTTGTGTTCCAAAGGCGGGCGCACTACCACTGCACCACCGCTCCAGCTGAAAACGCATTTTTCAGAAATGGCACTTCCCAAGGTCCTAGAGCCTCGGGGTTGGTACCAATCGATCCGGAATGACCTGATTAGTGGGGGTAGATGCAACTTCCGAGTCTCTACGACCTTCAGAGAAAAAGTTATTAGCCGAGATAAATTTGCTTTTTTTAGCACTTTGAGCACTTTTCCTAAATGGCACTTCCCAAGGTCCTAGAGCCTCGGGGTTGGTACCAATCGATCCGGAATGACCTGATTAGTGGGGGTAGATGCAACTTCCGAGTCTCTACGACCTTCAGAAGGAAAGTTAAGAAATAAAATGTGAAAAAAATAAAAATTGCCATGAGCGGGATTTGAACACTCAACCTTGTGTTCCAAAGGCGGGCGCACTACCACTGCACCACCGCTCCAGCTGAAAACGCATTTTTCAGAAATGGCACTTCCCAAGGTCCTAGAGCCTCGTGGTTGGTACCAATCGATCCGGAATGACCTGATTAGTGGGGGTAGATGCAACTTCCGAGTCTCTACGACCTTCAGAGAAAAAGTTATTAGCCAAGATAAATTTGCTTTTTTTAGCACTTTGAGCACTTTTCCTAAATGGCACTTCCCAAGGTCCTAGAGCCTCGGGGTTGGTACCAATCGATCCGGAATGACCTGATTAGTGGGGGTAGATGCAACTTCCGAGTCTCTACGACCTTCAGAAGGAAAGTTAAGAAATAAAATGTGAAAAAAATAAAAATTGCCATGAGCGGGATTTGAACACTCAACCTTGTGTTCCAAAGGCGGGCGCACTACCACTGCACCACCGCTCCAGCTGAAAACGCATTTTTCAGAAATGGCACTTCCCAAGGTCCTAGAGCCTCGTGGCTGGTACCAATCGATCCGGAATGACCTGATTAGTGGGGGTAGATGCAACTTCCGAGTCTCTACGACCTTCAGAGAAAAAGTTATTAGCCGAGATAAATTTGCTTTTTTTAGCACTTTGAGCACTTTTCCTAAATGGCACTTCCCAAGGTCCTAGAGCCTCGGGGTTGGTACCAATCGATCCGGAATGACCTGATTAGTGGGGGTAGATGCAACTTCCGAGTCTCTACGACCTTCAGAAGGAAAGTTAAGAAATAAAATGTGAAAAAAATAAAAATTGCCATGAGCGGGATTTGAACACTCAACCTTGTGTTCCAAAGGCGGGCGCACTACCACTGCACCACCGCTCCAGCTGAAAACGCATTTTTCAGAAATGGCACTTCCCAAGGTCCTAGAGCCTCGGGGTTGGTACCAATCGATCCGGAATGACCTGATTAGTGGGGGTAGATGCAACTTCCGAGTCTCTACGACCTTCAGAGAAAAAGTTATTAGCCGAGATAAATTTGCTTTTTTTAGCACTTTGAGCACTTTTCCTAAATGGCACTTCCCAAGGTCCTAGAGCCTCGGGGTTGGTACCAATCGATCCGGAATGACCTGATTAGTGGGGGTAGATGCAACTTCCGAGTCTCTACGACCTTCAGAAGGAAAGTTAAGAAATAAAATGTGAAAAAAATAAAAATTGCCATGAGCGGGATTTGAACACTCAACCTTGTGTTCCAAAGGCGGGCGCACTACCACTGCACCACCGCTCCAGCTGAAAACGCATTTTTCAGAAATGGCACTTCCCAAGGTCCTAGAGCCTCGGGGTTGGTACCAATCGATCCGGAATGACCTGATTAGTGGGGGTAGATGCAACTTCCGAGTCTCTACGACCTTCAGAGAAAAAGTTATTAGCCGAGATAAATTTGCTTTTTTTAGCACTTTGAGCACTTTTCCTAAATGGCACTTCCCAAGGTCCTAGAGCCTCGGGGTTGGTACCAATCGATCCGGAATGACCTGATTAGTGGGGGTAGATGCAACTTCCGAGTCTCTACGACCTTCAGAAGGAAAGTTAAGAAATAAAATGTGAAAAAAATAAAAATTGCCATGAGCGGGATTTGAACACTCAACCTTGTGTTCCAAAGGCGGGCGCACTACCACTGCACCACCGCTCCAGCTGAAAACGCATTTTTCAGAAATGGCACTTCCCAAGGTCCTAGAGCCTCGGGGTTGGTACCAATCGATCCGGAATGACCTGATTAGTGGGGGTAGATGCAACTTCCGAGTCTCTACGACCTTCAGAGAAAAAGTTATTAGCCGAGATAAATTTGCTTTTTTTAGCACTTTGAGCACTTTTCCTAAATGGCACTTCCCAAGGTCCTAGAGCCTCGGGGTTGGTACCAATCGATCCGGAATGACCTGATTAGTGGGGGTAGATGCAACTTCCGAGTCTCTACGACCTTCAGAAGGAAAGTTAAGAAATAAAATGTGAAAAAAATAAAAATTGCCATGAGCGGGATTTGAACACTCAACCTTGTGTTCCAAAGGCGGGCGCACTACCACTGCACCACCGCTCCAGCTGAAAACGCATTTTTCAGAAATGGCACTTCCCAAGGTCCTAGAGCCTCGGGGTTGGTACCAATCGATCCGGAATGACCTGATTAGTGGGGGTAGATGCAACTTCCGAGTCTCTACGACCTTCAGAAGGAAAGTTAAGAAATAAAATGTGAAAAAAATAAAAATTGCCATGAGCGGGATTTGAACACTCAACCTTGTGTTCCAAAGGCGGGCGCACTACCACTGCACCACCGCTCCAGCTGAAAACGCATTTTTCAGAAATGGCACTTCCCAAGGTCCTAGAGCCTCGGGGTTGGTACCAATCGATCCGGAATGACCTGATTAGTGGGGGTAGATGCAACTTCCGAGTCTCTACGACCTTCAGAGAAAAAGTTATTAGCCGAGATAAATTTGCTTTTTTTAGCACTTTGAGCACTTTTCCTAAATGGCACTTCCCAAGGTCCTAGAGCCTCGGGGTTGGTACCAATCGATCCGGAATGACCTGATTAGTGGGGGTAGATGCAACTTCCGAGTCTCTACGACCTTCAGAAGGAAAGTTAAGAAATAAAATGTGAAAAAAATAAAAATTGCCATGAGCGGGATTTGAACACTCAACCTTGTGTTCCAAAGGCGGGCGCACTACCACTGCACCACCGCTCCAGCTGAAAACGCATTTTTCAGAAATGGCACTTCCCAAGGTCCTAGAGCCTCGGGGTTGGTACCAATCGATCCGGAATGACCTGATTAGTGGGGGTAGATGCAACTTCCGAGTCTCTACGACCTTCAGAGAAAAAGTTATTAGCCGAGATAAATTTGCTTTTTTTAGCACTTTGAGCACTTTTCCTAAATGGCACTTCCCAAGGTCCTAGAGCCTCGGGGTTGGTACCAATCGATCCGGAATGACCTGATTAGTGGGGGTAGATGCAACTTCCGAGTCTCTACGACCTTCAGAAGGAAAGTTAAGAAATAAAATGTGAAAAAAATAAAAATTGCCATGAGCGGGATTTGAACACTCAACCTTGTGTTCCAAAGGCGGGCGCACTACCACTGCACCACCGCTCCAGCTGAAAACGCATTTTTCAGAAATGGCACTTCCCAAGGTCCTAGAGCCTCGGGGTTGGTACCAATCGATCCGGAATGACCTGATTAGTGGGGGTAGATGCAACTTCCGAGTCTCTACGACCTTCAGAGAAAAAGTTATTAGCCGAGATAAATTTGCTTTTTTTAGCACTTTGAGCACTTTTCCTAAATGGCACTTCCCAAGGTCCTAGAGCCTCGGGGTTGGTACCAATCGATCCGGAATGACCTGATTAGTGGGGGTAGATGCAACTTCCGAGTCTCTACGACCTTCAGAAGGAAAGTTAAGAAATAAAATGTGAAAAAAATAAAAATTGCCATGAGCGGGATTTGAACACTCAACCTTGTGTTCCAAAGGCGGGCGCACTACCACTGCACCACCGCTCCAGCTGAAAACGCATTTTTCAGAAATGGCACTTCCCAAGGTCCTAGAGCCTCGGGGTTGGTACCAATCGATCCGGAATGACCTGATTAGTGGGGGTAGATGCAACTTCCGAGTCTCTACGACCTTCAGAAGGAAAGTTAAGAAATAAAATGTGAAAAAAATAAAAATTGCCATGAGCGGGATTTGAACACTCAACCTTGTGTTCCAAAGGCGGGCGCACTACCACTGCACCACCGCTCCAGCTGAAAACGCATTTTTCAGAAATGGCACTTCCCAAGGTCCTAGAGCCTCGGGGTTGGTACCAATCGATCCGGAATGACCTGATTAGTGGGGGTAGATGCAACTTCCGAGTCTCTACGACCTTCAGAGAAAAAGTTATTAGCCGAGATAAATTTGCTTTTTTTAGCACTTTGAGCACTTTTCCTAAATGGCACTTCCCAAGGTCCTAGAGCCTCGGGGTTGGTACCAATCGATCCGGAATGACCTGATTAGTGGGGGTAGATGCAACTTCCGAGTCTCTACGACCTTCAGAAGGAAAGTTAAGAAATAAAATGTGAAAAAAATAAAAATTGCCATGAGCGGGATTTGAACACTCAACCTTGTGTTCCAAAGGCGGGCGCACTACCACTGCACCACCGCTCCAGCTGAAAACGCATTTTTCAGAAATGGCACTTCCCAAGGTCCTAGAGCCTCGTGGTTGGTACCAATCGATCCGGAATGACCTGATTAGTGGGGGTAGATGCAACTTTCGAGTCTCTACGACCTTCAGAGAAAAAGTTATTAGCCAAGATAAATTTGCTTTTTTTAGCACTTTGAGCACTTTTCCTAAATGGCACTTCCCAAGGTCCTAGAGCCTCGGGGTTGGTACCAATCGATCCGGAATGACCTGATTAGTGGGGGTAGATGCAACTTCCGAGTCTCTACGACCTTCAGAAGGAAAGTTAAGAAATAAAATGTGAAAAAAATAAAAATTGCCATGAGCGGGATTTGAACACTCAACCTTGTGTTCCAAAGGCGGGCGCACTACCACTGCACCACCGCTCCAGCTGAAAACGCATTTTTCAGAAATGGCACTTCCCAAGGTCCTAGAGCCTCGGGGTTGGTACCAATCGATCCGGAATGACCTGATTAGTGGGGGTAGATGCAACTTTCGAGTCTCTACGACCTTCAGAGAAAAAGTTATTAGCCAAGATAAATTTGCTTTTTTTAGCACTTTGAGCACTTTTCCTAAATGGCACTTCCCAAGGTCCTAGAGCCTCGGGGTTGGTACCAATCGATCCGGAATGACCTGATTAGTGGGGGTAGATGCAACTTCCGAGTCTCTACGACCTTCAGAAGGAAAGTTAAGAAATAAAATGTGAAAAAAATAAAAATTGCCATGAGCGGGATTTGAACACTCAACCTTGTGTTCCAAAGGCGGGCGCACTACCACTGCACCACCGCTCCAGCTGAAAACGCATTTTTCAGAAATGGCACTTCCCAAGGTCCTAGAGCCTCGGGGTTGGTACCAATCGATCCGGAATGACCTGATTAGTGGGGGTAGATGCAACTTCCGAGTCTCTACGACCTTCAGAAGGAAAGTTAAGAAATAAAATGTGAAAAAAATAAAAAATTGCCATGAGCGGGATTTGAACACTCAACCTTGTGTTCCAAAGGCGGGCGCACTACCACTGCACCACCGCTCCAGCTGAAAACGCATTTTTCAGAAATGGCACTTCCCAAGGTCCTAGAGCCTCGGGGTTGGTACCAATCGATCCGGAATGACCTGATTAGTGGGGGTAGATGCAACTTCCGAGTCTCTACGACCTTCAGAGAAAAAGTTATTAGCCGAGATAAATTTGCTTTTTTTAGCACTTTGAGCACTTTTCCTAAATGGCACTTCCCAAGGTCCTAGAGCCTCGGGGTTGGTACCAATCGATCCGGAATGACCTGATTAGTGGGGGTAGATGCAACTTCCGAGTCTCTACGACCTTCAGAAGGAAAGTTAAGAAATAAAATGTGAAAAAAATAAAAATTGCCATGAGCGGGATTTGAACACTCAACCTTGTGTTCCAAAGGCGGGCGCACTACCACTGCACCACCGCTCCAGCTGAAAACGCATTTTTCAGAAATGGCACTTCCCAAGGTCCTAGAGCCTCGGGGTTGGTACCAATCGATCCGGAATGACCTGATTAGTGGGGGTAGATGCAACTTCCGAGTCTCTACGACCTTCAGAGAAAAAGTTATTAGCCGAGATAAATTTGCTTTTTTTAGCACTTTGAGCACTTTTCCTAAATGGCACTTCCCAAGGTCCTAGAGCCTCGGGGTTGGTACCAATCGATCCGGAATGACCTGATTAGTGGGGGTAGATGCAACTTCCGAGTCTCTACGACCTTCAGAAGGAAAGTTAAGAAATAAAATGTGAAAAAAATAAAAATTGCCATGAGCGGGATTTGAACACTCAACCTTGTGTTCCAAAGGCGGGCGCACTACCACTGCACCACCGCTCCAGCTGAAAACGCATTTTTCAGAAATGGCACTTCCCAAGGTCCTAGAGCCTCGGGGTTGGTACCAATCGATCCGGAATGACCTGATTAGTGGGGGTAGATGCAACTTCCGAGTCTCTACGACCTTCAGAGAAAAAGTTATTAGCCGAGATAAATTTGCTTTTTTTAGCACTTTGAGCACTTTTCCTAAATGGCACTTCCCAAGGTCCTAGAGCCTCGGGGTTGGTACCAATCGATCCGGAATGACCTGATTAGTGGGGGTAGATGCAACTTCCGAGTCTCTACGACCTTCAGAAGGAAAGTTAAGAAATAAAATGTGAAAAAAATAAAAATTGCCATGAGCGGGATTTGAACACTCAACCTTGTGTTCCAAAGGCGGGCGCACTACCACTGCACCACCGCTCCAGCTGAAAACGCATTTTTCAGAAATGGCACTTCCCAAGGTCCTAGAGCCTCGGGGTTGGTACCAATCGATCCGGAATGACCTGATTAGTGGGGGTAGATGCAACTTCCGAGTCTCTACGACCTTCAGAGAAAAAGTTATTAGCCGAGATAAATTTGCTTTTTTTAGCACTTTGAGCACTTTTCCTAAATGGCACTTCCCAAGGTCCTAGAGCCTCGGGGTTGGTACCAATCGATCCGGAATGACCTGATTAGTGGGGGTAGATGCAACTTCCGAGTCTCTACGACCTTCAGAAGGAAAGTTAAGAAATAAAATGTGAAAAAAATAAAAATTGCCATGAGCGGGATTTGAACACTCAACCTTGTGTTCCAAAGGCGGGCGCACTACCACTGCACCACCGCTCCAGCTGAAAACGCATTTTTCAGAAATGGCACTTCCCAAGGTCCTAGAGCCTCGGGGTTGGTACCAATCGATCCGGAATGACCTGATTAGTGGGGGTAGATGCAACTTCCGAGTCTCTACGACCTTCAGAGAAAAAGTTATTAGCCGAGATAAATTTGCTTTTTTTAGCACTTTGAGCACTTTTCCTAAATGGCACTTCCCAAGGTCCTAGAGCCTCGGGGTTGGTACCAATCGATCCGGAATGACCTGATTAGTGGGGGTAGATGCAACTTCCGAGTCTCTACGACCTTCAGAAGGAAAGTTAAGAAATAAAATGTGAAAAAAATAAAAATTGCCATGAGCGGGATTTGAACACTCAACCTTGTGTTCCAAAGGCGGGCGCACTACCACTGCACCACCGCTCCAGCTGAAAACGCATTTTTCAGAAATGGCACTTCCCAAGGTCCTAGAGCCTCGGGGTTGGTACCAATCGATCCGGAATGACCTGATTAGTGGGGGTAGATGCAACTTCCGAGTCTCTACGACCTTCAGAAGGAAAGTTAAGAAATAAAATGTGAAAAAAATAAAAATTGCCATGAGCGGGATTTGAACACTCAACCTTGTGTTCCAAAGGCGGGCGCACTACCACTGCACCACCGCTCCAGCTGAAAACGCATTTTTCAGAAATGGCACTTCCCAAGGTCCTAGAGCCTCGGGGTTGGTACCAATCGATCCGGAATGACCTGATTAGTGGGGGTAGATGCAACTTCCGAGTCTCTACGACCTTCAGAGAAAAAGTTATTAGCCGAGATAAATTTGCTTTTTTTAGCACTTTGAGCACTTTTCCTAAATGGCACTTCCCAAGGTCCTAGAGCCTCGGGGTTGGTACCAATCGATCCGGAATGACCTGATTAGTGGGGGTAGATGCAACTTCCGAGTCTCTACGACCTTCAGAAGGAAAGTTAAGAAATAAAATGTGAAAAAAATAAAAATTGCCATGAGCGGGATTTGAACACTCAACCTTGTGTTCCAAAGGCGGGCGCACTACCACTGCACCACCGCTCCAGCTGAAAACGCATTTTTCAGAAATGGCACTTCCCAAGGTCCTAGAGCCTCGGGGTTGGTACCAATCGATCCGGAATGACCTGATTAGTGGGGGTAGATGCAACTTCCGAGTCTCTACGACCTTCAGAGAAAAAGTTATTAGCCGAGATAAATTTGCTTTTTTTAGCACTTTGAGCACTTTTCCTAAATGGCACTTCCCAAGGTCCTAGAGCCTCGGGGTTGGTACCAATCGATCCGGAATGACCTGATTAGTGGGGGTAGATGCAACTTCCGAGTCTCTACGACCTTCAGAAGGAAAGTTAAGAAATAAAATGTGAAAAAAATAAAAATTGCCATGAGCGGGATTTGAACACTCAACCTTGTGTTCCAAAGGCGGGCGCACTACCACTGCACCACCGCTCCAGCTGAAAACGCATTTTTCAGAAATGGCACTTCCCAAGGTCCTAGAGCCTCGGGGTTGGTACCAATCGATCCGGAATGACCTGATTAGTGGGGGTAGATGCAACTTCCGAGTCTCTACGACCTTCAGAAGGAAAGTTAAGAAATAAAATGTGAAAAAAATAAAAATTGCCATGAGCGGGATTTGAACACTCAACCTTGTGTTCCAAAGGCGGGCGCACTACCACTGCACCACCGCTCCAGCTGAAAACGCATTTTTCAGAAATGGCACTTCCCAAGGTCCTAGAGCCTCGGGGTTGGTACCAATCGATCCGGAATGACCTGATTAGTGGGGGTAGATGCAACTTTCGAGTCTCTACGACCTTCAGAGAAAAAGTTATTAGCCAAGATAAATTTGCTTTTTTTAGCACTTTGAGCACTTTTCCTAAATGGCACTTCCCAAGGTCCTAGAGCCTCGGGGTTGGTACCAATCGATCCGGAATGACCTGATTAGTGGGGGTAGATGCAACTTCCGAGTCTCTACGACCTTCAGAAGGAAAGTTAAGAAATAAAATGTGAAAAAAATAAAAATTGCCATGAGCGGGATTTGAACACTCAACCTTGTGTTCCAAAGGCGGGCGCACTACCACTGCACCACCGCTCCAGCTGAAAACGCATTTTTCAGAAATGGCACTTCCCAAGGTCCTAGAGCCTCGGGGTTGGTACCAATCGATCCGGAATGACCTGATTAGTGGGGGTAGATGCAACTTCCGAGTCTCTACGACCTTCAGAAGGAAAGTTAAGAAATAAAATGTGAAAAAAATAAAAAATTGCCATGAGCGGGATTTGAACACTCAACCTTGTGTTCCAAAGGCGGGCGCACTACCACTGCACCACCGCTCCAGCTGAAAACGCATTTTTCAGAAATGGCACTTCCCAAGGTCCTAGAGCCTCGGGGTTGGTACCAATCGATCCGGAATGACCTGATTAGTGGGGGTAGATGCAACTTCCGAGTCTCTACGACCTTCAGAGAAAAAGTTATTAGCCGAGATAAATTTGCTTTTTTTAGCACTTTGAGCACTTTTCCTAAATGGCACTTCCCAAGGTCCTAGAGCCTCGGGGTTGGTACCAATCGATCCGGAATGACCTGATTAGTGGGGGTAGATGCAACTTCCGAGTCTCTACGACCTTCAGAAGGAAAGTTAAGAAATAAAATGTGAAAAAAATAAAAATTGCCATGAGCGGGATTTGAACACTCAACCTTGTGTTCCAAAGGCGGGCGCACTACCACTGCACCACCGCTCCAGCTGAAAACGCATTTTTCAGAAATGGCACTTCCCAAGGTCCTAGAGCCTCGGGGTTGGTACCAATCGATCCGGAATGACCTGATTAGTGGGGGTAGATGCAACTTCCGAGTCTCTACGACCTTCAGAGAAAAAGTTATTAGCCGAGATAAATTTGCTTTTTTTAGCACTTTGAGCACTTTTCCTAAATGGCACTTCCCAAGGTCCTAGAGCCTCGGGGTTGGTACCAATCGATCCGGAATGACCTGATTAGTGGGGGTAGATGCAACTTCCGAGTCTCTACGACCTTCAGAAGGAAAGTTAAGAAATAAAATGTGAAAAAAATAAAAATTGCCATGAGCGGGATTTGAACACTCAACCTTGTGTTCCAAAGGCGGGCGCACTACCACTGCACCACCGCTCCAGCTGAAAACGCATTTTTCAGAAATGGCACTTCCCAAGGTCCTAGAGCCTCGGGGTTGGTACCAATCGATCCGGAATGACCTGATTAGTGGGGGTAGATGCAACTTCCGAGTCTCTACGACCTTCAGAGAAAAAGTTATTAGCCGAGATAAATTTGCTTTTTTTAGCACTTTGAGCACTTTTCCTAAATGGCACTTCCCAAGGTCCTAGAGCCTCGGGGTTGGTACCAATCGATCCGGAATGACCTGATTAGTGGGGGTAGATGCAACTTCCGAGTCTCTACGACCTTCAGAAGGAAAGTTAAGAAATAAAATGTGAAAAAAATAAAAATTGCCATGAGCGGGATTTGAACACTCAACCTTGTGTTCCAAAGGCGGGCGCACTACCACTGCACCACCGCTCCAGCTGAAAACGCATTTTTCAGAAATGGCACTTCCCAAGGTCCTAGAGCCTCGGGGTTGGTACCAATCGATCCGGAATGACCTGATTAGTGGGGGTAGATGCAACTTCCGAGTCTCTACGACCTTCAGAGAAAAAGTTATTAGCCGAGATAAATTTGCTTTTTTTAGCACTTTGAGCACTTTTCCTAAATGGCACTTCCCAAGGTCCTAGAGCCTCGGGGTTGGTACCAATCGATCCGGAATGACCTGATTAGTGGGGGTAGATGCAACTTCCGAGTCTCTACGACCTTCAGAAGGAAAGTTAAGAAATAAAATGTGAAAAAAATAAAAATTGCCATGAGCGGGATTTGAACACTCAACCTTGTGTTCCAAAGGCGGGCGCACTACCACTGCACCACCGCTCCAGCTGAAAACGCATTTTTCAGAAATGGCACTTCCCAAGGTCCTAGAGCCTCGGGGTTGGTACCAATCGATCCGGAATGACCTGATTAGTGGGGGTAGATGCAACTTTCGAGTCTCTACGACCTTCAGAGAAAAAGTTATTAGCCAAGATAAATTTGCTTTTTTTAGCACTTTGAGCACTTTTCCTAAATGGCACTTCCCAAGGTCCTAGAGCCTCGGGGTTGGTACCAATCGATCCGGAATGACCTGATTAGTGGGGGTAGATGCAACTTCCGAGTCTCTACGACCTTCAGAAGGAAAGTTAAGAAATAAAATGTGAAAAAAATAAAAATTGCCATGAGCGGGATTTGAACACTCAACCTTGTGTTCCAAAGGCGGGCGCACTACCACTGCACCACCGCTCCAGCTGAAAACGCATTTTTCAGAAATGGCACTTCCCAAGGTCCTAGAGCCTCGGGGTTGGTACCAATCGATCCGGAATGACCTGATTAGTGGGGGTAGATGCAACTTCCGAGTCTCTACGACCTTCAGAAGGAAAGTTAAGAAATAAAATGTGAAAAAAATAAAAAATTGCCATGAGCGGGATTTGAACACTCAACCTTGTGTTCCAAAGGCGGGCGCACTACCACTGCACCACCGCTCCAGCTGAAAACGCATTTTTCAGAAATGGCACTTCCCAAGGTCCTAGAGCCTCGGGGTTGGTACCAATCGATCCGGAATGACCTGATTAGTGGGGGTAGATGCAACTTCCGAGTCTCTACGACCTTCAGAGAAAAAGTTATTAGCCGAGATAAATTTGCTTTTTTTAGCACTTTGAGCACTTTTCCTAAATGGCACTTCCCAAGGTCCTAGAGCCTCGGGGTTGGTACCAATCGATCCGGAATGACCTGATTAGTGGGGGTAGATGCAACTTCCGAGTCTCTACGACCTTCAGAAGGAAAGTTAAGAAATAAAATGTGAAAAAAATAAAAATTGCCATGAGCGGGATTTGAACACTCAACCTTGTGTTCCAAAGGCGGGCGCACTACCACTGCACCACCGCTCCAGCTGAAAACGCATTTTTCAGAAATGGCACTTCCCAAGGTCCTAGAGCCTCGGGGTTGGTACCAATCGATCCGGAATGACCTGATTAGTGGGGGTAGATGCAACTTCCGAGTCTCTACGACCTTCAGAGAAAAAGTTATTAGCCGAGATAAATTTGCTTTTTTTAGCACTTTGAGCACTTTTCCTAAATGGCACTTCCCAAGGTCCTAGAGCCTCGGGGTTGGTACCAATCGATCCGGAATGACCTGATTAGTGGGGGTAGATGCAACTTCCGAGTCTCTACGACCTTCAGAAGGAAAGTTAAGAAATAAAATGTGAAAAAAATAAAAATTGCCATGAGCGGGATTTGAACACTCAACCTTGTGTTCCAAAGGCGGGCGCACTACCACTGCACCACCGCTCCAGCTGAAAACGCATTTTTCAGAAATGGCACTTCCCAAGGTCCTAGAGCCTCGGGGTTGGTACCAATCGATCCGGAATGACCTGATTAGTGGGGGTAGATGCAACTTCCGAGTCTCTACGACCTTCAGAGAAAAAGTTATTAGCCGAGATAAATTTGCTTTTTTTAGCACTTTGAGCACTTTTCCTAAATGGCACTTCCCAAGGTCCTAGAGCCTCGGGGTTGGTACCAATCGATCCGGAATGACCTGATTAGTGGGGGTAGATGCAACTTCCGAGTCTCTACGACCTTCAGAAGGAAAGTTAAGAAATAAAATGTGAAAAAAATAAAAATTGCCATGAGCGGGATTTGAACACTCAACCTTGTGTTCCAAAGGCGGGCGCACTACCACTGCACCACCGCTCCAGCTGAAAACGCATTTTTCAGAAATGGCACTTCCCAAGGTCCTAGAGCCTCGTGGTTGGTACCAATCGATCCGGAATGACCTGATTAGTGGGGGTAGATGCAACTTCCGAGTCTCTACGACCTTCAGAGAAAAAGTTATTAGCCGAGATAAATTTGCTTTTTTTAGCACTTTGAGCACTTTTCCTAAATGGCACTTCCCAAGGTCCTAGAGCCTCGGGGTTGGTACCAATCGATCCGGAATGACCTGATTAGTGGGGGTAGATGCAACTTCCGAGTCTCTACGACCTTCAGAAGGAAAGTTAAGAAATAAAATGTGAAAAAAATAAAAATTGCCATGAGCGGGATTTGAACACTCAACCTTGTGTTCCAAAGGCGGGCGCACTACCACTGCACCACCGCTCCAGCTGAAAACGCATTTTTCAGAAATGGCACTTCCCAAGGTCCTAGAGCCTCGTGGTTGGTACCAATCGATCCGGAATGACCTGATTAGTGGGGGTAGATGCAACTTCCGAGTCTCTACGACCTTCAGAGAAAAAGTTATTAGCCGAGATAAATTTGCTTTTTTTAGCACTTTGAGCACTTTTCCTAAATGGCACTTCCCAAGGTCCTAGAGCCTCGGGGTTGGTACCAATCGATCCGGAATGACCTGATTAGTGGGGGTAGATGCAACTTCCGAGTCTCTACGACCTTCAGAAGGAAAGTTAAGAAATAAAATGTGAAAAAAATAAAAATTGCCATGAGCGGGATTTGAACACTCAACCTTGTGTTCCAAAGGCGGGCGCACTACCACTGCACCACCGCTCCAGCTGAAAACGCATTTTTCCTAAATGGCACTTCCCAAGGTCCTAGAGCCTCGGGGTTGGTACCAATCGATCCGGAATGACCTGATTAGTGGGGGTAGATGCAACTTCCGAGTCTCTACGACCTTCAGAGAAAAAGTTATTAGCCAAGATAAATTTGCTTTTTTTAGCACTTTGAGCACTTTTCCTAAATGGCACTTCCCAAGGTCCTAGAGCCTCGGGGTTGGTACCAATCGATCCGGAATGACCTGATTAGTGGGGGTAGATGCAACTTCCGAGTCTCTACGACCTTCAGAAGGAAAGTTAAGAAATAAAATGTGAAAAAAATAAAAATTGCCATGAGCGGGATTTGAACACTCAACCTTGTGTTCCAAAGGCGGGCGCACTACCACTGCACCACCGCTCCTCCTGAAAACGCATTTTTCAGAAATGGCACTTCCCAAGGTCCTAGAGCCTCGTGGTTGGTACCAATCGATCCGGAATGACCTGATTAGTGGGGGTAGATGCAACTTCTAAGTCTCTACGACCTTCAGAGAAAAAGTTATTAGCCGAGATAAATTTGCTTTTTTTAGCACTTTGAGCACTTTTCCTAAATGGCACTTCCCAAGGTCCTAGAGCCTCGGGGTTGGTACCAATCGATCCGGAATGACCTGATTAGTGGGATTAGATGCAACTTTTAAGTCTCTACGACCTTCAGAGAAAAAGTTATTAGCCGAGATAAATTTGCTTTTTTTAGCACTTTGAGCACTTTTCCTAAATGGCACTTCCCAAGGTCCTAGAGCCTCGTGGTTGGTACCAATCGATCCGGAATGACCTGATTAGTGGGGGTAGATGCAACTTTTAAGTCTCTACGACCTT
Organism: Cottus gobio; assembly: GCA_023566465.1. NCBI lineage: Eukaryota > Metazoa > Chordata > Actinopteri > Perciformes > Cottidae > Cottus > Cottus gobio. Next base: position 21,754,586 of record CM042233.1, on the reverse strand, counting down.
CAGAGAAAAAGTTATTAGCCGAGATAAATTTGCTTTTTTTAGCACTTTGAGCACTTTTCCTAAATGGCACTTCCCAAGGTCCTAGAGCCTCGGGGTTGGTACCAATCGATCCGGAATGACCTGATTAGTGGGGGTAGATGCAACTTCCGAGTCTCTACGACCTTCAGAAGGAAAGTTAAGAAATAAAATGTGAAAAAAATAAAAATTGCCATGAGCGGGATTTGAACACTCAACCTTGTGTTCCAAAGGCGGGCGCACTACCACTGCACCACCGCTCCAGCTGAAAACGCATTTTTCAGAAATGGCACTTCCCAAGGTCCTAGAGCCTCGTGGTTGGTACCAATCGATCCGGAATGACCTGATTAGTGGGGGTAGATGCAACTTCCGAGTCTCTACGACCTTCAGAGAAAAAGTTATTAGCCGAGATAAATTTGCTTTTTTTAGCACTTTGAGCACTTTTCCTAAATGGCACTTCCCAAGGTCCTAGAGCCTCGGGGTTGGTACCAATCGATCCGGAATGACCTGATTAGTGGGGGTAGATGCAACTTCCGAGTCTCTACGACCTTCAGAAGGAAAGTTAAGAAATAAAATGTGAAAAAAATAAAAATTGCCATGAGCGGGATTTGAACACTCAACCTTGTGTTCCAAAGGCGGGCGCACTACCACTGCACCACCGCTCCAGCTGAAAACGCATTTTTCAGAAATGGCACTTCCCAAGGTCCTAGAGCCTCGTGGTTGGTACCAATCGATCCGGAATGACCTGATTAGTGGGGGTAGATGCAACTTCCGAGTCTCTACGACCTTCAGAGAAAAAGTTATTAGCCGAGATAAATTTGCTTTTTTTAGCACTTTGAGCACTTTTCCTAAATGGCACTTCCCAAGGTCCTAGAGCCTCGGGGTTGGTACCAATCGATCCGGAATGACCTGATTAGTGGGGGTAGATGCAACTTCCGAGTCTCTACGACCTTCAGAAGGAAAGTTAAGAAATAAAATGTGAAAAAAATAAAAATTGCCATGAGCGGGATTTGAACACTCAACCTTGTGTTCCAAAGGCGGGCGCACTACCACTGCACCACCGCTCCAGCTGAAAACGCATTTTTCCTAAATGGCACTTCCCAAGGTCCTAGAGCCTCGGGGTTGGTACCAATCGATCCGGAATGACCTGATTAGTGGGGGTAGATGCAACTTCCGAGTCTCTACGACCTTCAGAGAAAAAGTTATTAGCCGAGATAAATTTGCTTTTTTTAGCACTTTGAGCACTTTTCCTAAATGGCACTTCCCAAGGTCCTAGAGCCTCGGGGTTGGTACCAATCGATCCGGAATGACCTGATTAGTGGGGGTAGATGCAACTTCCGAGTCTCTACGACCTTCAGAAGGAAAGTTAAGAAATAAAATGTGAAAAAAATAAAAATTGCCATGAGCGGGATTTGAACACTCAACCTTGTGTTCCAAAGGCGGGCGCACTACCACTGCACCACCGCTCCTCCTGAAAACGCATTTTTCAGAAATGGCACTTCCCAAGGTCCTAGAGCCTCGTGGTTGGTACCAATCGATCCGGAATGACCTGATTAGTGGGGGTAGATGCAACTTCTAAGTCTCTACGACCTTCAGAGAAAAAGTTATTAGCCGAGATAAATTTGCTTTTTTTAGCACTTTGAGCACTTTTCCTAAATGGCACTTCCCAAGGTCCTAGAGCCTCGGGGTTGGTACCAATCGATCCGGAATGACCTGATTAGTGGGATTAGATGCAACTTTTAAGTCTCTACGACCTTCAGAGAAAAAGTTATTAGCCGAGATAAATTTGCTTTTTTTAGCACTTTGAGCACTTTTCCTAAATGGCACTTCCCAAGGTCCTAGAGCCTCGTGGTTGGTACCAATCGATCCGGAATGACCTGATTAGTGGGGGTAGATGCAACTTTTAAGTCTCTACGACCTTCAGAGAAAAAGTTATTAGCCGAGATAAATTTGCTTTTTTTAGCACTTTGAGCACTTTTCCTAAATGGCACTTCCCAAGGTCCTAGAGCCTCGGGGTTGGTACCAATCGATCCGGAATGACCTGATTAGTGGGGGTAGATGCAACTTCCGAGTCTCTACGACCTTCAGAAGGAAAGTTAAGAAATAAAATGTGAAAAAAATAAAAATTGCCATGAGCGGGATTTGAACACTCAACCTTGTGTTCCAAAGGCGGGCGCACTACCACTGCACCACCGCTCCAGCTGAAAACGCATTTTTCAGAAATGGCACTTCCCAAGGTCCTAGAGCCTCGTGGTTGGTACCAATCGATCCGGAATGACCTGATTAGTGGGGGTAGATGCAACTTCCGAGTCTCTACGACCTTCAGAGAAAAAGTTATTAGCCGAGATAAATTTGCTTTTTTTAGCACTTTGAGCACTTTTCCTAAATGGCACTTCCCAAGGTCCTAGAGCCTCGGGGTTGGTACCAATCGATCCGGAATGACCTGATTAGTGGGGGTAGATGCAACTTCCGAGTCTCTACGACCTTCAGAAGGAAAGTTAAGAAATAAAATGTGAAAAAAATAAAAATTGCCATGAGCGGGATTTGAACACTCAACCTTGTGTTCCAAAGGCGGGCGCACTACCACTGCACCACCGCTCCAGCTGAAAACGCATTTTTCAGAAATGGCACTTCCCAAGGTCCTAGAGCCTCGTGGTTGGTACCAATCGATCCGGAATGACCTGATTAGTGGGGGTAGATGCAACTTCCGAGTCTCTACGACCTTCAGAGAAAAAGTTATTAGCCGAGATAAATTTGCTTTTTTTAGCACTTTGAGCACTTTTCCTAAATGGCACTTCCCAAGGTCCTAGAGCCTCGGGGTTGGTACCAATCGATCCGGAATGACCTGATTAGTGGGGGTAGATGCAACTTCCGAGTCTCTACGACCTTCAGAAGGAAAGTTAAGAAATAAAATGTGAAAAAAATAAAAATTGCCATGAGCGGGATTTGAACACTCAACCTTGTGTTCCAAAGGCGGGCGCACTACCACTGCACCACCGCTCCAGCTGAAAACGCATTTTTCCTAAATGGCACTTCCCAAGGTCCTAGAGCCTCGGGGTTGGTACCAATCGATCCGGAATGACCTGATTAGTGGGGGTAGATGCAACTTCCGAGTCTCTACGACCTTCAGAGAAAAAGTTATTAGCCGAGATAAATTTGCTTTTTTTAGCACTTTGAGCACTTTTCCTAAATGGCACTTCCCAAGGTCCTAGAGCCTCGTGGTTGGTACCAATCGATCCGGAATGACCTGATTAGTGGGGGTAGATGCAACTTCCGAGTCTCTACGACCTTCAGAAGGAAAGTTAAGAAATAAAATGTGAAAAAAATAAAAATTGCCATGAGCGGGATTTGAACACTCAACCTTGTGTTCCAAAGGCGGGCGCACTACCACTGCACCACCGCTCCTCCTGAAAACGCATTTTTCAGAAATGGCACTTCCCAAGGTCCTAGAGCTTGGAAGATGCAACTTCCGAGTCTCTACGACCTTCAGAGAAAAAGTTATTAGCCGAGATAAATTTGCTTTTTTTAGCACTTTGAGCACTTTTCCTAAATGGCACTTCCCAAGGTCCTAGAGCCTCGGGGTTGGTACCAATCGATCCGGAATGACCTGATTAGTGGGGGTAGATGCAACTTCCGAGTCTCTACGACCTTCAGAAGGAAAGTTAAGAAATAAAATGTGAAAAAAATAAAAATTGCCATGAGCGGGATTTGAACATTCAACCTTGTGTTCCAAAGGCGGGCGCACTACCACTGCACCACCGCTCCAGCTGAAAACGCATTTTTCAGAAATGGCACTTCCCAAGGTCCTAGAGCCTCGTGGTTGGTACCAATCGATCCGGAATGACCTGATTAGTGGGGGTAGATGCAACTTCCGAGTCTCTACGACCTTCAGAGAAAAAGTTATTAGCCGAGATAAATTTGCTTTTTTTAGCACTTTGAGCACTTTTCCTAAATGGCACTTCCCAAGGTCCTAGAGCCTCGGGGTTGGTACCAATCGATCCGGAATGACCTGATTAGTGGGGGTAGATGCAACTTCCGAGTCTCTACGACCTTCAGAAGGAAAGTTAAGAAATAAAATGTGAAAAAAATAAAAATTGCCATGAGCGGGATTTGAACACTCAACCTTGTGTTCCAAAGGCGGGCGCACTACCACTGCACCACCGCTCCAGCTGAAAACGCATTTTTCAGAAATGGCACTTCCCAAGGTCCTAGAGCCTCGGGGTTGGTACCAATCGATCCGGAATGACCTGATTAGTGGGGGTAGATGCAACTTCCGAGTCTCTACGACCTTCAGAGAAAAAGTTATTAGCCGAGATAAATTTGCTTTTTTTAGCACTTTGAGCACTTTTCCTAAATGGCACTTCCCAAGGTCCTAGAGCCTCGGGGTTGGTACCAATCGATCCGGAATGACCTGATTAGTGGGGGTAGATGCAACTTCCGAGTCTCTACGACCTTCAGAAGGAAAGTTAAGAAATAAAATGTGAAAAAAATAAAAATTGCCATGAGCGGGATTTGAACACTCAACCTTGTGTTCCAAAGGCGGGCGCACTACCACTGCACCACCGCTCCAGCTGAAAACGCATTTTTCAGAAATGGCACTTCCCAAGGTCCTAGAGCTTGGAAGATGCAACTTCCGAGTCTCTACGACCTTCAGAGAAAAAGTTATTAGCCGAGATAAATTTGCTTTTTTTAGCACTTTGAGCACTTTTCCTAAATGGCACTTCCCAAGGTCCTAGAGCCTCGGGGTTGGTACCAATCGATCCGGAATGACCTGATTAGTGGGGGTAGATGCAACTTCCGAGTCTCTACGACCTTCAGAAGGAAAGTTAAGAAATAAAATGTGAAAAAAATAAAAATTGCCATGAGCGGGATTTGAACACTCAACCTTGTGTTCCAAAGGCGGGCGCACTACCACTGCACCACCGCTCCAGCTGAAAACGCATTTTTCAGAAATGGCACTTCCCAAGGTCCTAGAGCCTCGTGGTTGGTACCAATCGATCCGGAATGACCTGATTAGTGGGGGTAGATGCAACTTCCGAGTCTCTACGACCTTCAGAGAAAAAGTTATTAGCCGAGATAAATTTGCTTTTTTTAGCACTTTGAGCACTTTTCCTAAATGGCACTTCCCAAGGTCCTAGAGCCTCGGGGTTGGTACCAATCGATCCGGAATGACCTGATTAGTGGGGGTAGATGCAACTTCCGAGTCTCTACGACCTTCAGAAGGAAAGTTAAGAAATAAAATGTGAAAAAAATAAAAATTGCCATGAGCGGGATTTGAACACTCAACCTTGTGTTCCAAAGGCGGGCGCACTACCACTGCACCACCGCTCCAGCTGAAAACGCATTTTTCAGAAATGGCACTTCCCAAGGTCCTAGAGCCTCGGGGTTGGTACCAATCGATCCGGAATGACCTGATTAGTGGGGGTAGATGCAACTTCCGAGTCTCTACGACCTTCAGAGAAAAAGTTATTAGCCGAGATAAATTTGCTTTTTTTAGCACTTTGAGCACTTTTCCTAAATGGCACTTCCCAAGGTCCTAGAGCCTCGGGGTTGGTACCAATCGATCCGGAATGACCTGATTAGTGGGGGTAGATGCAACTTCCGAGTCTCTACGACCTTCAGAAGGAAAGTTAAGAAATAAAATGTGAAAAAAATAAAAATTGCCATGAGCGGGATTTGAACACTCAACCTTGTGTTCCAAAGGCGGGCGCACTACCACTGCACCACCGCTCCAGCTGAAAACGCATTTTTCAGAAATGGCACTTCCCAAGGTCCTAGAGCCTCGGGGTTGGTACCAATCGATCCGGAATGACCTGATTAGTGGGGGTAGATGCAACTTCCGAGTCTCTACGACCTTCAGAGAAAAAGTTATTAGCCGAGATAAATTTGCTTTTTTTAGCACTTTGAGCACTTTTCCTAAATGGCACTTCCCAAGGTCCTAGAGCCTCGGGGTTGGTACCAATCGATCCGGAATGACCTGATTAGTGGGGGTAGATGCAACTTCCGAGTCTCTACGACCTTCAGAAGGAAAGTTAAGAAATAAAATGTGAAAAAAATAAAAATTGCCATGAGCGGGATTTGAACACTCAACCTTGTGTTCCAAAGGCGGGCGCACTACCACTGCACCACCGCTCCAGCTGAAAACGCATTTTTCAGAAATGGCACTTCCCAAGGTCCTAGAGCCTCGTGGTTGGTACCAATCGATCCGGAATGACCTGATTAGTGGGGGTAGATGCAACTTCCGAGTCTCTACGACCTTCAGAGAAAAAGTTATTAGCCGAGATAAATTTGCTTTTTTTAGCACTTTGAGCACTTTTCCTAAATGGCACTTCCCAAGGTCCTAGAGCCTCGGGGTTGGTACCAATCGATCCGGAATGACCTGATTAGTGGGGGTAGATGCAACTTCCGAGTCTCTACGACCTTCAGAAGGAAAGTTAAGAAATAAAATGTGAAAAAAATAAAAATTGCCATGAGCGGGATTTGAACACTCAACCTTGTGTTCCAAAGGCGGGCGCACTACCACTGCACCACCGCTCCAGCTGAAAACGCATTTTTCAGAAATGGCACTTCCCAAGGTCCTAGAGCCTCGGGGTTGGTACCAATCGATCCGGAATGACCTGATTAGTGGGGGTAGATGCAACTTCCGAGTCTCTACGACCTTCAGAGAAAAAGTTATTAGCCGAGATAAATTTGCTTTTTTTAGCACTTTGAGCACTTTTCCTAAATGGCACTTCCCAAGGTCCTAGAGCCTCGGGGTTGGTACCAATCGATCCGGAATGACCTGATTAGTGGGGGTAGATGCAACTTCCGAGTCTCTACGACCTTCAGAAGGAAAGTTAAGAAATAAAATGTGAAAAAAATAAAAATTGCCATGAGCGGGATTTGAACACTCAACCTTGTGTTCCAAAGGCGGGCGCACTACCACTGCACCACCGCTCCAGCTGAAAACGCATTTTTCAGAAATGGCACTTCCCAAGGTCCTAGAGCCTCGTGGTTGGTACCAATCGATCCGGAATGACCTGATTAGTGGGGGTAGATGCAACTTCCGAGTCTCTACGACCTTCAGAGAAAAAGTTATTAGCCGAGATAAATTTGCTTTTTTTAGCACTTTGAGCACTTTTCCTAAATGGCACTTCCCAAGGTCCTAGAGCCTCGGGGTTGGTACCAATCGATCCGGAATGACCTGATTAGTGGGGATAGATGCAACTTCCGAGTCTCTACGACCTTCAGAAGGAAAGTTAAGAAATAAAATGTGAAAAAAATAAAAATTGCCATGAGCGGGATTTGAACACTCAACCTTGTGTTCCAAAGGCGGGCGCACTACCACTGCACCACCGCTCCAGCTGAAAACGCATTTTTCAGAAATGGCACTTCCCAAGGTCCTAGAGCCTCGGGGTTGGTACCAATCGATCCGGAATGACCTGATTAGTGGGGGTAGATGCAACTTCCGAGTCTCTACGACCTTCAGAGAAAAAGTTATTAGCCGAGATAAATTTGCTTTTTTTAGCACTTTGAGCACTTTTCCTAAATGGCACTTCCCAAGGTCCTAGAGCCTCGGGGTTGGTACCAATCGATCCGGAATGACCTGATTAGTGGGGGTAGATGCAACTTCCGAGTCTCTACGACCTTCAGAAGGAAAGTTAAGAAATAAAATGTGAAAAAAATAAAAATTGCCATGAGCGGGATTTGAACACTCAACCTTGTGTTCCAAAGGCGGGCGCACTACCACTGCACCACCGCTCCAGCTGAAAACGCACTTTTCCTAAATGGCACTTCCCAAGGTCCTAGAGCCTCGTGGTTGGTACCAATCGATCCGGAATGACCTGATTAGTGGGGGTAGATGCAACTTCCGAGTCTCTACGACCTTCAGAAGGAAAGTTAAGAAATAAAATGTGAAAAAAATAAAAATTGCCATGAGCGGGATTTGAACACTCAACCTTGTGTTCCAAAGGCGGGCGCACTACCACTGCACCACCGCTCCAGCTGAAAACGCATTTTTCAGAAATGGCACTTCCCAAGGTCCTAGAGCCTCGGGGTTGGTACCAATCGATCCGGAATGACCTGATTAGTGGGGGTAGATGCAACTTCCGAGTCTCTACGACCTTCAGAGAAAAAGTTATTAGCCGAGATAAATTTGCTTTTTTTAGCACTTTGAGCACTTTTCCTAAATGGCACTTCCCAAGGTCCTAGAGCCTCGGGGTTGGTACCAATCGATCCGGAATGACCTGATTAGTGGGGGTAGATGCAACTTCCGAGTCTCTACGACCTTCAGAAGGAAAGTTAAGAAATAAAATGTGAAAAAAATAAAAATTGCCATGAGCGGGATTTGAACACTCAACCTTGTGTTCCAAAGGCGGGCGCACTACCACTGCACCACCGCTCCAGCTGAAAACGCATTTTTCAGAAATGGCACTTCCCAAGGTCCTAGAGCCTCGTGGTTGGTACCAATCGATCCGGAATGACCTGATTAGTGGGGGTAGATGCAACTTCCGAGTCTCTACGACCTTCAGAGAAAAAGTTATTAGCCGAGATAAATTTGCTTTTTTTAGCACTTTGAGCACTTTTCCTAAATGGCACTTCCCAAGGTCCTAGAGCCTCGGGGTTGGTACCAATCGATCCGGAATGACCTGATTAGTGGGGGTAGATGCAACTTCCGAGTCTCTACGACCTTCAGAAGGAAAGTTAAGAAATAAAATGTGAAAAAAATAAAAATTGCCATGAGCGGGATTTGAACACTCAACCTTGTGTTCCAAAGGCGGGCGCACTACCACTGCACCACCGCTCCAGCTGAAAACGCATTTTTCCTAAATGGCACTTCCCAAGGTCCTAGAGCCTCGGGGTTGGTACCAATCGATCCGGAATGACCTGATTAGTGGGGGTAGATGCAACTTCCGAGTCTCTACGACCTTCAGAGAAAAAGTTATTAGCCGAGATAAATTTGCTTTTTTTAGCACTTTGAGCACTTTTCCTAAATGGCACTTCCCAAGGTCCTAGAGCCTCGTGGTTGGTACCAATCGATCCGGAATGACCTGATTAGTGGGGGTAGATGCAACTTCCGAGTCTCTACGACCTTCAGAAGGAAAGTTAAGAAATAAAATGTGAAAAAAATAAAAATTGCCATGAGCGGGATTTGAACACTCAACCTTGTGTTCCAAAGGCGGGCGCACTACCACTGCACCACCGCTCCTCCTGAAAACGCATTTTTCAGAAATGGCACTTCCCAAGGTCCTAGAGCTTGGAAGATGCAACTTCCGAGTCTCTACGACCTTCAGAGAAAAAGTTATTAGCCGAGATAAATTTGCTTTTTTTAGCACTTTGAGCACTTTTCCTAAATGGCACTTCCCAAGGTCCTAGAGCCTCGGGGTTGGTACCAATCGATCCGGAATGACCTGATTAGTGGGGGTAGATGCAACTTCCGAGTCTCTACGACCTTCAGAAGGAAAGTTAAGAAATAAAATGTGAAAAAAATAAAAATTGCCATGAGCGGGATTTGAACACTCAACCTTGTGTTCCAAAGGCGGGCGCACTACCACTGCACCACCGCTCCAGCTGAAAACGCATTTTTCAGAAATGGCACTTCCCAAGGTCCTAGAGCCTCGTGGTTGGTACCAATCGATCCGGAATGACCTGATTAGTGGGGGTAGATGCAACTTCCGAGTCTCTACGACCTTCAGAGAAAAAGTTATTAGCCGAGATAAATTTGCTTTTTTTAGCACTTTGAGCACTTTTCCTAAATGGCACTTCCCAAGGTCCTAGAGCCTCGGGGTTGGTACCAATCGATCCGGAATGACCTGATTAGTGGGGGTAGATGCAACTTCCGAGTCTCTACGACCTTCAGAAGGAAAGTTAAGAAATAAAATGTGAAAAAAATAAAAATTGCCATGAGCGGGATTTGAACACTCAACCTTGTGTTCCAAAGGCGGGCGCACTACCACTGCACCACCGCTCCAGCTGAAAACGCATTTTTCCTAAATGGCACTTCCCAAGGTCCTAGAGCCTCGGGGTTGGTACCAATCGATCCGGAATGACCTGATTAGTGGGGGTAGATGCAACTTCCGAGTCTCTACGACCTTCAGAGAAAAAGTTATTAGCCGAGATAAATTTGCTTTTTTTAGCACTTTGAGCACTTTTCCTAAATGGCACTTCCCAAGGTCCTAGAGCCTCGTGGTTGGTACCAATCGATCCGGAATGACCTGATTAGTGGGGGTAGATGCAACTTCCGAGTCTCTACGACCTTCAGAAGGAAAGTTAAGAAATAAAATGTGAAAAAAATAAAAATTGCCATGAGCGGGATTTGAACACTCAACCTTGTGTTCCAAAGGCGGGCGCACTACCACTGCACCACCGCTCCTCCTGAAAACGCATTTTTCAGAAATGGCACTTCCCAAGGTCCTAGAGCTTGGAAGATGCAACTTCCGAGTCTCTACGACCTTCAGAGAAAAAGTTATTAGCCGAGATAAATTTGCTTTTTTTAGCACTTTGAGCACTTTTCCTAAATGGCACTTCCCAAGGTCCTAGAGCCTCGGGGTTGGTACCAATCGATCCGGAATGACCTGATTAGTGGGGGTAGATGCAACTTCCGAGTCTCTACGACCTTCAGAAGGAAAGTTAAGAAATAAAATGTGAAAAAAATAAAAATTGCCATGAGCGGGATTTGAACACTCAACCTTGTGTTCCAAAGGCGGGCGCACTACCACTGCACCACCGCTCCAGCTGAAAACGCATTTTTCAGAAATGGCACTTCCCAAGGTCCTAGAGCCTCGTGGTTGGTACCAATCGATCCGGAATGACCTGATTAGTGGGGGTAGATGCAACTTCCGAGTCTCTACGACCTTCAGAGAAAAAGTTATTAGCCGAGATAAATTTGCTTTTTTTAGCACTTTGAGCACTTTTCCTAAATGGCACTTCCCAAGGTCCTAGAGCCTCGGGGTTGGTACCAATCGATCCGGAATGACCTGATTAGTGGGGGTAGATGCAACTTCCGAGTCTCTACGACCTTCAGAAGGAAAGTTAAGAAATAAAATGTGAAAAAAATAAAAATTGCCATGAGCGGGATTTGAACACTCAACCTTGTGTTCCAAAGGCGGGCGCACTACCACTGCACCACCGCTCCAGCTGAAAACGCATTTTTCCTAAATGGCACTTCCCAAGGTCCTAGAGCCTCGGGGTTGGTACCAATCGATCCGGAATGACCTGATTAGTGGGGGTAGATGCAACTTCCGAGTCTCTACGACCTTCAGAGAAAAAGTTATTAGCCGAGATAAATTTGCTTTTTTTAGCACTTTGAGCACTTTTCCTAAATGGCACTTCCCAAGGTCCTAGAGCCTCGTGGTTGGTACCAATCGATCCGGAATGACCTGATTAGTGGGGGTAGATGCAACTTCCGAGTCTCTACGACCTTCAGAAGGAAAGTTAAGAAATAAAATGTGAAAAAAATAAAAATTGCCATGAGCGGGATTTGAACACTCAACCTTGTGTTCCAAAGGCGGGCGCACTACCACTGCACCACCGCTCCTCCTGAAAACGCATTTTTCAGAAATGGCACTTCCCAAGGTCCTAGAGCTTGGAAGATGCAACTTCCGAGTCTCTACGACCTTCAGAGAAAAAGTTATTAGCCGAGATAAATTTGCTTTTTTTAGCACTTTGAGCACTTTTCCTAAATGGCACTTCCCAAGGTCCTAGAGCCTCGGGGTTGGTACCAATCGATCCGGAATGACCTGATTAGTGGGGGTAGATGCAACTTCCGAGTCTCTACGACCTTCAGAAGGAAAGTTAAGAAATAAAATGTGAAAAAAATAAAAATTGCCATGAGCGGGATTTGAACACTCAACCTTGTGTTCCAAAGGCGGGCGCACTACCACTGCACCACCGCTCCAGCTGAAAACGCATTTTTCAGAAATGGCACTTCCCAAGGTCCTAGAGCCTCGTGGTTGGTACCAATCGATCCGGAATGACCTGATTAGTGGGGGTAGATGCAACTTCCGAGTCTCTACGACCTTCAGAGAAAAAGTTATTAGCCGAGATAAATTTGCTTTTTTTAGCACTTTGAGCACTTTTCCTAAATGGCACTTCCCAAGGTCCTAGAGCCTCGGGGTTGGTACCAATCGATCCGGAATGACCTGATTAGTGGGGGTAGATGCAACTTCCGAGTCTCTACGACCTTCAGAAGGAAAGTTAAGAAATAAAATGTGAAAAAAATAAAAATTGCCATGAGCGGGATTTGAACACTCAACCTTGTGTTCCAAAGGCGGGCGCACTACCACTGCACCACCGCTCCAGCTGAAAACGCATTTTTCCTAAATGGCACTTCCCAAGGTCCTAGAGCCTCGGGGTTGGTACCAATCGATCCGGAATGACCTGATTAGTGGGGGTAGATGCAACTTCCGAGTCTCTACGACCTTCAGAGAAAAAGTTATTAGCCGAGATAAATTTGCTTTTTTTAGCACTTTGAGCACTTTTCCTAAATGGCACTTCCCAAGGTCCTAGAGCCTCGTGGTTGGTACCAATCGATCCGGAATGACCTGATTAGTGGGGGTAGATGCAACTTCCGAGTCTCTACGACCTTCAGAAGGAAAGTTAAGAAATAAAATGTGAAAAAAATAAAAATTGCCATGAGCGGGATTTGAACACTCAACCTTGTGTTCCAAAGGCGGGCGCACTACCACTGCACCACCGCTCCTCCTGAAAACGCATTTTTCAGAAATGGCACTTCCCAAGGTCCTAGAGCTTGGAAGATGCAACTTCCGAGTCTCTACGACCTTCAGAGAAAAAGTTATTAGCCGAGATAAATTTGCTTTTTTTAGCACTTTGAGCACTTTTCCTAAATGGCACTTCCCAAGGTCCTAGAGCCTCGGGGTTGGTACCAATCGATCCGGAATGACCTGATTAGTGGGGGTAGATGCAACTTCCGAGTCTCTACGACCTTCAGAAGGAAAGTTAAGAAATAAAATGTGAAAAAAATAAAAATTGCCATGAGCGGGATTTGAACACTCAACCTTGTGTTCCAAAGGCGGGCGCACTACCACTGCACCACCGCTCCAGCTGAAAACGCATTTTTCAGAAATGGCACTTCCCAAGGTCCTAGAGCCTCGGGGTTGGTACCAATCGATCCGGAATGACCTGATTAGTGGGGGTAGATGCAACTTCCGAGTCTCTACGACCTTCAGAGAAAAAGTTATTAGCCGAGATAAATTTGCTTTTTTTAGCACTTTGAGCACTTTTCCTAAATGGCACTTCCCAAGGTCCTAGAGCCTCGGGGTTGGTACCAATCGATCCGGAATGACCTGATTAGTGGGGGTAGATGCAACTTCCGAGTCTCTACGACCTTCAGAAGGAAAGTTAAGAAATAAAATGTGAAAAAAATAAAAATTGCCATGAGCGGGATTTGAACACTCAACCTTGTGTTCCAAAGGCGGGCGCACTACCACTGCACCACCGCTCCAGCTGAAAACGCATTTTTCCTAAATGGCACTTCCCAAGGTCCTAGAGCCTCGGGGTTGGTACCAATCGATCCGGAATGACCTGATTAGTGGGGGTAGATGCAACTTCCGAGTCTCTACGACCTTCAGAGAAAAAGTTATTAGCCGAGATAAATTTGCTTTTTTTAGCACTTTGAGCACTTTTCCTAAATGGCACTTCCCAAGGTCCTAGAGCCTCGTGGTTGGTACCAATCGATCCGGAATGACCTGATTAGTGGGGGTAGATGCAACTTCCGAGTCTCTACGACCTTCAGAAGGAAAGTTAAGAAATAAAATGTGAAAAAAATAAAAATTGCCATGAGCGGGATTTGAACACTCAACCTTGTGTTCCAAAGGCGGGCGCACTACCACTGCACCACCGCTCCTCCTGAAAACGCATTTTTCAGAAATGGCACTTCCCAAGGTCCTAGAGCTTGGAAGATGCAACTTCCGAGTCTCTACGACCTTCAGAGAAAAAGTTATTAGCCGAGATAAATTTGCTTTTTTTAGCACTTTGAGCACTTTTCCTAAATGGCACTTCCCAAGGTCCTAGAGCCTCGGGGTTGGTACCAATCGATCCGGAATGACCTGATTAGTGGGGGTAGATGCAACTTCCGAGTCTCTACGACCTTCAGAAGGAAAGTTAAGAAATAAAATGTGAAAAAAATAAAAATTGCCATGAGCGGGATTTGAACACTCAACCTTGTGTTCCAAAGGCGGGCGCACTACCACTGCACCACCGCTCCAGCTGAAAACGCATTTTTCCTAAATGGCACTTCCCAAGGTCCTAGAGCCTCGGGGTTGGTACCAATCGATCCGGAATGACCTGATTAGTGGGGGTAGATGCAACTTCCGAGTCTCTACGACCTTCAGAGAAAAAGTTATTAGCCGAGATAAATTTGCTTTTTTTAGCACTTTGAGCACTTTTCCTAAATGGCACTTCCCAAGGTCCTAGAGCCTCGTGGTTGGTACCAATCGATCCGGAATGACCTGATTAGTGGGGGTAGATGCAACTTCCGAGTCTCTACGACCTTCAGAAGGAAAGTTAAGAAATAAAATGTGAAAAAAATAAAAATTGCCATGAGCGGGATTTGAACACTCAACCTTGTGTTCCAAAGGCGGGCGCACTACCACTGCACCACCGCTCCTCCTGAAAACGCATTTTTCAGAAATGGCACTTCCCAAGGTCCTAGAGCTTGGAAGATGCAACTTCCGAGTCTCTACGACCTTCAGAGAAAAAGTTATTAGCCGAGATAAATTTGCTTTTTTTAGCACTTTGAGCACTTTTCCTAAATGGCACTTCCCAAGGTCCTAGAGCCTCGGGGTTGGTACCAATCGATCCGGAATGACCTGATTAGTGGGGGTAGATGCAACTTCCGAGTCTCTACGACCTTCAGAAGGAAAGTTAAGAAATAAAATGTGAAAAAAATAAAAATTGCCATGAGCGGGATTTGAACACTCAACCTTGTGTTCCAAAGGCGGGCGCACTACCACTGCACCACCGCTCCAGCTGAAAACGCATTTTTCAGAAATGGCACTTCCCAAGGTCCTAGAGCCTCGGGGTTGGTACCAATCGATCCGGAATGACCTGATTAGTGGGGGTAGATGCAACTTCCGAGTCTCTACGACCTTCAGAGAAAAAGTTATTAGCCGAGATAAATTTGCTTTTTTTAGCACTTTGAGCACTTTTCCTAAATGGCACTTCCCAAGGTCCTAGAGCCTCGGGGTTGGTACCAATCGATCCGGAATGACCTGATTAGTGGGGGTAGATGCAACTTCCGAGTCTCTACGACCTTCAGAAGGAAAGTTAAGAAATAAAATGTGAAAAAAATAAAAATTGCCATGAGCGGGATTTGAACACTCAACCTTGTGTTCCAAAGGCGGGCGCACTACCACTGCACCACCGCTCCAGCTGAAAACGCATTTTTCCTAAATGGCACTTCCCAAGGTCCTAGAGCCTCGGGGTTGGTACCAATCGATCCGGAATGACCTGATTAGTGGGGGTAGATGCAACTTCCGAGTCTCTACGACCTTCAGAGAAAAAGTTATTAGCCGAGATAAATTTGCTTTTTTTAGCACTTTGAGCACTTTTCCTAAATGGCACTTCCCAAGGTCCTAGAGCCTCGTGGTTGGTACCAATCGATCCGGAATGACCTGATTAGTGGGGGTAGATGCAACTTCCGAGTCTCTACGACCTTCAGAAGGAAAGTTAAGAAATAAAATGTGAAAAAAATAAAAATTGCCATGAGCGGGATTTGAACACTCAACCTTGTGTTCCAAAGGCGGGCGCACTACCACTGCACCACCGCTCCTCCTGAAAACGCATTTTTCAGAAATGGCACTTCCCAAGGTCCTAGAGCTTGGAAGATGCAACTTCCGAGTCTCTACGACCTTCAGAGAAAAAGTTATTAGCCGAGATAAATTTGCTTTTTTTAGCACTTTGAGCACTTTTCCTAAATGGCACTTCCCAAGGTCCTAGAGCCTCGGGGTTGGTACCAATCGATCCGGAATGACCTGATTAGTGGGGGTAGATGCAACTTCCGAGTCTCTACGACCTTCAGAAGGAAAGTTAAGAAATAAAATGTGAAAAAAATAAAAATTGCCATGAGCGGGATTTGAACACTCAACCTTGTGTTCCAAAGGCGGGCGCACTACCACTGCACCACCGCTCCAGCTGAAAACGCATTTTTCAGAAATGGCACTTCCCAAGGTCCTAGAGCCTCGTGGTTGGTACCAATCGATCCGGAATGACCTGATTAGTGGGGGTAGATGCAACTTCCGAGTCTCTACGACCTTCAGAGAAAAAGTTATTAGCCGAGATAAATTTGCTTTTTTTAGCACTTTGAGCACTTTTCCTAAATGGCACTTCCCAAGGTCCTAGAGCCTCGGGGTTGGTACCAATCGATCCGGAATGACCTGATTAGTGGGGGTAGATGCAACTTCCGAGTCTCTACGACCTTCAGAAGGAAAGTTAAGAAATAAAATGTGAAAAAAATAAAAATTGCCATGAGCGGGATTTGAACACTCAACCTTGTGTTCCAAAGGCGGGCGCACTACCACTGCACCACCGCTCCAGCTGAAAACGCATTTTTCCTAAATGGCACTTCCCAAGGTCCTAGAGCCTCGGGGTTGGTACCAATCGATCCGGAATGACCTGATTAGTGGGGGTAGATGCAACTTCCGAGTCTCTACGACCTTCAGAGAAAAAGTTATTAGCCGAGATAAATTTGCTTTTTTTAGCACTTTGAGCACTTTTCCTAAATGGCACTTCCCAAGGTCCTAGAGCCTCGTGGTTGGTACCAATCGATCCGGAATGACCTGATTAGTGGGGGTAGATGCAACTTCCGAGTCTCTACGACCTTCAGAAGGAAAGTTAAGAAATAAAATGTGAAAAAAATAAAAATTGCCATGAGCGGGATTTGAACACTCAACCTTGTGTTCCAAAGGCGGGCGCACTACCACTGCACCACCGCTCCTCCTGAAAACGCATTTTTCAGAAATGGCACTTCCCAAGGTCCTAGAGCTTGGAAGATGCAACTTCCGAGTCTCTACGACCTTCAGAGAAAAAGTTATTAGCCGAGATAAATTTGCTTTTTTTAGCACTTTGAGCACTTTTCCTAAATGGCACTTCCCAAGGTCCTAGAGCCTCGGGGTTGGTACCAATCGATCCGGAATGACCTGATTAGTGGGGGTAGATGCAACTTCCGAGTCTCTACGACCTTCAGAAGGAAAGTTAAGAAATAAAATGTGAAAAAAATAAAAATTGCCATGAGCGGGATTTGAACACTCAACCTTGTGTTCCAAAGGCGGGCGCACTACCACTGCACCACCGCTCCAGCTGAAAACGCATTTTTCAGAAATGGCACTTCCCAAGGTCCTAGAGCCTCGTGGTTGGTACCAATCGATCCGGAATGACCTGATTAGTGGGGGTAGATGCAACTTCCGAGTCTCTACGACCTTCAGAGAAAAAGTTATTAGCCGAGATAAATTTGCTTTTTTTAGCACTTTGAGCACTTTTCCTAAATGGCACTTCCCAAGGTCCTAGAGCCTCGGGGTTGGTACCAATCGATCCGGAATGACCTGATTAGTGGGGGTAGATGCAACTTCCGAGTCTCTACGACCTTCAGAAGGAAAGTTAAGAAATAAAATGTGAAAAAAATAAAAATTGCCATGAGCGGGATTTGAACACTCAACCTTGTGTTCCAAAGGCGGGCGCACTACCACTGCACCACCGCTCCAGCTGAAAACGCATTTTTCCTAAATGGCACTTCCCAAGGTCCTAGAGCCTCGGGGTTGGTACCAATCGATCCGGAATGACCTGATTAGTGGGGGTAGATGCAACTTCCGAGTCTCTACGACCTTCAGAGAAAAAGTTATTAGCCGAGATAAATTTGCTTTTTTTAGCACTTTGAGCACTTTTCCTAAATGGCACTTCCCAAGGTCCTAGAGCCTCGTGGTTGGTACCAATCGATCCGGAATGACCTGATTAGTGGGGGTAGATGCAACTTCCGAGTCTCTACGACCTTCAGAAGGAAAGTTAAGAAATAAAATGTGAAAAAAATAAAAATTGCCATGAGCGGGATTTGAACACTCAACCTTGTGTTCCAAAGGCGGGCGCACTACCACTGCACCACCGCTCCTCCTGAAAACGCATTTTTCAGAAATGGCACTTCCCAAGGTCCTAGAGCTTGGAAGATGCAACTTCCGAGTCTCTACGACCTTCAGAGAAAAAGTTATTAGCCGAGATAAATTTGCTTTTTTTAGCACTTTGAGCACTTTTCCTAAATGGCACTTCCCAAGGTCCTAGAGCCTCGGGGTTGGTACCAATCGATCCGGAATGACCTGATTAGTGGGGGTAGATGCAACTTCCGAGTCTCTACGACCTTCAGAAGGAAAGTTAAGAAATAAAATGTGAAAAAAATAAAAATTGCCATGAGCGGGATTTGAACACTCAACCTTGTGTTCCAAAGGCGGGCGCACTACCACTGCACCACCGCTCCAGCTGAAAACGCATTTTTCAGAAATGGCACTTCCCAAGGTCCTAGAGCCTCGTGGTTGGTACCAATCGATCCGGAATGACCTGATTAGTGGGGGTAGATGCAACTTCCGAGTCTCTACGACCTTCAGAGAAAAAGTTATTAGCCGAGATAAATTTGCTTTTTTTAGCACTTTGAGCACTTTTCCTAAATGGCACTTCCCAAGGTCCTAGAGCCTCGGGGTTGGTACCAATCGATCCGGAATGACCTGATTAGTGGGGGTAGATGCAACTTCCGAGTCTCTACGACCTTCAGAAGGAAAGTTAAGAAATAAAATGTGAAAAAAATAAAAATTGCCATGAGCGGGATTTGAACACTCAACCTTGTGTTCCAAAGGCGGGCGCACTACCACTGCACCACCGCTCCAGCTGAAAACGCATTTTTCAGAAATGGCACTTCCCAAGGTCCTAGAGCCTCGGGGTTGGTACCAATCGATCCGGAATGACCTGATTAGTGGGGGTAGATGCAACTTCCGAGTCTCTACGACCTTCAGAGAAAAAGTTATTAGCCGAGATAAATTTGCTTTTTTTAGCACTTTGAGCACTTTTCCTAAATGGCACTTCCCAAGGTCCTAGAGCCTCGGGGTTGGTACCAATCGATCCGGAATGACCTGATTAGTGGGGGTAGATGCAACTTCCGAGTCTCTACGACCTTCAGAAGGAAAGTTAAGAAATAAAATGTGAAAAAAATAAAAATTGCCATGAGCGGGATTTGAACACTCAACCTTGTGTTCCAAAGGCGGGCGCACTACCACTGCACCACCGCTCCAGCTGAAAACGCATTTTTCAGAAATGGCACTTCCCAAGGTCCTAGAGCTTGGAAGATGCAACTTCCGAGTCTCTACGACCTTCAGAGAAAAAGTTATTAGCCGAGATAAATTTGCTTTTTTTAGCACTTTGAGCACTTTTCCTAAATGGCACTTCCCAAGGTCCTAGAGCCTCGGGGTTGGTACCAATCGATCCGGAATGACCTGATTAGTGGGGGTAGATGCAACTTCCGAGTCTCTACGACCTTCAGAAGGAAAGTTAAGAAATAAAATGTGAAAAAAATAAAAATTGCCATGAGCGGGATTTGAACACTCAACCTTGTGTTCCAAAGGCGGGCGCACTACCACTGCACCACCGCTCCAGCTGAAAACGCATTTTTCAGAAATGGCACTTCCCAAGGTCCTAGAGCTTGGAAGATGCAACTTCCGAGTCTCTACGACCTTCAGAGAAAAAGTTATTAGCCGAGATAAATTTGCTTTTTTTAGCACTTTGAGCACTTTTCCTAAATGGCACTTCCCAAGGTCCTAGAGCCTCGGGGTTGGTACCAATCGATCCGGAATGACCTGATTAGTGGGGGTAGATGCAACTTCCGAGTCTCTACGACCTTCAGAAGGAAAGTTAAGAAATAAAATGTGAAAAAAATAAAAATTGCCATGAGCGGGATTTGAACACTCAACCTTGTGTTCCAAAGGCGGGCGCACTACCACTGCACCACCGCTCCAGCTGAAAACGCATTTTTCAGAAATGGCACTTCCCAAGGTCCTAGAGCCTCGTGGTTGGTACCAATCGATCCGGAATGACCTGATTAGTGGGGGTAGATGCAACTTCCGAGTCTCTACGACCTTCAGAGAAAAAGTTATTAGCCGAGATAAATTTGCTTTTTTTAGCACTTTGAGCACTTTTCCTAAATGGCACTTCCCAAGGTCCTAGAGCCTCGGGGTTGGTACCAATCGATCCGGAATGACCTGATTAGTGGGGGTAGATGCAACTTCCGAGTCTCTACGACCTTCAGAAGGAAAGTTAAGAAATAAAATGTGAAAAAAATAAAAATTGCCATGAGCGGGATTTGAACACTCAACCTTGTGTTCCAAAGGCGGGCGCACTACCACTGCACCACCGCTCCAGCTGAAAACGCATTTTTCAGAAATGGCACTTCCCAAGGTCCTAGAGCCTCGGGGTTGGTACCAATCGATCCGGAATGACCTGATTAGTGGGGGTAGATGCAACTTCCGAGTCTCTACGACCTTCAGAGAAAAAGTTATTAGCCGAGATAAATTTGCTTTTTTTAGCACTTTGAGCACTTTTCCTAAATGGCACTTCCCAAGGTCCTAGAGCCTCGGGGTTGGTACCAATCGATCCGGAATGACCTGATTAGTGGGGGTAGATGCAACTTCCGAGTCTCTACGACCTTCAGAAGGAAAGTTAAGAAATAAAATGTGAAAAAAATAAAAATTGCCATGAGCGGGATTTGAACACTCAACCTTGTGTTCCAAAGGCGGGCGCACTACCACTGCACCACCGCTCCAGCTGAAAACGCATTTTTCAGAAATGGCACTTCCCAAGGTCCTAGAGCCTCGGGGTTGGTACCAATCGATCCGGAATGACCTGATTAGTGGGGGTAGATGCAACTTCCGAGTCTCTACGACCTTCAGAGAAAAAGTTATTAGCCGAGATAAATTTGCTTTTTTTAGCACTTTGAGCACTTTTCCTAAATGGCACTTCCCAAGGTCCTAGAGCCTCGGGGTTGGTACCAATCGATCCGGAATGACCTGATTAGTGGGGGTAGATGCAACTTCCGAGTCTCTACGACCTTCAGAAGGAAAGTTAAGAAATAAAATGTGAAAAAAATAAAAATTGCCATGAGCGGGATTTGAACACTCAACCTTGTGTTCCAAAGGCGGGCGCACTACCACTGCACCACCGCTCCAGCTGAAAACGCATTTTTCAGAAATGGCACTTCCCAAGGTCCTAGAGCCTCGGGGTTGGTACCAATCGATCCGGAATGACCTGATTAGTGGGGGTAGATGCAACTTCCGAGTCTCTACGACCTTCAGAGAAAAAGTTATTAGCCGAGATAAATTTGCTTTTTTTAGCACTTTGAGCACTTTTCCTAAATGGCACTTCCCAAGGTCCTAGAGCCTCGGGGTTGGTACCAATCGATCCGGAATGACCTGATTAGTGGGGGTAGATGCAACTTCCGAGTCTCTACGACCTTCAGAAGGAAAGTTAAGAAATAAAATGTGAAAAAAATAAAAATTGCCATGAGCGGGATTTGAACACTCAACCTTGTGTTCCAAAGGCGGGCGCACTACCACTGCACCACCGCTCCAGCTGAAAACGCATTTTTCCTAAATGGCACTTCCCAAGGTCCTAGAGCCTCGGGGTTGGTACCAATCGATCCGGAATGACCTGATTAGTGGGGGTAGATGCAACTTCCGAGTCTCTACGACCTTCAGAGAAAAAGTTATTAGCCGAGATAAATTTGCTTTTTTTAGCACTTTGAGCACTTTTCCTAAATGGCACTTCCCAAGGTCCTAGAGCCTCGTGGTTGGTACCAATCGATCCGGAATGACCTGATTAGTGGGGGTAGATGCAACTTCCGAGTCTCTACGACCTTCAGAAGGAAAGTTAAGAAATAAAATGTGAAAAAAATAAAAATTGCCATGAGCGGGATTTGAACACTCAACCTTGTGTTCCAAAGGCGGGCGCACTACCACTGCACCACCGCTCCTCCTGAAAACGCATTTTTCAGAAATGGCACTTCCCAAGGTCCTAGAGCTTGGAAGATGCAACTTCCGAGTCTCTACGACCTTCAGAGAAAAAGTTATTAGCCGAGATAAATTTGCTTTTTTTAGCACTTTGAGCACTTTTCCTAAATGGCACTTCCCAAGGTCCTAGAGCCTCGGGGTTGGTACCAATCGATCCGGAATGACCTGATTAGTGGGGGTAGATGCAACTTCCGAGTCTCTACGACCTTCAGAAGGAAAGTTAAGAAATAAAATGTGAAAAAAATAAAAATTGCCATGAGCGGGATTTGAACACTCAACCTTGTGTTCCAAAGGCGGGCGCACTACCACTGCACCACCGCTCCAGCTGAAAACGCATTTTTCAGAAATGGCACTTCCCAAGGTCCTAGAGCCTCGTGGTTGGTACCAATCGATCCGGAATGACCTGATTAGTGGGGGTAGATGCAACTTCCGAGTCTCTACGACCTTCAGAGAAAAAGTTATTAGCCGAGATAAATTTGCTTTTTTTAGCACTTTGAGCACTTTTCCTAAATGGCACTTCCCAAGGTCCTAGAGCCTCGGGGTTGGTACCAATCGATCCGGAATGACCTGATTAGTGGGGGTAGATGCAACTTCCGAGTCTCTACGACCTTCAGAAGGAAAGTTAAGAAATAAAATGTGAAAAAAATAAAAATTGCCATGAGCGGGATTTGAACACTCAACCTTGTGTTCCAAAGGCGGGCGCACTACCACTGCACCACCGCTCCAGCTGAAAACGCATTTTTCAGAAATGGCACTTCCCAAGGTCCTAGAGCCTCGGGGTTGGTACCAATCGATCCGGAATGACCTGATTAGTGGGGGTAGATGCAACTTCCGAGTCTCTACGACCTTCAGAGAAAAAGTTATTAGCCGAGATAAATTTGCTTTTTTTAGCACTTTGAGCACTTTTCCTAAATGGCACTTCCCAAGGTCCTAGAGCCTCGGGGTTGGTACCAATCGATCCGGAATGACCTGATTAGTGGGGGTAGATGCAACTTCCGAGTCTCTACGACCTTCAGAAGGAAAGTTAAGAAATAAAATGTGAAAAAAATAAAAATTGCCATGAGCGGGATTTGAACACTCAACCTTGTGTTCCAAAGGCGGGCGCACTACCACTGCACCACCGCTCCAGCTGAAAACGCATTTTTCAGAAATGGCACTTCCCAAGGTCCTAGAGCTTGGAAGATGCAACTTCCGAGTCTCTACGACCTTCAGAGAAAAAGTTATTAGCCGAGATAAATTTGCTTTTTTTAGCACTTTGAGCACTTTTCCTAAATGGCACTTCCCAAGGTCCTAGAGCCTCGGGGTTGGTACCAATCGATCCGGAATGACCTGATTAGTGGGGGTAGATGCAACTTCCGAGTCTCTACGACCTTCAGAAGGAAAGTTAAGAAATAAAATGTGAAAAAAATAAAAATTGCCATGAGCGGGATTTGAACACTCAACCTTGTGTTCCAAAGGCGGGCGCACTACCACTGCACCACCGCTCCAGCTGAAAACGCATTTTTCAGAAATGGCACTTCCCAAGGTCCTAGAGCTTGGAAGATGCAACTTCCGAGTCTCTACGACCTTCAGAGAAAAAGTTATTAGCCGAGATAAATTTGCTTTTTTTAGCACTTTGAGCACTTTTCCTAAATGGCACTTCCCAAGGTCCTAGAGCCTCGGGGTTGGTACCAATCGATCCGGAATGACCTGATTAGTGGGGGTAGATGCAACTTCCGAGTCTCTACGACCTTCAGAAGGAAAGTTAAGAAATAAAATGTGAAAAAAATAAAAATTGCCATGAGCGGGATTTGAACACTCAACCTTGTGTTCCAAAGGCGGGCGCACTACCACTGCACCACCGCTCCAGCTGAAAACGCATTTTTCAGAAATGGCACTTCCCAAGGTCCTAGAGCCTCGGGGTTGGTACCAATCGATCCGGAATGACCTGATTAGTGGGGGTAGATGCAACTTCCGAGTCTCTACGACCTTCAGAGAAAAAGTTATTAGCCGAGATAAATTTGCTTTTTTTAGCACTTTGAGCACTTTTCCTAAATGGCACTTCCCAAGGTCCTAGAGCCTCGGGGTTGGTACCAATCGATCCGGAATGACCTGATTAGTGGGGGTAGATGCAACTTCCGAGTCTCTACGACCTTCAGAAGGAAAGTTAAGAAATAAAATGTGAAAAAAATAAAAATTGCCATGAGCGGGATTTGAACACTCAACCTTGTGTTCCAAAGGCGGGCGCACTACCACTGCACCACCGCTCCAGCTGAAAACGCATTTTTCAGAAATGGCACTTCCCAAGGTCCTAGAGCCTCGGGGTTGGTACCAATCGATCCGGAATGACCTGATTAGTGGGGGTAGATGCAACTTCCGAGTCTCTACGACCTTCAGAGAAAAAGTTATTAGCCGAGATAAATTTGCTTTTTTTAGCACTTTGAGCACTTTTCCTAAATGGCACTTCCCAAGGTCCTAGAGCCTCGGGGTTGGTACCAATCGATCCGGAATGACCTGATTAGTGGGGGTAGATGCAACTTCCGAGTCTCTACGACCTTCAGAAGGAAAGTTAAGAAATAAAATGTGAAAAAAATAAAAATTGCCATGAGCGGGATTTGAACACTCAACCTTGTGTTCCAAAGGCGGGCGCACTACCACTGCACCACCGCTCCAGCTGAAAACGCATTTTTCAGAAATGGCACTTCCCAAGGTCCTAGAGCCTCGGGGTTGGTACCAATCGATCCGGAATGACCTGATTAGTGGGGGTAGATGCAACTTCCGAGTCTCTACGACCTTCAGAGAAAAAGTTATTAGCCGAGATAAATTTGCTTTTTTTAGCACTTTGAGCACTTTTCCTAAATGGCACTTCCCAAGGTCCTAGAGCCTCGGGGTTGGTACCAATCGATCCGGAATGACCTGATTAGTGGGGGTAGATGCAACTTCCGAGTCTCTACGACCTTCAGAAGGAAAGTTAAGAAATAAAATGTGAAAAAAATAAAAATTGCCATGAGCGGGATTTGAACACTCAACCTTGTGTTCCAAAGGCGGGCGCACTACCACTGCACCACCGCTCCAGCTGAAAACGCATTTTTCCTAAATGGCACTTCCCAAGGTCCTAGAGCCTCGGGGTTGGTACCAATCGATCCGGAATGACCTGATTAGTGGGGGTAGATGCAACTTCCGAGTCTCTACGACCTTCAGAGAAAAAGTTATTAGCCGAGATAAATTTGCTTTTTTTAGCACTTTGAGCACTTTTCCTAAATGGCACTTCCCAAGGTCCTAGAGCCTCGTGGTTGGTACCAATCGATCCGGAATGACCTGATTAGTGGGGGTAGATGCAACTTCCGAGTCTCTACGACCTTCAGAAGGAAAGTTAAGAAATAAAATGTGAAAAAAATAAAAATTGCCATGAGCGGGATTTGAACACTCAACCTTGTGTTCCAAAGGCGGGCGCACTACCACTGCACCACCGCTCCTCCTGAAAACGCATTTTTCAGAAATGGCACTTCCCAAGGTCCTAGAGCTTGGAAGATGCAACTTCCGAGTCTCTACGACCTTCAGAGAAAAAGTTATTAGCCGAGATAAATTTGCTTTTTTTAGCACTTTGAGCACTTTTCCTAAATGGCACTTCCCAAGGTCCTAGAGCCTCGGGGTTGGTACCAATCGATCCGGAATGACCTGATTAGTGGGGGTAGATGCAACTTCCGAGTCTCTACGACCTTCAGAAGGAAAGTTAAGAAATAAAATGTGAAAAAAATAAAAATTGCCATGAGCGGGATTTGAACACTCAACCTTGTGTTCCAAAGGCGGGCGCACTACCACTGCACCACCGCTCCAGCTGAAAACGCATTTTTCAGAAATGGCACTTCCCAAGGTCCTAGAGCCTCGTGGTTGGTACCAATCGATCCGGAATGACCTGATTAGTGGGGGTAGATGCAACTTCCGAGTCTCTACGACCTTCAGAGAAAAAGTTATTAGCCGAGATAAATTTGCTTTTTTTAGCACTTTGAGCACTTTTCCTAAATGGCACTTCCCAAGGTCCTAGAGCCTCGGGGTTGGTACCAATCGATCCGGAATGACCTGATTAGTGGGGGTAGATGCAACTTCCGAGTCTCTACGACCTTCAGAAGGAAAGTTAAGAAATAAAATGTGAAAAAAATAAAAATTGCCATGAGCGGGATTTGAACACTCAACCTTGTGTTCCAAAGGCGGGCGCACTACCACTGCACCACCGCTCCAGCTGAAAACGCATTTTTCAGAAATGGCACTTCCCAAGGTCCTAGAGCCTCGGGGTTGGTACCAATCGATCCGGAATGACCTGATTAGTGGGGGTAGATGCAACTTCCGAGTCTCTACGACCTTCAGAGAAAAAGTTATTAGCCGAGATAAATTTGCTTTTTTTAGCACTTTGAGCACTTTTCCTAAATGGCACTTCCCAAGGTCCTAGAGCCTCGGGGTTGGTACCAATCGATCCGGAATGACCTGATTAGTGGGGGTAGATGCAACTTCCGAGTCTCTACGACCTTCAGAAGGAAAGTTAAGAAATAAAATGTGAAAAAAATAAAAATTGCCATGAGCGGGATTTGAACACTCAACCTTGTGTTCCAAAGGCGGGCGCACTACCACTGCACCACCGCTCCAGCTGAAAACGCATTTTTCAGAAATGGCACTTCCCAAGGTCCTAGAGCTTGGAAGATGCAACTTCCGAGTCTCTACGACCTTCAGAGAAAAAGTTATTAGCCGAGATAAATTTGCTTTTTTTAGCACTTTGAGCACTTTTCCTAAATGGCACTTCCCAAGGTCCTAGAGCCTCGGGGTTGGTACCAATCGATCCGGAATGACCTGATTAGTGGGGGTAGATGCAACTTCCGAGTCTCTACGACCTTCAGAAGGAAAGTTAAGAAATAAAATGTGAAAAAAATAAAAATTGCCATGAGCGGGATTTGAACACTCAACCTTGTGTTCCAAAGGCGGGCGCACTACCACTGCACCACCGCTCCAGCTGAAAACGCATTTTTCAGAAATGGCACTTCCCAAGGTCCTAGAGCTTGGAAGATGCAACTTCCGAGTCTCTACGACCTTCAGAGAAAAAGTTATTAGCCGAGATAAATTTGCTTTTTTTAGCACTTTGAGCACTTTTCCTAAATGGCACTTCCCAAGGTCCTAGAGCCTCGGGGTTGGTACCAATCGATCCGGAATGACCTGATTAGTGGGGGTAGATGCAACTTCCGAGTCTCTACGACCTTCAGAAGGAAAGTTAAGAAATAAAATGTGAAAAAAATAAAAATTGCCATGAGCGGGATTTGAACACTCAACCTTGTGTTCCAAAGGCGGGCGCACTACCACTGCACCACCGCTCCAGCTGAAAACGCATTTTTCAGAAATGGCACTTCCCAAGGTCCTAGAGCTTGGAAGATGCAACTTCCGAGTCTCTACGACCTTCAGAGAAAAAGTTATTAGCCGAGATAAATTTGCTTTTTTTAGCACTTTGAGCACTTTTCCTAAATGGCACTTCCCAAGGTCCTAGAGCCTCGGGGTTGGTACCAATCGATCCGGAATGACCTGATTAGTGGGGGTAGATGCAACTTCCGAGTCTCTACGACCTTCAGAAGGAAAGTTAAGAAATAAAATGTGAAAAAAATAAAAATTGCCATGAGCGGGATTTGAACACTCAACCTTGTGTTCCAAAGGCGGGCGCACTACCACTGCACCACCGCTCCAGCTGAAAACGCATTTTTCAGAAATGGCACTTCCCAAGGTCCTAGAGCCTCGTGGTTGGTACCAATCGATCCGGAATGACCTGATTAGTGGGGGTAGATGCAACTTCCGAGTCTCTACGACCTTCAGAGAAAAAGTTATTAGCCGAGATAAATTTGCTTTTTTTAGCACTTTGAGCACTTTTCCTAAATGGCACTTCCCAAGGTCCTAGAGCCTCGGGGTTGGTACCAATCGATCCGGAATGACCTGATTAGTGGGGGTAGATGCAACTTCCGAGTCTCTACGACCTTCAGAAGGAAAGTTAAGAAATAAAATGTGAAAAAAATAAAAATTGCCATGAGCGGGATTTGAACACTCAACCTTGTGTTCCAAAGGCGGGCGCACTACCACTGCACCACCGCTCCAGCTGAAAACGCATTTTTCAGAAATGGCACTTCCCAAGGTCCTAGAGCCTCGGGGTTGGTACCAATCGATCCGGAATGACCTGATTAGTGGGGGTAGATGCAACTTTTAAGTCTCTACGACCTTCAGAGAAAAAGTTATTAGCCGAGATAAATTTGCTTTTTTTAGCACTTTGAGCACTTTTCCTAAATGGCACTTCCCAAGGTCCTAGAGCCTCGGGGTTGGTACCAATCGATCCGGAATGACCTGATTAGTGGGGGTAGATGCAACTTTTAAGTCTCTACGACCTTCAGAGAAAAAGTTATTAGCCGAGATAAATTTGCTTTTTTTAGCACTTTGAGCACTTTTCCTAAATGGCACTTCCCAAGGTCCTAGAGCCTCGGGGTTGGTACCAATCGATCCGGAATGACCTGATTAGTGGGGGTAGATGCAACTTCCGAGTCTCTACGACCTTCAGAAGGAAAGTTAAGAAATAAAATGTGAAAAAAATAAAAATTGCCATGAGCGGGATTTGAACACTCAACCTTGTGTTCCAAAGGCGGGCGCACTACCACTGCACCACCGCTCCAGCTGAAAACGCATTTTTCAGAAATGGCACTTCCCAAGGTCCTAGAGCCTCGGGGTTGGTACCAATCGATCCGGAATGACCTGATTAGTGGGGGTAGATGCAACTTCCGAGTCTCTACGACCTTCAGAGAAAAAGTTATTAGCCGAGATAAATTTGCTTTTTTTAGCACTTTGAGCACTTTTCCTAAATGGCACTTCCCAAGGTCCTAGAGCCTCGGGGTTGGTACCAATCGATCCGGAATGACCTGATTAGTGGGGGTAGATGCAACTTTTAAGTCTCTACGACCTTCAGAGAAAAAGTTATTAGCCGAGATAAATTTGCTTTTTTTAGCACTTTGAGCACTTTTCCTAAATGGCACTTCCCAAGGTCCTAGAGCCTCGGGGTTGGTACCAATCGATCCGGAATGACCTGATTAGTGGGGGTAGATGCAACTTCCGAGTCTCTACGACCTTCAGAAGGAAAGTTAAGAAATAAAATGTGAAAAAAATAAAAATTGCCATGAGCGGGATTTGAACACTCAACCTTGTGTTCCAAAGGCGGGCGCACTACCACTGCACCACCGCTCCAGCTGAAAACGCATTTTTCAGAAATGGCACTTCCCAAGGTCCTAGAGCCTCGGGGTTGGTACCAATCGATCCGGAATGACCTGATTAGTGGGGGTAGATGCAACTTCCGAGTCTCTACGACCTTCAGAGAAAAAGTTATTAGCCGAGATAAATTTGCTTTTTTTAGCACTTTGAGCACTTTTCCTAAATGGCACTTCCCAAGGTCCTAGAGCCTCGGGGTTGGTACCAATCGATCCGGAATGACCTGATTAGTGGGGGTAGATGCAACTTTTAAGTCTCTACGACCTTCAGAGAAAAAGTTATTAGCCGAGATAAATTTGCTTTTTTTAGCACTTTGAGCACTTTTCCTAAATGGCACTTCCCAAGGTCCTAGAGCCTCGGGGTTGGTACCAATCGATCCGGAATGACCTGATTAGTGGGGGTAGATGCAACTTCCGAGTCTCTACGACCTTCAGAAGGAAAGTTAAGAAATAAAATGTGAAAAAAATAAAAATTGCCATGAGCGGGATTTGAACACTCAACCTTGTGTTCCAAAGGCGGGCGCACTACCACTGCACCACCGCTCCAGCTGAAAACGCATTTTTCAGAAATGGCACTTCCCAAGGTCCTAGAGCCTCGGGGTTGGTACCAATCGATCCGGAATGACCTGATTAGTGGGGGTAGATGCAACTTCCGAGTCTCTACGACCTTCAGAGAAAAAGTTATTAGCCGAGATAAATTTGCTTTTTTTAGCACTTTGAGCACTTTTCCTAAATGGCACTTCCCAAGGTCCTAGAGCCTCGGGGTTGGTACCAATCGATCCGGAATGACCTGATTAGTGGGGGTAGATGCAACTTTTAAGTCTCTACGACCTTCAGAGAAAAAGTTATTAGCCGAGATAAATTTGCTTTTTTTAGCACTTTGAGCACTTTTCCTAAATGGCACTTCCCAAGGTCCTAGAGCCTCGGGGTTGGTACCAATCGATCCGGAATGACCTGATTAGTGGGGGTAGATGCAACTTTTAAGTCTCTACGACCTTCAGAGAAAAAGTTATTAGCCGAGATAAATTTGCTTTTTTTAGCACTTTGAGCACTTTTCCTAAATGGCACTTCCCAAGGTCCTAGAGCCTCGGGGTTGGTACCAATCGATCCGGAATGACCTGATTAGTGGGGGTAGATGCAACTTCCGAGTCTCTACGACCTTCAGAAGGAAAGTTAAGAAATAAAATGTGAAAAAAATAAAAATTGCCATGAGCGGGATTTGAACACTCAACCTTGTGTTCCAAAGGCGGGCGCACTACCACTGCACCACCGCTCCAGCTGAAAACGCATTTTTCAGAAATGGCACTTCCCAAGGTCCTAGAGCCTCGGGGTTGGTACCAATCGATCCGGAATGACCTGATTAGTGGGGGTAGATGCAACTTCCGAGTCTCTACGACCTTCAGAGAAAAAGTTATTAGCCGAGATAAATTTGCTTTTTTTAGCACTTTGAGCACTTTTCCTAAATGGCACTTCCCAAGGTCCTAGAGCCTCGGGGTTGGTACCAATCGATCCGGAATGACCTGATTAGTGGGGGTAGATGCAACTTTTAAGTCTCTACGACCTTCAGAGAAAAAGTTATTAGCCGAGATAAATTTGCTTTTTTTAGCACTTTGAGCACTTTTCCTAAATGGCACTTCCCAAGGTCCTAGAGCCTCGGGGTTGGTACCAATCGATCCGGAATGACCTGATTAGTGGGGGTAGATGCAACTTTTAAGTCTCTACGACCTTCAGAGAAAAAGTTATTAGCCGAGATAAATTTGCTTTTTTTAGCACTTTGAGCACTTTTCCTAAATGGCACTTCCCATTGTCCTAGAGCCTCGGGGTTGGTACCAATCGATCCGGAATGACCTGATTAGTGGGGGTAGATGCAACTTCCGAGTCTCTACGACCTTCAGAAGGAAAGTTAAGAAATAAAATGTGAAAAAAATAAAAATTGCCATGAGCGGGATTTGAACACTCAACCTTGTGTTCCAAAGGCGGGCGCACTACCACTGCACCACCGCTCCAGCTGAAAACGCATTTTTCAGAAATGGCACTTCCCAAGGTCCTAGAGCCTCGTGGTTGGTACCAATCGATCCGGAATGACCTGATTAGTGGGGGTAGATGCAACTTTTAAGTCTCTACGACCTTCAGAGAAAAAGTTATTAGCCGAGATAAATTTGCTTTTTTTAGCACTTTGAGCACTTTTCCTAAATGGCACTTCCCAAGGTCCTAGAGCCTCGGGGTTGGTACCAATCGATCCGGAATGACCTGATTAGTGGGGGTAGATGCAACTTTTAAGTCTCTACGACCTTCAGAGAAAAAGTTATTAGCCGAGATAAATTTGCTTTTTTTAACACTTTGAGCACTTTTCCTAAATGGCACTTCCCAAGGTCCTAGAGCCTCGGGGTTGGTACCAATCGATCCGGAATGACCTGATTAGTGGGGGTAGATGCAACTTCCGAGTCTCTACGACCTTCAGAAGGAAAGTTAAGAAATAAAATGTGAAAAAAATAAAAATTGCCATGAGCGGGATTTGAACACTCAACCTTGTGTTCCAAAGGCGGGCGCACTACCACTGCACCACCGCTCCAGCTGAAAACGCATTTTTCAGAAATGGCACTTCCCAAGGTCCTAGAGCCTCGGGGTTGGTACCAATCGATCCGGAATGACCTGATTAGTGGGGGTAGATGCAACTTTTAAGTCTCTACGACCTTCAGAGAAAAAGTTATTAGCCGAGATAAATTTGCTTTTTTTAGCACTTTGAGCACTTTTCCTAAATGGCACTTCCCAAGGTCCTAGAGCCTCGGGGTTGGTACCAATCGATCCGGAATGACCTGATTAGTGGGGGTAGATGCAACTTTTAAGTCTCTACGACCTTCAGAGAAAAAGTTATTAGCCGAGATAAATTTGCTTTTTTTAACACTTTGAGCACTTTTCCTAAATGGCACTTCCCAAGGTCCTAGAGCCTCGGGGTTGGTACCAATCGATCCGGAATGACCTGATTAGTGGGGGTAGATGCAACTTCCGAGTCTCTACGACCTTCAGAAGGAAAGTTAAGAAATAAAATGTGAAAAAAATAAAAATTGCCATGAGCGGGATTTGAACACTCAACCTTGTGTTCCAAAGGCGGGCGCACTACCACTGCACCACCGCTCCAGCTGAAAACGCATTTTTCAGAAATGGCACTTCCCAAGGTCCTAGAGCCTCGTGGTTGGTACCAATCGATCCGGAATGACCTGATTAGTGGGGGTAGATGCAACTTCCGAGTCTCTACGACCTTCAGAGAAAAAGTTATTAGCCGAGATAAATTTGCTTTTTTTAGCACTTTGAGCACTTTTCCTAAATGGCACTTCCCAAGGTCCTAGAGCCTCGGGGTTGGTACCAATCGATCCGGAATGACCTGATTAGTGGGGGTAGATGCAACTTCCGAGTCTCTACGACCTTCAGAAGGAAAGTTAAGAAATAAAATGTGAAAAAAATAAAAATTGCCATGAGCGGGATTTGAACACTCAACCTTGTGTTCCAAAGGCGGGCGCACTACCACTGCACCACCGCTCCAGCTGAAAACGCATTTTTCAGAAATGGCACTTCCCAAGGTCCTGGAGCCTCGATGTTGGTACCAATCGATCCGGAATGACCTGATTAGTGGGGGTAGATGCAACTTTTAAGTCTCTACGACCTTCAGAGAAAAAGTTATTAGCCGAGATAAATTTGCTTTTTTTAGCACTTTGAGCACTTTTCCTAAATGGCACTTCCCAAGGTCCTAGAGCCTCGGGGTTGGTACCAATCGATCCGGAATGACCTGATTAGTGGGGGTAGATGCAACTTTTAAGTCTCTACGACCTTCAGAGAAAAAGTTATTAGCCGAGATAAATTTGCTTTTTTTAGCACTTTGAGCACTTTTCCTAAATGGCACTTCCCAAGGTCCTAGAGCCTCGGGGTTGGTACCAATCGATCCGGAATGACCTGATTAGTGGGGGTAGATGCAACTTTTAAGTCTCTACGACCTTCAGAGAAAAAGTTATTAGCCAAGATAAATTTGCTTTTTTTAGCACTTTGAGCACTTTTCCTAAATGGCACTTCCCAAGGTCCTAGAGCCTCGGGGTTGGTACCAATCGATCCGGAATGACCTGATTAGTGGGGGTAGATGCAACTTTTAAGTCTCTACGACCTTCAGAGAAAAAGTTATTAGCCGAGATAAATTTGCTTTTTTTAGCACTTTGAGCACTTTTCCTAAATGGCACTTCCCAAGGTCCTAGAGCCTCGGGGTTGGTACCAATCGATCCGGAATGACCTGATTAGTGGGGGTAGATGCAACTTCCGAGTCTCTACGACCTTCAGAGAAAAAGTTATTAGCCGAGATAAATTTGCTTTTTTTAGCACTTTGAGCACTTTTCCTAAATGGCACTTCCCAAGGTCCTAGAGCCTCGGGGTTGGTACCAATCGATCCGGAATGACCTGATTAGTGGGGGTAGATGCAACTTCCGAGTCTCTACGACCTTCAGAAGGAAAGTTAAGAAATAAAATGTGAAAAAAATAAAAATTGCCATGAGCGGGATTTGAACACTCAACCTTGTGTTCCAAAGGCGGGCGCACTACCACTGCACCACCGCTCCAGCTGAAAACGCATTTTTCAGAAATGGCACTTCCCAAGGTCCTGGAGCCTCGATGTTGGTACCAATCGATCCGGAATGACCTGATTAGTGGGGGTAGATGCAACTTTTAAGTCTCTACGACCTTCAGAGAAAAAGTTATTAGCCGAGATAAATTTGCTTTTTTTAGCACTTTGAGCACTTTTCCTAAATGGCACTTCCCAAGGTCCTAGAGCCTCGGGGTTGGTACCAATCGATCCGGAATGACCTGATTAGTGGGGGTAGATGCAACTTTTAAGTCTCTACGACCTTCAGAGAAAAAGTTATTAGCCGAGATAAATTTGCTTTTTTTAGCACTTTGAGCACTTTTCCTAAATGGCACTTCCCAAGGTCCTAGAGCCTCGGGGTTGGTACCAATCGATCCGGAATGACCTGATTAGTGGGGGTAGATGCAACTTTTAAGTCTCTACGACCTTCAGAGAAAAAGTTATTAGCCAAGATAAATTTGCTTTTTTTAGCACTTTGAGCACTTTTCCTAAATGGCACTTCCCAAGGTCCTAGAGCCTCGGGGTTGGTACCAATCGATCCGGAATGACCTGATTAGTGGGGGTAGATGCAACTTTTAAGTCTCTACGACCTTCAGAGAAAAAGTTATTAGCCGAGATAAATTTGCTTTTTTTAGCACTTTGAGCACTTTTCCTAAATGGCACTTCCCAAGGTCCTAGAGCCTCGGGGTTGGTACCAATCGATCCGGAATGACCTGATTAGTGGGGGTAGATGCAACTTCCGAGTCTCTACGACCTTCAGAGAAAAAGTTATTAGCCGAGATAAATTTGCTTTTTTTAGCACTTTGAGCACTTTTCCTAAATGGCACTTCCCAAGGTCCTAGAGCCTCGGGGTTGGTACCAATCGATCCATAATGACCTGATTAGTGGGGGTAGATGCAACTTTTAAGTCTCTACGACCTTCAGAGAAAAAGTTATTAGCCGAGATAAATTTGCTTTTTTTAGCACTTTGAGCACTTTTCCTAAATGGCACTTCCCAAGGTCCTAGAGCCTCGGGGTTGGTACCAATCGATCCGGAATGACCTGATTAGTGGGGGTAGATGCAACTTCCGAGTCTCTACGACCTTCAGAAGGAAAGTTAAGAAATAAAATGTGAAAAAAATAAAAATTGCCATGAGCGGGATTTGAACACTCAACCTTGTGTTCCAAAGGCGGGCGCACTACCACTGCACCACCGCTCCAGCTGAAAACGCATTTTTCAGAAATGGCACTTCCCAAGGTCCTGGAGCCTCGATGTTGGTACCAATCGATCCGGAATGACCTGATTAGTGGGGGTAGATGCAACTTCCGAGTCTCTACGACCTTCAGAGAAAAAGTTATTAGCCGAGATAAATTTGCTTTTTTTAGCACTTTGAGCACTTTTCCTAAATGGCACTTCCCAAGGTCCTAGAGCCTCGGGGTTGGTACCAATCGATCCGGAATGACCTGATTAGTGGGGGTAGATGCAACTTTTAAGTCTCTACGACCTTCAGAGAAAAAGTTATTAGCCAAGATAAATTTGCTTTTTTTAGCACTTTGAGCACTTTTCCTAAATGGCACTTCCCAAGGTCCTAGAGCCTCGGGGTTGGTACCAATCGATCCGGAATGACCTGATTAGTGGGGGTAGATGCAACTTTTAAGTCTCTACGACCTTCAGAGAAAAAGTTATTAGCCGAGATAAATTTGCTTTTTTTAGCACTTTGAGCACTTTTCCTAAATGGCACTTCCCAAGGTCCTAGAGCCTCGGGGTTGGTACCAATCGATCCGGAATGACCTGATTAGTGGGGGTAGATGCAACTTCCGAGTCTCTACGACCTTCAGAGAAAAAGTTATTAGCCGAGATAAATTTGCTTTTTTTAGCACTTTGAGCACTTTTCCTAAATGGCACTTCCCAAGGTCCTAGAGCCTCGGGGTTGGTACCAATCGATCCATAATGACCTGATTAGTGGGGGTAGATGCAACTTTTAAGTCTCTACGACCTTCAGAGAAAAAGTTATTAGCCGAGATAAATTTGCTTTTTTTAGCACTTTGAGCACTTTTCCTAAATGGCACTTCCCAAGGTCCTAGAGCCTCGGGGTTGGTACCAATCGATCCGGAATGACCTGATTAGTGGGGGTAGATGCAACTTCCGAGTCTCTACGACCTTCAGAAGGAAAGTTAAGAAATAAAATGTGAAAAAAATAAAAATTGCCATGAGCGGGATTTGAACACTCAACCTTGTGTTCCAAAGGCGGGCGCACTACCACTGCACCACCGCTCCAGCTGAAAACGCATTTTTCAGAAATGGCACTTCCCAAGGTCCTGGAGCCTCGATGTTGGTACCAATCGATCCGGAATGACCTGATTAGTGGGGGTAGATGCAACTTCCGAGTCTCTACGACCTTCAGAGAAAAAGTTATTAGCCGAGATAAATTTGCTTTTTTTAGCACTTTGAGCACTTTTCCTAAATGGCACTTCCCAAGGTCCTAGAGCCTCGGGGTTGGTACCAATCGATCCGGAATGACCTGATTAGTGGGGGTAGATGCAACTTTTAAGTCTCTACGACCTTCAGAGAAAAAGTTATTAGCCAAGATAAATTTGCTTTTTTTAGCACTTTGAGCACTTTTCCTAAATGGCACTTCCCAAGGTCCTAGAGCCTCGGGGTTGGTACCAATCGATCCGGAATGACCTGATTAGTGGGGGTAGATGCAACTTTTAAGTCTCTACGACCTTCAGAGAAAAAGTTATTAGCCGAGATAAATTTGCTTTTTTTAGCACTTTGAGCACTTTTCCTAAATGGCACTTCCCAAGGTCCTAGAGCCTCGGGGTTGGTACCAATCGATCCGGAATGACCTGATTAGTGGGGGTAGATGCAACTTCCGAGTCTCTACGACCTTCAGAGAAAAAGTTATTAGCCGAGATAAATTTGCTTTTTTTAGCACTTTGAGCACTTTTCCTAAATGGCACTTCCCAAGGTCCTAGAGCCTCGGGGTTGGTACCAATCGATCCATAATGACCTGATTAGTGGGGGTAGATGCAACTTTTAAGTCTCTACGACCTTCAGAGAAAAAGTTATTAGCCAAGATAAATTTGCTTTTTTTAGCACTTTGAGCACTTTTCCTAAATGGCACTTCCCAAGGTCCTAGAGCCTCGGGGTTGGTACCAATCGATCCGGAATGACCTGATTAGTGGGGGTAGATGCAACTTTTAAGTCTCTACGACCTTCAGAGAAAAAGTTATTAGCCGAGATAAATTTGCTTTTTTTAGCACTTTGAGCACTTTTCCTAAATGGCACTTCCCAAGGTCCTAGAGCCTCGGGGTTGGTACCAATCGATCCGGAATGACCTGATTAGTGGGGGTAGATGCAACTTCCGAGTCTCTACGACCTTCAGAGAAAAAGTTATTAGCCGAGATAAATTTGCTTTTTTTAGCACTTTGAGCACTTTTCCTAAATGGCACTTCCCAAGGTCCTAGAGCCTCGGGGTTGGTACCAATCGATCCATAATGACCTGATTAGTGGGGGTAGATGCAACTTTTAAGTCTCTACGACCTTCAGAGAAAAAGTTATTAGCCGAGATAAATTTGCTTTTTTTAGCACTTTGAGCACTTTTCCTAAATGGCACTTCCCAAGGTCCTAGAGCCTCGGGGTTGGTACCAATCGATCCGGAATGACCTGATTAGTGGGGGTAGATGCAACTTTTAAGTCTCTACGACCTTCAGAGAAAAAGTTATTAGCCAAGATAAATTTGCTTTTTTTAGCACTTTGAGCACTTTTCCTAAATGGCACTTCCCAAGGTCCTAGAGCCTCGGGGTTGGTACCAATCGATCCGGAATGACCTGATTAGTGGGGGTAGATGCAACTTTTAAGTCTCTACGACCTTC
Organism: Cottus gobio; assembly: GCA_023566465.1. Taxonomy (NCBI): domain Eukaryota; kingdom Metazoa; phylum Chordata; class Actinopteri; order Perciformes; family Cottidae; genus Cottus; species Cottus gobio. Next base: position 21,716,811 of record CM042233.1, on the reverse strand, counting down.
AGAGAAAAAGTTATTAGCCGAGATAAATTTGCTTTTTTTAGCACTTTGAGCACTTTTCCTAAATGGCACTTCCCAAGGTCCTAGAGCCTCGTGGTTGGTACCAATCGATCCGGAATGACCTGATTAGTGGGGGTAGATGCAACTTTTAAGTCTCTACGACCTTCAGAGAAAAAGTTATTAGCCGAGATAAATTTGATTTTTTTAGCACTTTGAGCACTTTTCCTAAATGGCACTTCCCAAGGTCCTAGAGCCTCGGGGTTGGTACCAATCGATCCGGAATGACCTGATTAGTGGGGGTAGATGCAACTTCCGAGTCTCTACGACCTTCAGAAGGAAAGTTAAGAAATAAAATGTGAAAAAAATAAAAATTGCCATGAGCGGGATTTGAACACTCAACCTTGTGTTCCAAAGGCGGGCGCACTACCACTGCACCACCGCTCCAGCTGAAAACGCATTTTTCAGAAATGGCACTTCCCAAGGTCCTAGAGCCTCGGGGTTGGTACCAATCGATCCGGAATGACCTGATTAGTGGGGGTAGATGCAACTTCCGAGTCTCTACGACCTTCAGAGAAAAAGTTATTAGCCGAGATAAATTTGCTTTTTTTAGCACTTTGAGCACTTTTCCTAAATGGCACTTCCCAAGGTCCTAGAGCCTCGGGGTTGGTACCAATCGATCCGGAATGACCTGATTAGTGGGGGTAGATGCAACTTCCGAGTCTCTACGACCTTCAGAAGGAAAGTTAAGAAATAAAATGTGAAAAAAATAAAAATTGCCATGAGCGGGATTTGAACACTCAACCTTGTGTTCCAAAGGCGGGCGCACTACCACTGCACCACCGCTCCAGCTGAAAACGCATTTTTCAGAAATGGCACTTCCCAAGGTCCTGGAGCCTCGATGTTGGTACCAATCGATCCGGAATGACCTGATTAGTGGGGGTAGATGCAACTTCCGAGTCTCTACGACCTTCAGAGAAAAAGTTATTAGCCGAGATAAATTTGCTTTTTTTAGCACTTTGAGCACTTTTCCTAAATGGCACTTCCCAAGGTCCTAGAGCCTCGGGGTTGGTACCAATCGATCCGGAATGACCTGATTAGTGGGGGTAGATGCAACTTTTAAGTCTCTACGACCTTCAGAGAAAAAGTTATTAGCCAAGATAAATTTGCTTTTTTTAGCACTTTGAGCACTTTTCCTAAATGGCACTTCCCAAGGTCCTAGAGCCTCGGGGTTGGTACCAATCGATCCGGAATGACCTGATTAGTGGGGGTAGATGCAACTTTTAAGTCTCTACGACCTTCAGAGAAAAAGTTATTAGCCGAGATAAATTTGCTTTTTTTAGCACTTTGAGCACTTTTCCTAAATGGCACTTCCCAAGGTCCTAGAGCCTCGGGGTTGGTACCAATCGATCCGGAATGACCTGATTAGTGGGGGTAGATGCAACTTCCGAGTCTCTACGACCTTCAGAGAAAAAGTTATTAGCCGAGATAAATTTGCTTTTTTTAGCACTTTGAGCACTTTTCCTAAATGGCACTTCCCAAGGTCCTAGAGCCTCGGGGTTGGTACCAATCGATCCATAATGACCTGATTAGTGGGGGTAGATGCAACTTTTAAGTCTCTACGACCTTCAGAGAAAAAGTTATTAGCCAAGATAAATTTGCTTTTTTTAGCACTTTGAGCACTTTTCCTAAATGGCACTTCCCAAGGTCCTAGAGCCTCGGGGTTGGTACCAATCGATCCGGAATGACCTGATTAGTGGGGGTAGATGCAACTTTTAAGTCTCTACGACCTTCAGAGAAAAAGTTATTAGCCGAGATAAATTTGCTTTTTTTAGCACTTTGAGCACTTTTCCTAAATGGCACTTCCCAAGGTCCTAGAGCCTCGGGGTTGGTACCAATCGATCCGGAATGACCTGATTAGTGGGGGTAGATGCAACTTCCGAGTCTCTACGACCTTCAGAGAAAAAGTTATTAGCCGAGATAAATTTGCTTTTTTTAGCACTTTGAGCACTTTTCCTAAATGGCACTTCCCAAGGTCCTAGAGCCTCGGGGTTGGTACCAATCGATCCATAATGACCTGATTAGTGGGGGTAGATGCAACTTTTAAGTCTCTACGACCTTCAGAGAAAAAGTTATTAGCCGAGATAAATTTGCTTTTTTTAGCACTTTGAGCACTTTTCCTAAATGGCACTTCCCAAGGTCCTAGAGCCTCGGGGTTGGTACCAATCGATCCGGAATGACCTGATTAGTGGGGGTAGATGCAACTTTTAAGTCTCTACGACCTTCAGAGAAAAAGTTATTAGCCAAGATAAATTTGCTTTTTTTAGCACTTTGAGCACTTTTCCTAAATGGCACTTCCCAAGGTCCTAGAGCCTCGGGGTTGGTACCAATCGATCCGGAATGACCTGATTAGTGGGGGTAGATGCAACTTTTAAGTCTCTACGACCTTCAGAGAAAAAGTTATTAGCCGAGATAAATTTGCTTTTTTTAGCACTTTGAGCACTTTTCCTAAATGGCACTTCCCAAGGTCCTAGAGCCTCGTGGTTGGTACCAATCGATCCGGAATGACCTGATTAGTGGGGGTAGATGCAACTTTTAAGTCTCTACGACCTTCAGAGAAAAAGTTATTAGCCGAGATAAATTTGATTTTTTTAGCACTTTGAGCACTTTTCCTAAATGGCACTTCCCAAGGTCCTAGAGCCTCGGGGTTGGTACCAATCGATCCGGAATGACCTGATTAGTGGGGGTAGATGCAACTTCCGAGTCTCTACGACCTTCAGAAGGAAAGTTAAGAAATAAAATGTGAAAAAAATAAAAATTGCCATGAGCGGGATTTGAACACTCAACCTTGTGTTCCAAAGGCGGGCGCACTACCACTGCACCACCGCTCCAGCTGAAAACGCATTTTTCAGAAATGGCACTTCCCAAGGTCCTAGAGCCTCGGGGTTGGTACCAATCGATCCGGAATGACCTGATTAGTGGGGGTAGATGCAACTTCCGAGTCTCTACGACCTTCAGAGAAAAAGTTATTAGCCGAGATAAATTTGCTTTTTTTAGCACTTTGAGCACTTTTCCTAAATGGCACTTCCCAAGGTCCTAGAGCCTCGGGGTTGGTACCAATCGATCCGGAATGACCTGATTAGTGGGGGTAGATGCAACTTCCGAGTCTCTACGACCTTCAGAGAAAAAGTTATTAGCCGAGATAAATTTGCTTTTTTTAGCACTTTGAGCACTTTTCCTAAATGGCACTTCCCAAGGTCCTAGAGCCTCGGGGTTGGTACCAATCGATCCGGAATGACCTGATTAGTGGGGGTAGATGCAACTTTTAAGTCTCTACGACCTTCAGAGAAAAAGTTATTAGCCGAGATAAATTTGCTTTTTTTAGCACTTTGAGCACTTTTCCTAAATGGCACTTCCCAAGGTCCTAGAGCCTCGGGGTTGGTACCAATCGATCCGGAATGACCTGATTAGTGGGGGTAGATGCAACTTTTAAGTCTCTACGACCTTCAGAGAAAAAGTTATTAGCCGAGATAAATTTGCTTTTTTTAGCACTTTGAGCACTTTTCCTAAATGGCACTTCCCAAGGTCCTAGAGCCTCGGGGTTGGTACCAATCGATCCGGAATGACCTGATTAGTGGGGGTAGATGCAACTTCCGAGTCTCTACGACCTTCAGAGAAAAAGTTATTAGCCGAGATAAATTTGCTTTTTTTAGCACTTTGAGCACTTTTCCTAAATGGCACTTCCCAAGGTCCTAGAGCCTCGGGGTTGGTACCAATCGATCCGGAATGACCTGATTAGTGGGGGTAGATGCAACTTTTAAGTCTCTACGACCTTCAGAGAAAAAGTTATTAGCCAAGATAAATTTGCTTTTTTTAGCACTTTGAGCACTTTTCCTAAATGGCACTTCCCAAGGTCCTAGAGCCTCGGGGTTGGTACCAATCGATCCGGAATGACCTGATTAGTGGGGGTAGATGCAACTTCTGAGTCTCTACGACCTTCAGAAGGAAAGTTAAGAAATAAAATGTGAAAAAAATAAAAATTGCCATGAGCGGGATTTGAACACACAACCTTGTGTTCCAAAGGCGGGCGCACTACCACTGCACCACCGCTCCAGCTGAAAACGCATTTTTCAGAAATGGCACTTCCCAAGGTCCTAGAGCCTCGGGGTTGGTACCAATCGATCCGGAATGACCTGATTAGTGGGGGTAGATGCAACTTCCGAGTCTCTACGACCTTCAGAGAAAAAGTTATTAGCCGAGATAAATTTGCTTTTTTTAGCACTTTGAGCACTTTTCCTAAATGGCACTTCCCAAGGTCCTAGAGCCTCGGGGTTGGTACCAATCGATCCGGAATGACCTGATTAGTGGGGGTAGATGCAACTTCCGAGTCTCTACGACCTTCAGAGAAAAAGTTATTAGCCGAGATAAATTTGCTTTTTTTAGCACTTTGAGCACTTTTCCTAAATGGCACTTCCCAAGGTCCTAGAGCCTCGGGGTTGGTACCAATCGATCCGGAATGACCTGATTAGTGGGGGTAGATGCAACTTCCGAGTCTCTACGACCTTCAGAAGGAAAGTTAAGAAATAAAATGTGAAAAAAATAAAAATTGCCATGAGCGGGATTTGAACACTCAACCTTGTGTTCCAAAGGCGGGCGCACTACCACTGCACCACCGCTCCAGCTGAAAACGCATTTTTCAGAAATGGCACTTCCCAAGGTCCTGGAGCCTCGATGTTGGTACCAATCGATCCGGAATGACCTGATTAGTGGGGGTAGATGCAACTTTTAAGTCTCTACGACCTTCAGAGAAAAAGTTATTAGCCGAGATAAATTTGCTTTTTTTAGCACTTTGAGCACTTTTCCTAAATGGCACTTCCCAAGGTCCTAGAGCCTCGGGGTTGGTACCAATCGATCCGGAATGACCTGATTAGTGGGGGTAGATGCAACTTTTAAGTCTCTACGACCTTCAGAGAAAAAGTTATTAGCCAAGATAAATTTGCTTTTTTTAGCACTTTGAGCACTTTTCCTAAATGGCACTTCCCAAGGTCCTAGAGCCTCGGGGTTGGTACCAATCGATCCGGAATGACCTGATTAGTGGGGGTAGATGCAACTTTTAAGTCTCTACGACCTTCAGAGAAAAAGTTATTAGCCGAGATAAATTTGCTTTTTTTAGCACTTTGAGCACTTTTCCTAAATGGCACTTCCCAAGGTCCTAGAGCCTCGGGGTTGGTACCAATCGATCCGGAATGACCTGATTAGTGGGGGTAGATGCAACTTCCGAGTCTCTACGACCTTCAGAGAAAAAGTTATTAGCCGAGATAAATTTGCTTTTTTTAGCACTTTGAGCACTTTTCCTAAATGGCACTTCCCAAGGTCCTAGAGCCTCGGGGTTGGTACCAATCGATCCATAATGACCTGATTAGTGGGGGTAGATGCAACTTTTAAGTCTCTACGACCTTCAGAGAAAAAGTTATTAGCCGAGATAAATTTGCTTTTTTTAGCACTTTGAGCACTTTTCCTAAATGGCACTTCCCAAGGTCCTAGAGCCTCGGGGTTGGTACCAATCGATCCGGAATGACCTGATTAGTGGGGGTAGATGCAACTTCCGAGTCTCTACGACCTTCAGAAGGAAAGTTAAGAAATAAAATGTGAAAAAAATAAAAATTGCCATGAGCGGGATTTGAACACTCAACCTTGTGTTCCAAAGGCGGGCGCACTACCACTGCACCACCGCTCCAGCTGAAAACGCATTTTTCAGAAATGGCACTTCCCAAGGTCCTGGAGCCTCGATGTTGGTACCAATCGATCCGGAATGACCTGATTAGTGGGGGTAGATGCAACTTCCGAGTCTCTACGACCTTCAGAGAAAAAGTTATTAGCCGAGATAAATTTGCTTTTTTTAGCACTTTGAGCACTTTTCCTAAATGGCACTTCCCAAGGTCCTAGAGCCTCGGGGTTGGTACCAATCGATCCGGAATGACCTGATTAGTGGGGGTAGATGCAACTTTTAAGTCTCTACGACCTTCAGAGAAAAAGTTATTAGCCAAGATAAATTTGCTTTTTTTAGCACTTTGAGCACTTTTCCTAAATGGCACTTCCCAAGGTCCTAGAGCCTCGGGGTTGGTACCAATCGATCCGGAATGACCTGATTAGTGGGGGTAGATGCAACTTTTAAGTCTCTACGACCTTCAGAGAAAAAGTTATTAGCCGAGATAAATTTGCTTTTTTTAGCACTTTGAGCACTTTTCCTAAATGGCACTTCCCAAGGTCCTAGAGCCTCGGGGTTGGTACCAATCGATCCGGAATGACCTGATTAGTGGGGGTAGATGCAACTTCCGAGTCTCTACGACCTTCAGAGAAAAAGTTATTAGCCGAGATAAATTTGCTTTTTTTAGCACTTTGAGCACTTTTCCTAAATGGCACTTCCCAAGGTCCTAGAGCCTCGGGGTTGGTACCAATCGATCCATAATGACCTGATTAGTGGGGGTAGATGCAACTTTTAAGTCTCTACGACCTTCAGAGAAAAAGTTATTAGCCGAGATAAATTTGCTTTTTTTAGCACTTTGAGCACTTTTCCTAAATGGCACTTCCCAAGGTCCTAGAGCCTCGGGGTTGGTACCAATCGATCCGGAATGACCTGATTAGTGGGGGTAGATGCAACTTCCGAGTCTCTACGACCTTCAGAAGGAAAGTTAAGAAATAAAATGTGAAAAAAATAAAAATTGCCATGAGCGGGATTTGAACACTCAACCTTGTGTTCCAAAGGCGGGCGCACTACCACTGCACCACCGCTCCAGCTGAAAACGCATTTTTCAGAAATGGCACTTCCCAAGGTCCTGGAGCCTCGATGTTGGTACCAATCGATCCGGAATGACCTGATTAGTGGGGGTAGATGCAACTTCCGAGTCTCTACGACCTTCAGAGAAAAAGTTATTAGCCGAGATAAATTTGCTTTTTTTAGCACTTTGAGCACTTTTCCTAAATGGCACTTCCCAAGGTCCTAGAGCCTCGGGGTTGGTACCAATCGATCCGGAATGACCTGATTAGTGGGGGTAGATGCAACTTCAGAGTCTCTACGACCTTCAGAAGGAAAGTTAAGAAATAAAATGTGAAAAAAATAAAAATTGCCATGAGCGGGATTTGAACACTCAACCTTGTGTTCCAAAGGCGGGCGCACTACCACTGCACCACCGCTCCAGCTGAAAACGCATTTTTCAGAAATGGCACTTCCCAAGGTCCTGGAGCCTCGATGTTGGTACCAATCGATCCGGAATGACCTGATTAGTGGGGGTAGATGCAACTTTTAAGTCTCTACGACCTTCAGAGAAAAAGTTATTAGCCGAGATAAATTTGCTTTTTTTAGCACTTTGAGCACTTTTCCTAAATGGCACTTCCCAAGGTCCTAGAGCCTCGGGGTTGGTACCAATCGATCCGGAATGACCTGATTAGTGGGGGTAGATGCAACTTTTAAGTCTCTACGACCTTCAGAGAAAAAGTTATTAGCCAAGATAAATTTGCTTTTTTTAGCACTTTGAGCACTTTTCCTAAATGGCACTTCCCAAGGTCCTAGAGCCTCGGGGTTGGTACCAATCGATCCGGAATGACCTGATTAGTGGGGGTAGATGCAACTTTTAAGTCTCTACGACCTTCAGAGAAAAAGTTATTAGCCGAGATAAATTTGCTTTTTTTAGCACTTTGAGCACTTTTCCTAAATGGCACTTCCCAAGGTCCTAGAGCCTCGTGGTTGGTACCAATCGATCCGGAATGACCTGATTAGTGGGGGTAGATGCAACTTTTAAGTCTCTACGACCTTCAGAGAAAAAGTTATTAGCCGAGATAAATTTGATTTTTTTAGCACTTTGAGCACTTTTCCTAAATGGCACTTCCCAAGGTCCTAGAGCCTCGGGGTTGGTACCAATCGATCCGGAATGACCTGATTAGTGGGGGTAGATGCAACTTCCGAGTCTCTACGACCTTCAGAAGGAAAGTTAAGAAATAAAATGTGAAAAAAATAAAAATTGCCATGAGCGGGATTTGAACACTCAACCTTGTGTTCCAAAGGCGGGCGCACTACCACTGCACCACCGCTCCAGCTGAAAACGCATTTTTCAGAAATGGCACTTCCCAAGGTCCTAGAGCCTCGGGGTTGGTACCAATCGATCCGGAATGACCTGATTAGTGGGGGTAGATGCAACTTCCGAGTCTCTACGACCTTCAGAGAAAAAGTTATTAGCCGAGATAAATTTGCTTTTTTTAGCACTTTGAGCACTTTTCCTAAATGGCACTTCCCAAGGTCCTAGAGCCTCGGGGTTGGTACCAATCGATCCGGAATGACCTGATTAGTGGGGGTAGATGCAACTTCCGAGTCTCTACGACCTTCAGAGAAAAAGTTATTAGCCGAGATAAATTTGCTTTTTTTAGCACTTTGAGCACTTTTCCTAAATGGCACTTCCCAAGGTCCTAGAGCCTCGGGGTTGGTACCAATCGATCCGGAATGACCTGATTAGTGGGGGTAGATGCAACTTCCGAGTCTCTACGACCTTCAGAGAAAAAGTTATTAGCCGAGATAAATTTGCTTTTTTTAGCACTTTGAGCACTTTTCCTAAATGGCACTTCCCAAGGTCCTAGAGCCTCGGGGTTGGTACCAATCGATCCGGAATGACCTGATTAGTGGGGGTAGATGCAACTTTTAAGTCTCTACGACCTTCAGAGAAAAAGTTATTAGCCGAGATAAATTTGCTTTTTTTAGCACTTTGAGCACTTTTCCTAAATGGCACTTCCCAAGGTCCTAGAGCCTCGGGGTTGGTACCAATCGATCCGGAATGACCTGATTAGTGGGGGTAGATGCAACTTTTAAGTCTCTACGACCTTCAGAGAAAAAGTTATTAGCCGAGATAAATTTGCTTTTTTTAGCACTTTGAGCACTTTTCCTAAATGGCACTTCCCAAGGTCCTAGAGCCTCGGGGTTGGTACCAATCGATCCGGAATGACCTGATTAGTGGGGGTAGATGCAACTTCCGAGTCTCTACGACCTTCAGAGAAAAAGTTATTAGCCGAGATAAATTTGCTTTTTTTAGCACTTTGAGCACTTTTCCTAAATGGCACTTCCCAAGGTCCTAGAGCCTCGGGGTTGGTACCAATCGATCCGGAATGACCTGATTAGTGGGGGTAGATGCAACTTCCGAGTCTCTACGACCTTCAGAGAAAAAGTTATTAGCCGAGATAAATTTGCTTTTTTTAGCACTTTGAGCACTTTTCCTAAATGGCACTTCCCAAGGTCCTAGAGCCTCGGGGTTGGTACCAATCGATCCGGAATGACCTGATTAGTGGGGGTAGATGCAACTTTTAAGTCTCTACGACCTTCAGAGAAAAAGTTATTAGCCGAGATAAATTTGCTTTTTTTAGCACTTTGAGCACTTTTCCTAAATGGCACTTCCCAAGGTCCTAGAGCCTCGGGGTTGGTACCAATCGATCCGGAATGACCTGATTAGTGGGGGTAGATGCAACTTTTAAGTCTCTACGACCTTCAGAGAAAAAGTTATTAGCCGAGATAAATTTGCTTTTTTTAGCACTTTGAGCACTTTTCCTAAATGGCACTTCCCAAGGTCCTAGAGCCTCGGGGTTGGTACCAATCGATCCGGAATGACCTGATTAGTGGGGGTAGATGCAACTTCCGAGTCTCTACGACCTTCAGAGAAAAAGTTATTAGCCGAGATAAATTTGCTTTTTTTAGCACTTTGAGCACTTTTCCTAAATGGCACTTCCCAAGGTCCTAGAGCCTCGGGGTTGGTACCAATCGATCCGGAATGACCTGATTAGTGGGGGTAGATGCAACTTTTAAGTCTCTACGACCTTCAGAGAAAAAGTTATTAGCCAAGATAAATTTGCTTTTTTTAGCACTTTGAGCACTTTTCCTAAATGGCACTTCCCAAGGTCCTAGAGCCTCGGGGTTGGTACCAATCGATCCGGAATGACCTGATTAGTGGGGGTAGATGCAACTTCTGAGTCTCTACGACCTTCAGAAGGAAAGTTAAGAAATAAAATGTGAAAAAAATAAAAATTGCCATGAGCGGGATTTGAACACACAACCTTGTGTTCCAAAGGCGGGCGCACTACCACTGCACCACCGCTCCAGCTGAAAACGCATTTTTCAGAAATGGCACTTCCCAAGGTCCTAGAGCCTCGGGGTTGGTACCAATCGATCCGGAATGACCTGATTAGTGGGGGTAGATGCAACTTCCGAGTCTCTACGACCTTCAGAGAAAAAGTTATTAGCCGAGATAAATTTGCTTTTTTTAGCACTTTGAGCACTTTTCCTAAATGGCACTTCCCAAGGTCCTAGAGCCTCGGGGTTGGTACCAATCGATCCGGAATGACCTGATTAGTGGGGGTAGATGCAACTTCCGAGTCTCTACGACCTTCAGAAGGAAAGTTAAGAAATAAAATGTGAAAAAAATAAAAATTGCCATGAGCGGGATTTGAACACTCAACCTTGTGTTCCAAAGGCGGGCGCACTACCACTGCACCACCGCTCCAGCTGAAAACGCATTTTTCAGAAATGGCACTTCCCAAGGTCCTGGAGCCTCGATGTTGGTACCAATCGATCCGGAATGACCTGATTAGTGGGGGTAGATGCAACTTCCGAGTCTCTACGACCTTCAGAGAAAAAGTTATTAGCCGAGATAAATTTGCTTTTTTTAGCACTTTGAGCACTTTTCCTAAATGGCACTTCCCAAGGTCCTAGAGCCTCGGGGTTGGTACCAATCGATCCGGAATGACCTGATTAGTGGGGGTAGATGCAACTTCAGAGTCTCTACGACCTTCAGAAGGAAAGTTAAGAAATAAAATGTGAAAAAAATAAAAATTGCCATGAGCGGGATTTGAACACTCAACCTTGTGTTCCAAAGGCGGGCGCACTACCACTGCACCACCGCTCCAGCTGAAAACGCATTTTTCAGAAATGGCACTTCCCAAGGTCCTGGAGCCTCGATGTTGGTACCAATCGATCCGGAATGACCGGATTAGTGGGGGTAGATGCAACTTTTAAGTCTCTACGACCTTCAGAGAAAAAGTTATTAGCCGAGATAAATTTGCTTTTTTTAGCACTTTGAGCACTTTTCCTAAATGGCACTTCCCAAGGTCCTAGAGCCTCGGGGTTGGTACCAATCGATCCGGAATGACCTGATTAGTGGGGGTAGATGCAACTTTTAAGTCTCTACGACCTTCAGAGAAAAAGTTATTAGCCGAGATAAATTTGCTTTTTTTAGCACTTTGAGCACTTTTCCTAAATGGCACTTCCCAAGGTCCTAGAGCCTCGGGGTTGGTACCAATCGATCCGGAATGACCTGATTAGTGGGGGTAGATGCAACTTCCGAGTCTCTACGACCTTCAGAGAAAAAGTTATTAGCCGAGATAAATTTGCTTTTTTTAGCACTTTGAGCACTTTTCCTAAATGGCACTTCCCAAGGTCCTAGAGCCTCGGGCTTGGTACCAATCGATCCGGAATGACCTGATTAGTGGGGGTAGATGCAACTTCCGAGTCTCTACGACCTTCAGAGAAAAAGTTATTAGCCGAGATAAATTTGCTTTTTTTAGCACTTTGAGCACTTTTCCTAAATGGCACTTCCCAAGGTCCTAGAGCCTCGGGCTTGGTACCAATCGATCCGGAATGACCTGATTAGTGGGGGTAGATGCAACTTCCGAGTCTCTACGACCTTCAGAAGGAAAGTTAAGAAATAAAATGTGAAAAAAATAAAAATTGCCATGAGCGGGAATTTAAACACTCAACCTTGTGTTCCAAAGGCGGGCGCACTACCACTGCACCACCGCTCCTCCTGAAAACGCATTTTTCAGAAATGGCACTTCCCAAGGTCCTAGAGCCTCGTGGTTGGTACCAATCGATCCGGAATGACCTGATTAGTGGGGGTAGATGCAACTTTTAAGTCTCTACGACCTTCAGAGAAAAAGTTATTAGCCGAGATAAATTTGCTTTTTTTTAGCACTTTGAGCACTTTTCCTAAATGGCACTTCCCAAGGTCCTAGAGCCTCGGGGTTGGTACCAATCGATCCGGAATGACCTGATTAGTGGGGGTAGATGCAACTTCCGAGTCTCTACGACCTTCAGAAGGAAAGTTAAGAAATAAAATGTGAAAAAAATAAAAATTGCCATGAGCGGGATTTGAACACTCAACCTTGTGTTCCAAAGGCGGGCGCACTACCACTGCACCACCGCTCCAGCTGAAAACGCATTTTTCAGAAATGGCACTTCCCAAGGTCCTAGAGCCTCGGGGTTGGTACCAATCGATCCGGAATGACCTGATTAGTGGGGGTAGATGCAACTTCCGAGTCTCTACGACCTTCAGAGAAAAAGTTATTAGCCGAGATAAATTTGCTTTTTTTAGCACTTTGAGCACTTTTCCTAAATGGCACTTCCCAAGGTCCTAGAGCCTCGGGGTTGGTACCAATCGATCCGGAATGACCTGATTAGTGGGGGTAGATGCAACTTCCGAGTCTCTACGACCTTCAGAGAAAAAGTTATTAGCCGAGATAAATTTGCTTTTTTTAGCACTTTGAGCACTTTTCCTAAATGGCACTTCCCAAGGTCCTAGAGCCTCGGGGTTGGTACCAATCGATCCGGAATGACCTGATTAGTGGGGGTAGATGCAACTTTTAAGTCTCTACGACCTTCAGAGAAAAAGTTATTAGCCGAGATAAATTTGCTTTTTTTAGCACTTTGAGCACTTTTCCTAAATGGCACTTCCCAAGGTCCTAGAGCCTCGGGGTTGGTACCAATCGATCCGGAATGACCTGATTAGTGGGGGTAGATGCAACTTTTAAGTCTCTACGACCTTCAGAGAAAAAGTTATTAGCCGAGATAAATTTGCTTTTTTTAGCACTTTGAGCACTTTTCCTAAATGGCACTTCCCAAGGTCCTAGAGCCTCGGGGTTGGTACCAATCGATCCGGAATGACCTGATTAGTGGGGGTAGATGCAACTTCCGAGTCTCTACGACCTTCAGAGAAAAAGTTATTAGCCGAGATAAATTTGCTTTTTTTAGCACTTTGAGCACTTTTCCTAAATGGCACTTCCCAAGGTCCTAGAGCCTCGGGCTTGGTACCAATCGATCCGGAATGACCTGATTAGTGGGGGTAGATGCAACTTCCGAGTCTCTACGACCTTCAGAGAAAAAGTTATTAGCCGAGATAAATTTGCTTTTTTTAGCACTTTGAGCACTTTTCCTAAATGGCACTTCCCAAGGTCCTAGAGCCTCGGGCTTGGTACCAATCGATCCGGAATGACCTGATTAGTGGGGGTAGATGCAACTTCCGAGTCTCTACGACCTTCAGAAGGAAAGTTAAGAAATAAAATGTGAAAAAAATAAAAATTGCCATGAGCGGGAATTTAAACACTCAACCTTGTGTTCCAAAGGCGGGCGCACTACCACTGCACCACCGCTCCTCCTGAAAACGCATTTTTCAGAAATGGCACTTCCCAAGGTCCTAGAGCCTCGTGGTTGGTACCAATCGATCCGGAATGACCTGATTAGTGGGGGTAGATGCAACTTTTAAGTCTCTACGACCTTCAGAGAAAAAGTTATTAGCCGAGATAAATTTGCTTTTTTTTAGCACTTTGAGCACTTTTCCTAAATGGCACTTCCCAAGGTCCTAGAGCCTCGGGGTTGGTACCAATCGATCCGGAATGACCTGATTAGTGGGGGTAGATGCAACTTCCGAGTCTCTACGACCTTCAGAAGGAAAGTTAAGAAATAAAATGTGAAAAAAATAAAAATTGCCATGAGCGGGATTTGAACACTCAACCTTGTGTTCCAAAGGCGGGCGCACTACCACTGCACCACCGCTCCAGCTGAAAACGCATTTTTCAGAAATGGCACTTCCCAAGGTCCTGGAGCCTCGTGGTTGGTACCAATCGATCCGGAATGACCTGATTAGTGGGGGTAGATGCAACTTCCGAGTCTCTACGACCTTCAGAGAAAAAGTTATTAGCCGAGATAAATTTGCTTTTTTTAGCACTTTGAGCACTTTTCCTAAATGGCACTTCCCAAGGTCCTAGAGCCTCGGGGTTGGTACCAATCGATCCGGAATGACCTGATTAGTGGGGGTAGATGCAACTTCCGAGTCTCTACGACCTTCAGAGAAAAAGTTATTAGCCGAGATAAATTTGCTTTTTTTAGCACTTTGAGCACTTTTCCTAAATGGCACTTCCCAAGGTCCTAGAGCCTCGGGGTTGGTACCAATCGATCCGGAATGACCTGATTAGTGGGGGTAGATGCAACTTTTAAGTCTCTACGACCTTCAGAGAAAAAGTTATTAGCCGAGATAAATTTGCTTTTTTTAGCACTTTGAGCACTTTTCCTAAATGGCACTTCCCAAGGTCCTAGAGCCTCGGGGTTGGTACCAATCGATCCGGAATGACCTGATTAGTGGGGGTAGATGCAACTTTTAAGTCTCTACGACCTTCAGAGAAAAAGTTATTAGCCGAGATAAATTTGCTTTTTTTAGCACTTTGAGCACTTTTCCTAAATGGCACTTCCCAAGGTCCTAGAGCCTCGGGGTTGGTACCAATCGATCCGGAATGACCTGATTAGTGGGGGTAGATGCAACTTCCGAGTCTCTACGACCTTCAGAGAAAAAGTTATTAGCCGAGATAAATTTGCTTTTTTTAGCACTTTGAGCACTTTTCCTAAATGGCACTTCCCAAGGTCCTAGAGCCTCGGGCTTGGTACCAATCGATCCGGAATGACCTGATTAGTGGGGGTAGATGCAACTTCCGAGTCTCTACGACCTTCAGAGAAAAAGTTATTAGCCGAGATAAATTTGCTTTTTTTAGCACTTTGAGCACTTTTCCTAAATGGCACTTCCCAAGGTCCTAGAGCCTCGGGCTTGGTACCAATCGATCCGGAATGACCTGATTAGTGGGGGTAGATGCAACTTCCGAGTCTCTACGACCTTCAGAAGGAAAGTTAAGAAATAAAATGTGAAAAAAATAAAAATTGCCATGAGCGGGAATTTAAACACTCAACCTTGTGTTCCAAAGGCGGGCGCACTACCACTGCACCACCGCTCCTCCTGAAAACGCATTTTTCAGAAATGGCACTTCCCAAGGTCCTAGAGCCTCGTGGTTGGTACCAATCGATCCGGAATGACCTGATTAGTGGGGGTAGATGCAACTTTTAAGTCTCTACGACCTTCAGAGAAAAAGTTATTAGCCGAGATAAATTTGCTTTTTTTTAGCACTTTGAGCACTTTTCCTAAATGGCACTTCCCAAGGTCCTAGAGCCTCGGGGTTGGTACCAATCGATCCGGAATGACCTGATTAGTGGGGGTAGATGCAACTTCCGAGTCTCTACGACCTTCAGAAGGAAAGTTAAGAAATAAAATGTGAAAAAAATAAAAATTGCCATGAGCGGGATTTGAACACTCAACCTTGTGTTCCAAAGGCGGGCGCACTACCACTGCACCACCGCTCCAGCTGAAAACGCATTTTTCAGAAATGGCACTTCCCAAGGTCCTAGAGCCTCGGGGTTGGTACCAATCGATCCGGAATGACCTGATTAGTGGGGGTAGATGCAACTTCCGAGTCTCTACGACCTTCAGAGAAAAAGTTATTAGCCGAGATAAATTTGCTTTTTTTAGCACTTTGAGCACTTTTCCTAAATGGCACTTCCCAAGGTCCTAGAGCCTCGTGGTTGGTACCAATCGATCCGGAATGACCTGATTAGTGGGGGTAGATGCAACTTTTAAGTCTCTACGACCTTCAGAGAAAAAGTTATTAGCCGAGATAAATTTGCTTTTTTTAGCACTTTGAGCACTTTTCCTAAATGGCACTTCCCAAGGTCCTAGAGCCTCGGGGTTGGTACCAATCGATCCGGAATGACCTGATTAGTGGGGGTAGATGCAACTTCCGAGTCTCTACGACCTTCAGAGAAAAAGTTATTAGCCGAGATAAATTTGCTTTTTTTAGCACTTTGAGCACTTTTCCTAAATGGCACTTCCCAAGGTCCTAGAGCCTCGGGGTTGGTACCAATCGATCCGGAATGACCTGATTAGTGGGGGTAGATGCAACTTTTAAGTCTCTACGACCTTCAGAGAAAAAGTTATTAGCCGAGATAAATTTGCTTTTTTTAGCACTTTGAGCACTTTTCCTAAATGGCACTTCCCAAGGTCCTAGAGCCTCGGGGTTGGTACCAATCGATCCGGAATGACCTGATTAGTGGGGGTAGATGCAACTTTTAAGTCTCTACGACCTTCAGAGAAAAAGTTATTAGCCGAGATAAATTTGCTTTTTTTAGCACTTTGAGCACTTTTCCTAAATGGCACTTCCCAAGGTCCTAGAGCCTCGGGGTTGGTACCAATCGATCCGGAATGACCTGATTAGTGGGGGTAGATGCAACTTCCGAGTCTCTACGACCTTCAGAAGGAAAGTTAAGAAATAAAATGTGAAAAAAATAAAAATTGCCATGAGCGGGATTTGAACACTCAACCTTGTGTTCCAAAGGCGGGCGCACTACCACTGCACCACCGCTCCAGCTGAAAACGCATTTTTCAGAAATGGCACTTCCCAAGGTCCTAGAGCCTCGGGGTTGGTACCAATCGATCCGGAATGACCTGATTAGTGGGGGTAGATGCAACTTCCGAGTCTCTACGACCTTCAGAGAAAAAGTTATTAGCCGAGATAAATTTGCTTTTTTTAGCACTTTGAGCACTTTTCCTAAATGGCACTTCCCAAGGTCCTAGAGCCTCGGGGTTGGTACCAATCGATCCGGAATGACCTGATTAGTGGGGGTAGATGCAACTTTTAAGTCTCTACGACCTTCAGAGAAAAAGTTATTAGCCGAGATAAATTTGCTTTTTTTAGCACTTTGAGCACTTTTCCTAAATGGCACTTCCCAAGGTCCTAGAGCCTCGGGGTTGGTACCAATCGATCCGGAATGACCTGATTAGTGGGGGTAGATGCAACTTTTAAGTCTCTACGACCTTCAGAGAAAAAGTTATTAGCCGAGATAAATTTGCTTTTTTTAACACTTTGAGCACTTTTCCTAAATGGCACTACCCAAGGTCCTAGAGCCTCGGGGTTGGTACCAATCGATCCGGAATGACCTGATTAGTGGGGGTAGATGCAACTTCCGAGTCTCTACGACCTTCAGAAGGAAAGTTAAGAAATAAAATGTGAAAAAAATAAAAATTGCCATGAGCGGGATTTGAACACTCAACCTTGTGTTCCAAAGGCGGGCGCACTACCACTGCACCACCGCTCCAGCTGAAAACGCATTTTTCAGAAATGGCACTTCCCAAGGTCCTAGAGCCTCGGGGTTGGTACCAATCGATCCGGAATGACCTGATTAGTGGGGGTAGATGCAACTTCCGAGTCTCTACGACCTTCAGAGAAAAAGTTATTAGCCGAGATAAATTTGCTTTTTTTAGCACTTTGAGCACTTTTCCTAAATGGCACTTCCCAAGGTCCTAGAGCCTCGGGGTTGGTACCAATCGATCCATAATGACCTGATTAGTGGGGGTAGATGCAACTTTTAAGTCTCTACGACCTTCAGAGAAAAAGTTATTAGCCAAGATAAATTTGCTTTTTTTAGCACTTTGAGCACTTTTCCTAAATGGCACTTCCCAAGGTCCTAGAGCCTCGGGGTTGGTACCAATCGATCCGGAATGACCTGATTAGTGGGGGTAGATGCAACTTTTAAGTCTCTACGACCTTCAGAGAAAAAGTTATTAGCCGAGATAAATTTGCTTTTTTTAGCACTTTGAGCACTTTTCCTAAATGGCACTTCCCAAGGTCCTAGAGCCTCGGGGTTGGTACCAATCGATCCGGAATGACCTGATTAGTGGGGGTAGATGCAACTTCCGAGTCTCTACGACCTTCAGAGAAAAAGTTATTAGCCGAGATAAATTTGCTTTTTTTAGCACTTTGAGCACTTTTCCTAAATGGCACTTCCCAAGGTCCTAGAGCCTCGGGCTTGGTACCAATCGATCCGGAATGACCTGATTAGTGGGGGTAGATGCAACTTCCGAGTCTCTACGACCTTCAGAGAAAAAGTTATTAGCCGAGATAAATTTGCTTTTTTTAGCACTTTGAGCACTTTTCCTAAATGGCACTTCCCAAGGTCCTAGAGCCTCGGGCTTGGTACCAATCGATCCGGAATGACCTGATTAGTGGGGGTAGATGCAACTTCCGAGTCTCTACGACCTTCAGAAGGAAAGTTAAGAAATAAAATGTGAAAAAAATAAAAATTGCCATGAGCGGGAATTTAAACACTCAACCTTGTGTTCCAAAGGCGGGCGCACTACCACTGCACCACCGCTCCTCCTGAAAACGCATTTTTCAGAAATGGCACTTCCCAAGGTCCTAGAGCCTCGTGGTTGGTACCAATCGATCCGGAATGACCTGATTAGTGGGGGTAGATGCAACTTTTAAGTCTCTACGACCTTCAGAGAAAAAGTTATTAGCCGAGATAAATTTGCTTTTTTTTAGCACTTTGAGCACTTTTCCTAAATGGCACTTCCCAAGGTCCTAGAGCCTCGGGGTTGGTACCAATCGATCCGGAATGACCTGATTAGTGGGGGTAGATGCAACTTCCGAGTCTCTACGACCTTCAGAAGGAAAGTTAAGAAATAAAATGTGAAAAAAATAAAAATTGCCATGAGCGGGATTTGAACACTCAACCTTGTGTTCCAAAGGCGGGCGCACTACCACTGCACCACCGCTCCAGCTGAAAACGCATTTTTCAGAAATGGCACTTCCCAAGGTCCTGGAGCCTCGTGGTTGGTACCAATCGATCCGGAATGACCTGATTAGTGGGGGTAGATGCAACTTCCGAGTCTCTACGACCTTCAGAGAAAAAGTTATTAGCCGAGATAAATTTGCTTTTTTTAGCACTTTGAGCACTTTTCCTAAATGGCACTTCCCAAGGTCCTAGAGCCTCGGGGTTGGTACCAATCGATCCGGAATGACCTGATTAGTGGGGGTAGATGCAACTTCAGAGTCTCTACGACCTTCAGAAGGAAAGTTAAGAAATAAAATGTGAAAAAAATAAAAATTGCCATGAGCGGGATTTGAACACTCAACCTTGTGTTCCAAAGGCGGGCGCACTACCACTGCACCACCGCTCCAGCTGAAAACGCATTTTTCAGAAATGGCACTTCCCAAGGTCCTGGAGCCTCGATGTTGGTACCAATCGATCCGGAATGACCTGATTAGTGGGGGTAGATGCAACTTTTAAGTCTCTACGACCTTCAGAGAAAAAGTTATTAGCCGAGATAAATTTGCTTTTTTTAGCACTTTGAGCACTTTTCCTAAATGGCACTTCCCAAGGTCCTAGAGCCTCGGGGTTGGTACCAATCGATCCGGAATGACCTGATTAGTGGGGGTAGATGCAACTTTTAAGTCTCTACGACCTTCAGAGAAAAAGTTATTAGCCGAGATAAATTTGCTTTTTTTAGCACTTTGAGCACTTTTCCTAAATGGCACTTCCCAAGGTCCTAGAGCCTCGGGGTTGGTACCAATCGATCCGGAATGACCTGATTAGTGGGGGTAGATGCAACTTCCGAGTCTCTACGACCTTCAGAGAAAAAGTTATTAGCCGAGATAAATTTGCTTTTTTTAGCACTTTGAGCACTTTTCCTAAATGGCACTTCCCAAGGTCCTAGAGCCTCGGGCTTGGTACCAATCGATCCGGAATGACCTGATTAGTGGGGGTAGATGCAACTTCCGAGTCTCTACGACCTTCAGAGAAAAAGTTATTAGCCGAGATAAATTTGCTTTTTTTAGCACTTTGAGCACTTTTCCTAAATGGCACTTCCCAAGGTCCTAGAGCCTCGGGCTTGGTACCAATCGATCCGGAATGACCTGATTAGTGGGGGTAGATGCAACTTCCGAGTCTCTACGACCTTCAGAAGGAAAGTTAAGAAATAAAATGTGAAAAAAATAAAAATTGCCATGAGCGGGAATTTAAACACTCAACCTTGTGTTCCAAAGGCGGGCGCACTACCACTGCACCACCGCTCCTCCTGAAAACGCATTTTTCAGAAATGGCACTTCCCAAGGTCCTAGAGCCTCGTGGTTGGTACCAATCGATCCGGAATGACCTGATTAGTGGGGGTAGATGCAACTTTTAAGTCTCTACGACCTTCAGAGAAAAAGTTATTAGCCGAGATAAATTTGCTTTTTTTTAGCACTTTGAGCACTTTTCCTAAATGGCACTTCCCAAGGTCCTAGAGCCTCGGGGTTGGTACCAATCGATCCGGAATGACCTGATTAGTGGGGGTAGATGCAACTTCCGAGTCTCTACGACCTTCAGAAGGAAAGTTAAGAAATAAAATGTGAAAAAAATAAAAATTGCCATGAGCGGGAATTTAAACACTCAACCTTGTGTTCCAAAGGCGGGCGCACTACCACTGCACCACCGCTCCTCCTGAAAACGCATTTTTCAGAAATGGCACTTCCCAAGGTCCTAGAGCCTCGTGGTTGGTACCAATCGATCCGGAATGACCTGATTAGTGGGGGTAGATGCAACTTTTAAGTCTCTACGACCTTCAGAGAAAAAGTTATTAGCCGAGATAAATTTGCTTTTTTTTAGCACTTTGAGCACTTTTCCTAAATGGCACTTCCCAAGGTCCTAGAGCCTCGGGGTTGGTACCAATCGATCCGGAATGACCTGATTAGTGGGGGTAGATGCAACTTCCGAGTCTCTACGACCTTCAGAAGGAAAGTTAAGAAATAAAATGTGAAAAAAATAAAAATTGCCATGAGCGGGATTTGAACACTCAACCTTGTGTTCCAAAGGCGGGCGCACTACCACTGCACCACCGCTCCAGCTGAAAACGCATTTTTCAGAAATGGCACTTCCCAAGGTCCTGGAGCCTCGTGGTTGGTACCAATCGATCCGGAATGACCTGATTAGTGGGGGTAGATGCAACTTCCGAGTCTCTACGACCTTCAGAGAAAAAGTTATTAGCCGAGATAAATTTGCTTTTTTTAGCACTTTGAGCACTTTTCCTAAATGGCACTTCCCAAGGTCCTAGAGCCTCGGGGTTGGTACCAATCGATCCGGAATGACCTGATTAGTGGGGGTAGATGCAACTTCAGAGTCTCTACGACCTTCAGAAGGAAAGTTAAGAAATAAAATGTGAAAAAAATAAAAATTGCCATGAGCGGGATTTGAACACTCAACCTTGTGTTCCAAAGGCGGGCGCACTACCACTGCACCACCGCTCCAGCTGAAAACGCATTTTTCAGAAATGGCACTTCCCAAGGTCCTGGAGCCTCGATGTTGGTACCAATCGATCCGGAATGACCTGATTAGTGGGGGTAGATGCAACTTTTAAGTCTCTACGACCTTCAGAGAAAAAGTTATTAGCCGAGATAAATTTGCTTTTTTTAGCACTTTGAGCACTTTTCCTAAATGGCACTTCCCAAGGTCCTAGAGCCTCGGGGTTGGTACCAATCGATCCGGAATGACCTGATTAGTGGGGGTAGATGCAACTTTTAAGTCTCTACGACCTTCAGAGAAAAAGTTATTAGCCGAGATAAATTTGCTTTTTTTAGCACTTTGAGCACTTTTCCTAAATGGCACTTCCCAAGGTCCTAGAGCCTCGGGGTTGGTACCAATCGATCCGGAATGACCTGATTAGTGGGGGTAGATGCAACTTCCGAGTCTCTACGACCTTCAGAGAAAAAGTTATTAGCCGAGATAAATTTGCTTTTTTTAGCACTTTGAGCACTTTTCCTAAATGGCACTTCCCAAGGTCCTAGAGCCTCGGGCTTGGTACCAATCGATCCGGAATGACCTGATTAGTGGGGGTAGATGCAACTTCCGAGTCTCTACGACCTTCAGAGAAAAAGTTATTAGCCGAGATAAATTTGCTTTTTTTAGCACTTTGAGCACTTTTCCTAAATGGCACTTCCCAAGGTCCTAGAGCCTCGGGCTTGGTACCAATCGATCCGGAATGACCTGATTAGTGGGGGTAGATGCAACTTCCGAGTCTCTACGACCTTCAGAAGGAAAGTTAAGAAATAAAATGTGAAAAAAATAAAAATTGCCATGAGCGGGAATTTAAACACTCAACCTTGTGTTCCAAAGGCGGGCGCACTACCACTGCACCACCGCTCCTCCTGAAAACGCATTTTTCAGAAATGGCACTTCCCAAGGTCCTAGAGCCTCGTGGTTGGTACCAATCGATCCGGAATGACCTGATTAGTGGGGGTAGATGCAACTTTTAAGTCTCTACGACCTTCAGAGAAAAAGTTATTAGCCGAGATAAATTTGCTTTTTTTTAGCACTTTGAGCACTTTTCCTAAATGGCACTTCCCAAGGTCCTAGAGCCTCGGGGTTGGTACCAATCGATCCGGAATGACCTGATTAGTGGGGGTAGATGCAACTTCCGAGTCTCTACGACCTTCAGAAGGAAAGTTAAGAAATAAAATGTGAAAAAAATAAAAATTGCCATGAGCGGGAATTTAAACACTCAACCTTGTGTTCCAAAGGCGGGCGCACTACCACTGCACCACCGCTCCTCCTGAAAACGCATTTTTCAGAAATGGCACTTCCCAAGGTCCTAGAGCCTCGTGGTTGGTACCAATCGATCCGGAATGACCTGATTAGTGGGGGTAGATGCAACTTTTAAGTCTCTACGACCTTCAGAGAAAAAGTTATTAGCCGAGATAAATTTGCTTTTTTTTAGCACTTTGAGCACTTTTCCTAAATGGCACTTCCCAAGGTCCTAGAGCCTCGGGGTTGGTACCAATCGATCCGGAATGACCTGATTAGTGGGGGTAGATGCAACTTCCGAGTCTCTACGACCTTCAGAAGGAAAGTTAAGAAATAAAATGTGAAAAAAATAAAAATTGCCATGAGCGGGATTTGAACACTCAACCTTGTGTTCCAAAGGCGGGCGCACTACCACTGCACCACCGCTCCAGCTGAAAACGCATTTTTCAGAAATGGCACTTCCCAAGGTCCTAGAGCCTCGGGGTTGGTACCAATCGATCCGGAATGACCTGATTAGTGGGGGTAGATGCAACTTCCGAGTCTCTACGACCTTCAGAGAAAAAGTTATTAGCCGAGATAAATTTGCTTTTTTTAGCACTTTGAGCACTTTTCCTAAATGGCACTTCCCAAGGTCCTAGAGCCTCGGGGTTGGTACCAATCGATCCGGAATGACCTGATTAGTGGGGGTAGATGCAACTTCCGAGTCTCTACGACCTTCAGAGAAAAAGTTATTAGCCGAGATAAATTTGCTTTTTTTAGCACTTTGAGCACTTTTCCTAAATGGCACTTCCCAAGGTCCTAGAGCCTCGGGGTTGGTACCAATCGATCCGGAATGACCTGATTAGTGGGGGTAGATGCAACTTTTAAGTCTCTACGACCTTCAGAGAAAAAGTTATTAGCCGAGATAAATTTGCTTTTTTTAGCACTTTGAGCACTTTTCCTAAATGGCACTTCCCAAGGTCCTAGAGCCTCGGGGTTGGTACCAATCGATCCGGAATGACCTGATTAGTGGGGGTAGATGCAACTTTTAAGTCTCTACGACCTTCAGAGAAAAAGTTATTAGCCGAGATAAATTTGCTTTTTTTAGCACTTTGAGCACTTTTCCTAAATGGCACTTCCCAAGGTCCTAGAGCCTCGGGGTTGGTACCAATCGATCCGGAATGACCTGATTAGTGGGGGTAGATGCAACTTCCGAGTCTCTACGACCTTCAGAGAAAAAGTTATTAGCCGAGATAAATTTGCTTTTTTTAGCACTTTGAGCACTTTTCCTAAATGGCACTTCCCAAGGTCCTAGAGCCTCGGGCTTGGTACCAATCGATCCGGAATGACCTGATTAGTGGGGGTAGATGCAACTTCCGAGTCTCTACGACCTTCAGAGAAAAAGTTATTAGCCGAGATAAATTTGCTTTTTTTAGCACTTTGAGCACTTTTCCTAAATGGCACTTCCCAAGGTCCTAGAGCCTCGGGCTTGGTACCAATCGATCCGGAATGACCTGATTAGTGGGGGTAGATGCAACTTCCGAGTCTCTACGACCTTCAGAAGGAAAGTTAAGAAATAAAATGTGAAAAAAATAAAAATTGCCATGAGCGGGAATTTAAACACTCAACCTTGTGTTCCAAAGGCGGGCGCACTACCACTGCACCACCGCTCCTCCTGAAAACGCATTTTTCAGAAATGGCACTTCCCAAGGTCCTAGAGCCTCGTGGTTGGTACCAATCGATCCGGAATGACCTGATTAGTGGGGGTAGATGCAACTTTTAAGTCTCTACGACCTTCAGAGAAAAAGTTATTAGCCGAGATAAATTTGCTTTTTTTTAGCACTTTGAGCACTTTTCAGAAATGGCACTTCCCAAGGTCCTAGAGCCTCGGGGTTGGTACCAATCGATCCGGAATGACCTGATTAGTGGGGGTAGATGCAACTTCCGAGTCTCTACGACCTTCAGAGAAAAAGTTATTAGCCGAGATAAATTTGCTTTTTTTAGCACTTTGAGCACTTTTCCTAAATGGCACTTCCCAAGGTCCTAGAGCCTCGTGGTTGGTACCAATCGATCCGGAATGACCTGATTAGTGGGGGTAGATGCAACTTCCGAGTCTCTACGACCTTCAGAGAAAAAGTTATTAGCCGAGATAAATTTGCTTTTTTTAGCACTTTGAGCACTTTTCCTAAATGGCACTTCCCAAGGTCCTAGAGCCTCGGGGTTGGTACCAATCGATCCGGAATGACCTGATTAGTGGGGGTAGATGCAACTTTTAAGTCTCTACGACCTTCAGAGAAAAAGTTATTAGCCGAGATAAATTTGCTTTTTTTTAGCACTTTGAGCACTTTTCCTAAATGGCACTTCCCAAGGTCCTAGAGCCTCGGGGTTGGTACCAATCGATCCGGAATGACCTGATTAGTGGGGGTAGATGCAACTTTTAAGTCTCTACGACCTTCAGAGAAAAAGTTATTAGCCGAGATAAATTTGCTTTTTTTAGCACTTTGAGCACTTTTCCTAAATGGCACTTCCCAAGGTCCTAGAGCCTCGGGGTTGGTACCAATCGATCCGGAATGACCTGATTAGTGGGGGTAGATGCAACTTCCGAGTCTCTACGACCTTCAGAGAAAAAGTTATTAGCCGAGATAAATTTGCTTTTTTTAGCACTTTGAGCACTTTTCCTAAATGGCACTTCCCAAGGTCCTAGAGCCTCGGGCTTGGTACCAATCGATCCGGAATGACCTGATTAGTGGGGGTAGATGCAACTTCCGAGTCTCTACGACCTTCAGAGAAAAAGTTATTAGCCGAGATAAATTTGCTTTTTTTAGCACTTTGAGCACTTTTCCTAAATGGCACTTCCCAAGGTCCTAGAGCCTCGGGGTTGGTACCAATCGATCCGGAATGACCTGATTAGTGGGGGTAGATGCAACTTTTAAGTCTCTACGACCTTCAGAGAAAAAGTTATTAGCCGAGATAAATTTGCTTTTTTTAGCACTTTGAGCACTTTTCCTAAATGGCACTTCCCAAGGTCCTAGAGAAAAAGTTATTAGCCGAGATAAATTTGCTTTTTTTAGCACTTTGAGCACTTTTCCTAAATGGCACTTCCCAAGGTCCTAGAGCCTCGGGCTTGGTACCAATCGATCCGGAATGACCTGATTAGTGGGGGTAGATGCAACTTCCGAGTCTCTACGACCTTCAGAAGGAAAGTTAAGAAATAAAATGTGAAAAAAATAAAAATTGCCATGAGCGGGAATTTAAACACTCAACCTTGTGTTCCAAAGGCGGGCGCACTACCACTGCACCACCGCTCCTCCTGAAAACGCATTTTTCAGAAATGGCACTTCCCAAGGTCCTAGAGCCTCGTGGTTGGTACCAATCGATCCGGAATGACCTGATTAGTGGGGGTAGATGCAACTTTTAAGTCTCTACGACCTTCAGAGAAAAAGTTATTAGCCGAGATAAATTTGCTTTTTTTTAGCACTTTGAGCACTTTTCCTAAATGGCACTTCCCAAGGTCCTAGAGCCTCGGGGTTGGTACCAATCGATCCGGAATGACCTGATTAGTGGGGGTAGATGCAACTTCCGAGTCTCTACGACCTTCAGAAGGAAAGTTAAGAAATAAAATGTGAAAAAAATAAAAATTGCCATGAGCGGGATTTGAACACTCAACCTTGTGTTCCAAAGGCGGGCGCACTACCACTGCACCACCGCTCCAGCTGAAAACGCATTTTTCAGAAATGGCACTTCCCAAGGTCCTAGAGCCTCGGGGTTGGTACCAATCGATCCGGAATGACCTGATTAGTGGGGGTAGATGCAACTTCCGAGTCTCTACGACCTTCAGAGAAAAAGTTATTAGCCGAGATAAATTTGCTTTTTTTAGCACTTTGAGCACTTTTCCTAAATGGCACTTCCCAAGGTCCTAGAGCCTCGTGGTTGGTACCAATCGATCCGGAATGACCTGATTAGTGGGGGTAGATGCAACTTTTAAGTCTCTACGACCTTCAGAGAAAAAGTTATTAGCCGAGATAAATTTGCTTTTTTTAGCACTTTGAGCACTTTTCCTAAATGGCACTTCCCAAGGTCCTAGAGCCTCGGGGTTGGTACCAATCGATCCGGAATGACCTGATTAGTGGGGGTAGATGCAACTTCCGAGTCTCTACGACCTTCAGAGAAAAAGTTATTAGCCGAGATAAATTTGCTTTTTTTAGCACTTTGAGCACTTTTCCTAAATGGCACTTCCCAAGGTCCTAGAGCCTCGGGGTTGGTACCAATCGATCCGGAATGACCTGATTAGTGGGGGTAGATGCAACTTTTAAGTCTCTACGACCTTCAGAGAAAAAGTTATTAGCCGAGATAAATTTGCTTTTTTTAGCACTTTGAGCACTTTTCCTAAATGGCACTTCCCAAGGTCCTAGAGCCTCGGGGTTGGTACCAATCGATCCGGAATGACCTGATTAGTGGGGGTAGATGCAACTTCCGAGTCTCTACGACCTTCAGAAGGAAAGTTAAGAAATAAAATGTGAAAAAAATAAAAATTGCCATGAGCGGGAATTTAAACACTCAACCTTGTGTTCCAAAGGCGGGCGCACTACCACTGCACCACCGCTCCTCCTGAAAACGCATTTTTCAGAAATGGCACTTCCCAAGGTCCTAGAGCCTCGTGGTTGGTACCAATCGATCCGGAATGACCTGATTAGTGGGGGTAGATGCAACTTTTAAGTCTCTACGACCTTCAGAGAAAAAGTTATTAGCCGAGATAAATTTGCTTTTTTTTAGCACTTTGAGCACTTTTCCTAAATGGCACTTCCCAAGGTCCTAGAGCCTCGGGGTTGGTACCAATCGATCCGGAATGACCTGATTAGTGGGGGTAGATGCAACTTCCGAGTCTCTACGACCTTCAGAAGGAAAGTTAAGAAATAAAATGTGAAAAAAATAAAAATTGCCATGAGCGGGATTTGAACACTCAACCTTGTGTTCCAAAGGCGGGCGCACTACCACTGCACCACCGCTCCAGCTGAAAACGCATTTTTCAGAAATGGCACTTCCCAAGGTCCTAGAGCCTCGGGGTTGGTACCAATCGATCCGGAATGACCTGATTAGTGGGGGTAGATGCAACTTCCGAGTCTCTACGACCTTCAGAGAAAAAGTTATTAGCCGAGATAAATTTGCTTTTTTTAGCACTTTGAGCACTTTTCCTAAATGGCACTTCCCAAGGTCCTAGAGCCTCGGGGTTGGTACCAATCGATCCGGAATGACCTGATTAGTGGGGGTAGATGCAACTTCCGAGTCTCTACGACCTTCAGAGAAAAAGTTATTAGCCGAGATAAATTTGCTTTTTTTAGCACTTTGAGCACTTTTCCTAAATGGCACTTCCCAAGGTCCTAGAGCCTCGGGGTTGGTACCAATCGATCCGGAATGACCTGATTAGTGGGGGTAGATGCAACTTTTAAGTCTCTACGACCTTCAGAGAAAAAGTTATTAGCCGAGATAAATTTGCTTTTTTTAGCACTTTGAGCACTTTTCCTAAATGGCACTTCCCAAGGTCCTAGAGCCTCGGGGTTGGTACCAATCGATCCGGAATGACCTGATTAGTGGGGGTAGATGCAACTTTTAAGTCTCTACGACCTTCAGAGAAAAAGTTATTAGCCGAGATAAATTTGCTTTTTTTAGCACTTTGAGCACTTTTCCTAAATGGCACTTCCCAAGGTCCTAGAGAAAAAGTTATTAGCCGAGATAAATTTGCTTTTTTTAGCACTTTGAGCACTTTTCCTAAATGGCACTTCCCAAGGTCCTAGAGCCTCGGGCTTGGTACCAATCGATCCGGAATGACCTGATTAGTGGGGGTAGATGCAACTTCCGAGTCTCTACGACCTTCAGAAGGAAAGTTAAGAAATAAAATGTGAAAAAAATAAAAATTGCCATGAGCGGGAATTTAAACACTCAACCTTGTGTTCCAAAGGCGGGCGCACTACCACTGCACCACCGCTCCTCCTGAAAACGCATTTTTCAGAAATGGCACTTCCCAAGGTCCTAGAGCCTCGTGGTTGGTACCAATCGATCCGGAATGACCTGATTAGTGGGGGTAGATGCAACTTTTAAGTCTCTACGACCTTCAGAGAAAAAGTTATTAGCCGAGATAAATTTGCTTTTTTTTAGCACTTTGAGCACTTTTCCTAAATGGCACTTCCCAAGGTCCTAGAGCCTCGGGGTTGGTACCAATCGATCCGGAATGACCTGATTAGTGGGGGTAGATGCAACTTCCGAGTCTCTACGACCTTCAGAAGGAAAGTTAAGAAATAAAATGTGAAAAAAATAAAAATTGCCATGAGCGGGATTTGAACACTCAACCTTGTGTTCCAAAGGCGGGCGCACTACCACTGCACCACCGCTCCAGCTGAAAACGCATTTTTCAGAAATGGCACTTCCCAAGGTCCTAGAGCCTCGGGGTTGGTACCAATCGATCCGGAATGACCTGATTAGTGGGGGTAGATGCAACTTCCGAGTCTCTACGACCTTCAGAGAAAAAGTTATTAGCCGAGATAAATTTGCTTTTTTTAGCACTTTGAGCACTTTTCCTAAATGGCACTTCCCAAGGTCCTAGAGCCTCGGGGTTGGTACCAATCGATCCGGAATGACCTGATTAGTGGGGGTAGATGCAACTTCCGAGTCTCTACGACCTTCAGAGAAAAAGTTATTAGCCGAGATAAATTTGCTTTTTTTAGCACTTTGAGCACTTTTCCTAAATGGCACTTCCCAAGGTCCTAGAGCCTCGGGGTTGGTACCAATCGATCCGGAATGACCTGATTAGTGGGGGTAGATGCAACTTTTAAGTCTCTACGACCTTCAGAGAAAAAGTTATTAGCCGAGATAAATTTGCTTTTTTTAGCACTTTGAGCACTTTTCCTAAATGGCACTTCCCAAGGTCCTAGAGCCTCGGGGTTGGTACCAATCGATCCGGAATGACCTGATTAGTGGGGGTAGATGCAACTTTTAAGTCTCTACGACCTTCAGAGAAAAAGTTATTAGCCGAGATAAATTTGCTTTTTTTAGCACTTTGAGCACTTTTCCTAAATGGCACTTCCCAAGGTCCTAGAGAAAAAGTTATTAGCCGAGATAAATTTGCTTTTTTTAGCACTTTGAGCACTTTTCCTAAATGGCACTTCCCAAGGTCCTAGAGCCTCGGGCTTGGTACCAATCGATCCGGAATGACCTGATTAGTGGGGGTAGATGCAACTTCCGAGTCTCTACGACCTTCAGAAGGAAAGTTAAGAAATAAAATGTGAAAAAAATAAAAATTGCCATGAGCGGGAATTTAAACACTCAACCTTGTGTTCCAAAGGCGGGCGCACTACCACTGCACCACCGCTCCTCCTGAAAACGCATTTTTCAGAAATGGCACTTCCCAAGGTCCTAGAGCCTCGTGGTTGGTACCAATCGATCCGGAATGACCTGATTAGTGGGGGTAGATGCAACTTTTAAGTCTCTACGACCTTCAGAGAAAAAGTTATTAGCCGAGATAAATTTGCTTTTTTTTAGCACTTTGAGCACTTTTCCTAAATGGCACTTCCCAAGGTCCTAGAGCCTCGGGGTTGGTACCAATCGATCCGGAATGACCTGATTAGTGGGGGTAGATGCAACTTCCGAGTCTCTACGACCTTCAGAAGGAAAGTTAAGAAATAAAATGTGAAAAAAATAAAAATTGCCATGAGCGGGATTTGAACACTCAACCTTGTGTTCCAAAGGCGGGCGCACTACCACTGCACCACCGCTCCAGCTGAAAACGCATTTTTCAGAAATGGCACTTCCCAAGGTCCTAGAGCCTCGGGGTTGGTACCAATCGATCCGGAATGACCTGATTAGTGGGGGTAGATGCAACTTCCGAGTCTCTACGACCTTCAGAGAAAAAGTTATTAGCCGAGATAAATTTGCTTTTTTTAGCACTTTGAGCACTTTTCCTAAATGGCACTTCCCAAGGTCCTAGAGCCTCGTGGTTGGTACCAATCGATCCGGAATGACCTGATTAGTGGGGGTAGATGCAACTTTTAAGTCTCTACGACCTTCAGAGAAAAAGTTATTAGCCGAGATAAATTTGCTTTTTTTAGCACTTTGAGCACTTTTCCTAAATGGCACTTCCCAAGGTCCTAGAGCCTCGGGGTTGGTACCAATCGATCCGGAATGACCTGATTAGTGGGGGTAGATGCAACTTCCGAGTCTCTACGACCTTCAGAGAAAAAGTTATTAGCCGAGATAAATTTGCTTTTTTTAGCACTTTGAGCACTTTTCCTAAATGGCACTTCCCAAGGTCCTAGAGCCTCGGGGTTGGTACCAATCGATCCGGAATGACCTGATTAGTGGGGGTAGATGCAACTTTTAAGTCTCTACGACCTTCAGAGAAAAAGTTATTAGCCGAGATAAATTTGCTTTTTTTAGCACTTTGAGCACTTTTCCTAAATGGCACTTCCCAAGGTCCTAGAGCCTCGGGGTTGGTACCAATCGATCCGGAATGACCTGATTAGTGGGGGTAGATGCAACTTTTAAGTCTCTACGACCTTCAGAGAAAAAGTTATTAGCCGAGATAAATTTGCTTTTTTTAGCACTTTGAGCACTTTTCCTAAATGGCACTTCCCAAGGTCCTAGAGCCTCGGGGTTGGTACCAATCGATCCGGAATGACCTGATTAGTGGGGGTAGATGCAACTTCCGAGTCTCTACGACCTTCAGAAGGAAAGTTAAGAAATAAAATGTGAAAAAAATAAAAATTGCCATGAGCGGGATTTGAACACTCAACCTTGTGTTCCAAAGGCGGGCGCACTACCACTGCACCACCGCTCCAGCTGAAAACGCATTTTTCAGAAATGGCACTTCCCAAGGTCCTAGAGCCTCGGGGTTGGTACCAATCGATCCGGAATGACCTGATTAGTGGGGGTAGATGCAACTTCCGAGTCTCTACGACCTTCAGAGAAAAAGTTATTAGCCGAGATAAATTTGCTTTTTTTAGCACTTTGAGCACTTTTCCTAAATGGCACTTCCCAAGGTCCTAGAGCCTCGGGGTTGGTACCAATCGATCCGGAATGACCTGATTAGTGGGGGTAGATGCAACTTTTAAGTCTCTACGACCTTCAGAGAAAAAGTTATTAGCCGAGATAAATTTGCTTTTTTTAACACTTTGAGCACTTTTCCTAAATGGCACTACCCAAGGTCCTAGAGCCTCGGGGTTGGTACCAATCGATCCGGAATGACCTGATTAGTGGGGGTAGATGCAACTTCCGAGTCTCTACGACCTTCAGAAGGAAAGTTAAGAAATAAAATGTGAAAAAAATAAAAATTGCCATGAGCGGGATTTGAACACTCAACCTTGTGTTCCAAAGGCGGGCGCACTACCACTGCACCACCGCTCCAGCTGAAAACGCATTTTTCAGAAATGGCACTTCCCAAGGTCCTAGAGCCTCGGGGTTGGTACCAATCGATCCGGAATGACCTGATTAGTGGGGGTAGATGCAACTTCCGAGTCTCTACGACCTTCAGAGAAAAAGTTATTAGCCGAGATAAATTTGCTTTTTTTAGCACTTTGAGCACTTTTCCTAAATGGCACTTCCCAAGGTCCTAGAGCCTCGGGGTTGGTACCAATCGATCCATAATGACCTGATTAGTGGGGGTAGATGCAACTTTTAAGTCTCTACGACCTTCAGAGAAAAAGTTATTAGCCGAGATAAATTTGCTTTTTTTAGCACTTTGAGCACTTTTCCTAAATGGCACTTCCCAAGGTCCTAGAGCCTCGGGGTTGGTACCAATCGATCCGGAATGACCTGATTAGTGGGGGTAGATGCAACTTCCGAGTCTCTACGACCTTCAGAAGGAAAGTTAAGAAATAAAATGTGAAAAAAATAAAAATTGCCATGAGCGGGATTTGAACACTCAACCTTGTGTTCCAAAGGCGGGCGCACTACCACTGCACCACCGCTCCAGCTGAAAACGCATTTTTCAGAAATGGCACTTCCCAAGGTCCTAGAGCCTCGGGGTTGGTACCAATCGATCCGGAATGACCTGATTAGTGGGGGTAGATGCAACTTTTAAGTCTCTACGACCTTCAGAGAAAAAGTTATTAGCCGAGATAAATTTGCTTTTTTTAGCACTTTGAGCACTTTTCCTAAATGGCACTTCCCAAGGTCCTAGAGCCTCGGGGTTGGTACCAATCGATCCGGAATGACCTGATTAGTGGGGGTAGATGCAACTTCCGAGTCTCTACGACCTTCAGAGAAAAAGTTATTAGCCGAGATAAATTTGCTTTTTTTAGCACTTTGAGCACTTTTCCTAAATGGCACTTCCCAAGGTCCTAGAGCCTCGGGCTTGGTACCAATCGATCCGGAATGACCTGATTAGTGGGGGTAGATGCAACTTCCGAGTCTCTACGACCTTCAGAGAAAAAGTTATTAGCCGAGATAAATTTGCTTTTTTTAGCACTTTGAGCACTTTTCCTAAATGGCACTTCCCAAGGTCCTAGAGCCTCGGGCTTGGTACCAATCGATCCGGAATGACCTGATTAGTGGGGGTAGATGCAACTTCCGAGTCTCTACGACCTTCAGAAGGAAAGTTAAGAAATAAAATGTGAAAAAAATAAAAATTGCCATGAGCGGGAATTTAAACACTCAACCTTGTGTTCCAAAGGCGGGCGCACTACCACTGCACCACCGCTCCTCCTGAAAACGCATTTTTCAGAAATGGCACTTCCCAAGGTCCTAGAGCCTCGTGGTTGGTACCAATCGATCCGGAATGACCTGATTAGTGGGGGTAGATGCAACTTTTAAGTCTCTACGACCTTCAGAGAAAAAGTTATTAGCCGAGATAAATTTGCTTTTTTTTAGCACTTTGAGCACTTTTCCTAAATGGCACTTCCCAAGGTCCTAGAGCCTCGGGGTTGGTACCAATCGATCCGGAATGACCTGATTAGTGGGGGTAGATGCAACTTCCGAGTCTCTACGACCTTCAGAAGGAAAGTTAAGAAATAAAATGTGAAAAAAATAAAAATTGCCATGAGCGGGATTTGAACACTCAACCTTGTGTTCCAAAGGCGGGCGCACTACCACTGCACCACCGCTCCAGCTGAAAACGCATTTTTCAGAAATGGCACTTCCCAAGGTCCTAGAGCCTCGGGGTTGGTACCAATCGATCCGGAATGACCTGATTAGTGGGGGTAGATGCAACTTCCGAGTCTCTACGACCTTCAGAGAAAAAGTTATTAGCCGAGATAAATTTGCTTTTTTTAGCACTTTGAGCACTTTTCCTAAATGGCACTTCCCAAGGTCCTAGAGCCTCGTGGTTGGTACCAATCGATCCGGAATGACCTGATTAGTGGGGGTAGATGCAACTTTTAAGTCTCTACGACCTTCAGAGAAAAAGTTATTAGCCGAGATAAATTTGCTTTTTTTTAGCACTTTGAGCACTTTTCCTAAATGGCACTTCCCAAGGTCCTAGAGCCTCGGGGTTGGTACCAATCGATCCGGAATGACCTGATTAGTGGGGGTAGATGCAACTTCCGAGTCTCTACGACCTTCAGAAGGAAAGTTAAGAAATAAAATGTGAAAAAAATAAAAATTGCCATGAGCGGGAATTTAAACACTCAACCTTGTGTTCCAAAGGCGGGCGCACTACCACTGCACCACCGCTCCTCCTGAAAACGCATTTTTCAGAAATGGCACTTCCCAAGGTCCTAGAGCCTCGTGGTTGGTACCAATCGATCCGGAATGACCTGATTAGTGGGGGTAGATGCAACTTTTAAGTCTCTACGACCTTCAGAGAAAAAGTTATTAGCCGAGATAAATTTGCTTTTTTTTAGCACTTTGAGCACTTTTCCTAAATGGCACTTCCCAAGGTCCTAGAGCCTCGGGGTTGGTACCAATCGATCCGGAATGACCTGATTAGTGGGGGTAGATGCAACTTCCGAGTCTCTACGACCTTCAGAAGGAAAGTTAAGAAATAAAATGTGAAAAAAATAAAAATTGCCATGAGCGGGATTTGAACACTCAACCTTGTGTTCCAAAGGCGGGCGCACTACCACTGCACCACCGCTCCAGCTGAAAACGCATTTTTCAGAAATGGCACTTCCCAAGGTCCTAGAGCCTCGGGGTTGGTACCAATCGATCCGGAATGACCTGATTAGTGGGGGTAGATGCAACTTCCGAGTCTCTACGACCTTCAGAGAAAAAGTTATTAGCCGAGATAAATTTGCTTTTTTTAGCACTTTGAGCACTTTTCCTAAATGGCACTTCCCAAGGTCCTAGAGCCTCGGGGTTGGTACCAATCGATCCGGAATGACCTGATTAGTGGGGGTAGATGCAACTTCCGAGTCTCTACGACCTTCAGAGAAAAAGTTATTAGCCGAGATAAATTTGCTTTTTTTAGCACTTTGAGCACTTTTCCTAAATGGCACTTCCCAAGGTCCTAGAGCCTCGGGGTTGGTACCAATCGATCCGGAATGACCTGATTAGTGGGGGTAGATGCAACTTTTAAGTCTCTACGACCTTCAGAGAAAAAGTTATTAGCCGAGATAAATTTGCTTTTTTTAGCACTTTGAGCACTTTTCCTAAATGGCACTTCCCAAGGTCCTAGAGCCTCGGGGTTGGTACCAATCGATCCGGAATGACCTGATTAGTGGGGGTAGATGCAACTTTTAAGTCTCTACGACCTTCAGAGAAAAAGTTATTAGCCGAGATAAATTTGCTTTTTTTAGCACTTTGAGCACTTTTCCTAAATGGCACTTCCCAAGGTCCTAGAGCCTCGGGGTTGGTACCAATCGATCCGGAATGACCTGATTAGTGGGGGTAGATGCAACTTCCGAGTCTCTACGACCTTCAGAGAAAAAGTTATTAGCCGAGATAAATTTGCTTTTTTTAGCACTTTGAGCACTTTTCCTAAATGGCACTTCCCAAGGTCCTAGAGCCTCGGGCTTGGTACCAATCGATCCGGAATGACCTGATTAGTGGGGGTAGATGCAACTTCCGAGTCTCTACGACCTTCAGAGAAAAAGTTATTAGCCGAGATAAATTTGCTTTTTTTAGCACTTTGAGCACTTTTCCTAAATGGCACTTCCCAAGGTCCTAGAGCCTCGGGCTTGGTACCAATCGATCCGGAATGACCTGATTAGTGGGGGTAGATGCAACTTCCGAGTCTCTACGACCTTCAGAAGGAAAGTTAAGAAATAAAATGTGAAAAAAATAAAAATTGCCATGAGCGGGAATTTAAACACTCAACCTTGTGTTCCAAAGGCGGGCGCACTACCACTGCACCACCGCTCCTCCTGAAAACGCATTTTTCAGAAATGGCACTTCCCAAGGTCCTAGAGCCTCGTGGTTGGTACCAATCGATCCGGAATGACCTGATTAGTGGGGGTAGATGCAACTTTTAAGTCTCTACGACCTTCAGAGAAAAAGTTATTAGCCGAGATAAATTTGCTTTTTTTTAGCACTTTGAGCACTTTTCCTAAATGGCACTTCCCAAGGTCCTAGAGCCTCGGGGTTGGTACCAATCGATCCGGAATGACCTGATTAGTGGGGGTAGATGCAACTTCCGAGTCTCTACGACCTTCAGAAGGAAAGTTAAGAAATAAAATGTGAAAAAAATAAAAATTGCCATGAGCGGGATTTGAACACTCAACCTTGTGTTCCAAAGGCGGGCGCACTACCACTGCACCACCGCTCCAGCTGAAAACGCATTTTTCAGAAATGGCACTTCCCAAGGTCCTAGAGCCTCGGGGTTGGTACCAATCGATCCGGAATGACCTGATTAGTGGGGGTAGATGCAACTTCCGAGTCTCTACGACCTTCAGAGAAAAAGTTATTAGCCGAGATAAATTTGCTTTTTTTAGCACTTTGAGCACTTTTCCTAAATGGCACTTCCCAAGGTCCTAGAGCCTCGTGGTTGGTACCAATCGATCCGGAATGACCTGATTAGTGGGGGTAGATGCAACTTTTAAGTCTCTACGACCTTCAGAGAAAAAGTTATTAGCCGAGATAAATTTGCTTTTTTTAGCACTTTGAGCACTTTTCCTAAATGGCACTTCCCAAGGTCCTAGAGCCTCGGGCTTGGTACCAATCGATCCGGAATGACCTGATTAGTGGGGGTAGATGCAACTTCCGAGTCTCTACGACCTTCAGAGAAAAAGTTATTAGCCGAGATAAATTTGCTTTTTTTAGCACTTTGAGCACTTTTCCTAAATGGCACTTCCCAAGGTCCTAGAGCCTCGG
This sequence comes from Cottus gobio, assembly GCA_023566465.1. Lineage (NCBI taxonomy): Eukaryota > Metazoa > Chordata > Actinopteri > Perciformes > Cottidae > Cottus > Cottus gobio. The sequence goes on along the minus strand of CM042233.1, from coordinate 21,680,087 downwards.
GCTTGGTACCAATCGATCCGGAATGACCTGATTAGTGGGGGTAGATGCAACTTCCGAGTCTCTACGACCTTCAGAAGGAAAGTTAAGAAATAAAATGTGAAAAAAATAAAAATTGCCATGAGCGGGAATTTAAACACTCAACCTTGTGTTCCAAAGGCGGGCGCACTACCACTGCACCACCGCTCCTCCTGAAAACGCATTTTTCAGAAATGGCACTTCCCAAGGTCCTAGAGCCTCGTGGTTGGTACCAATCGATCCGGAATGACCTGATTAGTGGGGGTAGATGCAACTTTTAAGTCTCTACGACCTTCAGAGAAAAAGTTATTAGCCGAGATAAATTTGCTTTTTTTTAGCACTTTGAGCACTTTTCCTAAATGGCACTTCCCAAGGTCCTAGAGCCTCGGGGTTGGTACCAATCGATCCGGAATGACCTGATTAGTGGGGGTAGATGCAACTTCCGAGTCTCTACGACCTTCAGAAGGAAAGTTAAGAAATAAAATGTGAAAAAAATAAAAATTGCCATGAGCGGGATTTGAACACTCAACCTTGTGTTCCAAAGGCGGGCGCACTACCACTGCACCACCGCTCCAGCTGAAAACGCATTTTTCAGAAATGGCACTTCCCAAGGTCCTAGAGCCTCGGGGTTGGTACCAATCGATCCGGAATGACCTGATTAGTGGGGGTAGATGCAACTTCCGAGTCTCTACGACCTTCAGAGAAAAAGTTATTAGCCGAGATAAATTTGCTTTTTTTAGCACTTTGAGCACTTTTCCTAAATGGCACTTCCCAAGGTCCTAGAGCCTCGTGGTTGGTACCAATCGATCCGGAATGACCTGATTAGTGGGGGTAGATGCAACTTTTAAGTCTCTACGACCTTCAGAGAAAAAGTTATTAGCCGAGATAAATTTGCTTTTTTTAGCACTTTGAGCACTTTTCCTAAATGGCACTTCCCAAGGTCCTAGAGCCTCGGGGTTGGTACCAATCGATCCGGAATGACCTGATTAGTGGGGGTAGATGCAACTTCCGAGTCTCTACGACCTTCAGAGAAAAAGTTATTAGCCGAGATAAATTTGCTTTTTTTAGCACTTTGAGCACTTTTCCTAAATGGCACTTCCCAAGGTCCTAGAGCCTCGGGGTTGGTACCAATCGATCCGGAATGACCTGATTAGTGGGGGTAGATGCAACTTTTAAGTCTCTACGACCTTCAGAGAAAAAGTTATTAGCCGAGATAAATTTGCTTTTTTTAGCACTTTGAGCACTTTTCCTAAATGGCACTTCCCAAGGTCCTAGAGCCTCGGGGTTGGTACCAATCGATCCGGAATGACCTGATTAGTGGGGGTAGATGCAACTTTTAAGTCTCTACGACCTTCAGAGAAAAAGTTATTAGCCGAGATAAATTTGCTTTTTTTAGCACTTTGAGCACTTTTCCTAAATGGCACTTCCCAAGGTCCTAGAGAAAAAGTTATTAGCCGAGATAAATTTGCTTTTTTTAGCACTTTGAGCACTTTTCCTAAATGGCACTTCCCAAGGTCCTAGAGCCTCGGGCTTGGTACCAATCGATCCGGAATGACCTGATTAGTGGGGGTAGATGCAACTTCCGAGTCTCTACGACCTTCAGAAGGAAAGTTAAGAAATAAAATGTGAAAAAAATAAAAATTGCCATGAGCGGGAATTTAAACACTCAACCTTGTGTTCCAAAGGCGGGCGCACTACCACTGCACCACCGCTCCTCCTGAAAACGCATTTTTCAGAAATGGCACTTCCCAAGGTCCTAGAGCCTCGTGGTTGGTACCAATCGATCCGGAATGACCTGATTAGTGGGGGTAGATGCAACTTTTAAGTCTCTACGACCTTCAGAGAAAAAGTTATTAGCCGAGATAAATTTGCTTTTTTTTAGCACTTTGAGCACTTTTCCTAAATGGCACTTCCCAAGGTCCTAGAGCCTCGGGGTTGGTACCAATCGATCCGGAATGACCTGATTAGTGGGGGTAGATGCAACTTCCGAGTCTCTACGACCTTCAGAAGGAAAGTTAAGAAATAAAATGTGAAAAAAATAAAAATTGCCATGAGCGGGATTTGAACACTCAACCTTGTGTTCCAAAGGCGGGCGCACTACCACTGCACCACCGCTCCAGCTGAAAACGCATTTTTCAGAAATGGCACTTCCCAAGGTCCTAGAGCCTCGGGGTTGGTACCAATCGATCCGGAATGACCTGATTAGTGGGGGTAGATGCAACTTCCGAGTCTCTACGACCTTCAGAGAAAAAGTTATTAGCCGAGATAAATTTGCTTTTTTTAGCACTTTGAGCACTTTTCCTAAATGGCACTTCCCAAGGTCCTAGAGCCTCGTGGTTGGTACCAATCGATCCGGAATGACCTGATTAGTGGGGGTAGATGCAACTTTTAAGTCTCTACGACCTTCAGAGAAAAAGTTATTAGCCGAGATAAATTTGCTTTTTTTAGCACTTTGAGCACTTTTCCTAAATGGCACTTCCCAAGGTCCTAGAGCCTCGGGGTTGGTACCAATCGATCCGGAATGACCTGATTAGTGGGGGTAGATGCAACTTCCGAGTCTCTACGACCTTCAGAGAAAAAGTTATTAGCCGAGATAAATTTGCTTTTTTTAGCACTTTGAGCACTTTTCCTAAATGGCACTTCCCAAGGTCCTAGAGCCTCGGGGTTGGTACCAATCGATCCGGAATGACCTGATTAGTGGGGGTAGATGCAACTTTTAAGTCTCTACGACCTTCAGAGAAAAAGTTATTAGCCGAGATAAATTTGCTTTTTTTAGCACTTTGAGCACTTTTCCTAAATGGCACTTCCCAAGGTCCTAGAGCCTCGGGGTTGGTACCAATCGATCCGGAATGACCTGATTAGTGGGGGTAGATGCAACTTTTAAGTCTCTACGACCTTCAGAGAAAAAGTTATTAGCCGAGATAAATTTGCTTTTTTTAGCACTTTGAGCACTTTTCCTAAATGGCACTTCCCAAGGTCCTAGAGAAAAAGTTATTAGCCGAGATAAATTTGCTTTTTTTAGCACTTTGAGCACTTTTCCTAAATGGCACTTCCCAAGGTCCTAGAGCCTCGGGCTTGGTACCAATCGATCCGGAATGACCTGATTAGTGGGGGTAGATGCAACTTCCGAGTCTCTACGACCTTCAGAAGGAAAGTTAAGAAATAAAATGTGAAAAAAATAAAAATTGCCATGAGCGGGAATTTAAACACTCAACCTTGTGTTCCAAAGGCGGGCGCACTACCACTGCACCACCGCTCCTCCTGAAAACGCATTTTTCAGAAATGGCACTTCCCAAGGTCCTAGAGCCTCGTGGTTGGTACCAATCGATCCGGAATGACCTGATTAGTGGGGGTAGATGCAACTTTTAAGTCTCTACGACCTTCAGAGAAAAAGTTATTAGCCGAGATAAATTTGCTTTTTTTTAGCACTTTGAGCACTTTTCCTAAATGGCACTTCCCAAGGTCCTAGAGCCTCGGGGTTGGTACCAATCGATCCGGAATGACCTGATTAGTGGGGGTAGATGCAACTTCCGAGTCTCTACGACCTTCAGAAGGAAAGTTAAGAAATAAAATGTGAAAAAAATAAAAATTGCCATGAGCGGGATTTGAACACTCAACCTTGTGTTCCAAAGGCGGGCGCACTACCACTGCACCACCGCTCCAGCTGAAAACGCATTTTTCAGAAATGGCACTTCCCAAGGTCCTAGAGCCTCGGGGTTGGTACCAATCGATCCGGAATGACCTGATTAGTGGGGGTAGATGCAACTTCCGAGTCTCTACGACCTTCAGAGAAAAAGTTATTAGCCGAGATAAATTTGCTTTTTTTAGCACTTTGAGCACTTTTCCTAAATGGCACTTCCCAAGGTCCTAGAGCCTCGTGGTTGGTACCAATCGATCCGGAATGACCTGATTAGTGGGGGTAGATGCAACTTTTAAGTCTCTACGACCTTCAGAGAAAAAGTTATTAGCCGAGATAAATTTGCTTTTTTTAGCACTTTGAGCACTTTTCCTAAATGGCACTTCCCAAGGTCCTAGAGCCTCGGGGTTGGTACCAATCGATCCGGAATGACCTGATTAGTGGGGGTAGATGCAACTTCCGAGTCTCTACGACCTTCAGAGAAAAAGTTATTAGCCGAGATAAATTTGCTTTTTTTAGCACTTTGAGCACTTTTCCTAAATGGCACTTCCCAAGGTCCTAGAGCCTCGGGGTTGGTACCAATCGATCCGGAATGACCTGATTAGTGGGGGTAGATGCAACTTTTAAGTCTCTACGACCTTCAGAGAAAAAGTTATTAGCCGAGATAAATTTGCTTTTTTTAGCACTTTGAGCACTTTTCCTAAATGGCACTTCCCAAGGTCCTAGAGCCTCGGGGTTGGTACCAATCGATCCGGAATGACCTGATTAGTGGGGGTAGATGCAACTTTTAAGTCTCTACGACCTTCAGAGAAAAAGTTATTAGCCGAGATAAATTTGCTTTTTTTAGCACTTTGAGCACTTTTCCTAAATGGCACTTCCCAAGGTCCTAGAGCCTCGGGGTTGGTACCAATCGATCCGGAATGACCTGATTAGTGGGGGTAGATGCAACTTCCGAGTCTCTACGACCTTCAGAAGGAAAGTTAAGAAATAAAATGTGAAAAAAATAAAAATTGCCATGAGCGGGATTTGAACACTCAACCTTGTGTTCCAAAGGCGGGCGCACTACCACTGCACCACCGCTCCAGCTGAAAACGCATTTTTCAGAAATGGCACTTCCCAAGGTCCTAGAGCCTCGGGGTTGGTACCAATCGATCCGGAATGACCTGATTAGTGGGGGTAGATGCAACTTCCGAGTCTCTACGACCTTCAGAGAAAAAGTTATTAGCCGAGATAAATTTGCTTTTTTTAGCACTTTGAGCACTTTTCCTAAATGGCACTTCCCAAGGTCCTAGAGCCTCGGGGTTGGTACCAATCGATCCATAATGACCTGATTAGTGGGGGTAGATGCAACTTTTAAGTCTCTACGACCTTCAGAGAAAAAGTTATTAGCCGAGATAAATTTGCTTTTTTTAGCACTTTGAGCACTTTTCCTAAATGGCACTTCCCAAGGTCCTAGAGCCTCGGGGTTGGTACCAATCGATCCGGAATGACCTGATTAGTGGGGGTAGATGCAACTTCCGAGTCTCTACGACCTTCAGAAGGAAAGTTAAGAAATAAAATGTGAAAAAAATAAAAATTGCCATGAGCGGGATTTGAACACTCAACCTTGTGTTCCAAAGGCGGGCGCACTACCACTGCACCACCGCTCCAGCTGAAAACGCATTTTTCAGAAATGGCACTTCCCAAGGTCCTAGAGCCTCGGGGTTGGTACCAATCGATCCGGAATGACCTGATTAGTGGGGGTAGATGCAACTTTTAAGTCTCTACGACCTTCAGAGAAAAAGTTATTAGCCGAGATAAATTTGCTTTTTTTAGCACTTTGAGCACTTTTCCTAAATGGCACTTCCCAAGGTCCTAGAGCCTCGGGGTTGGTACCAATCGATCCGGAATGACCTGATTAGTGGGGGTAGATGCAACTTCCGAGTCTCTACGACCTTCAGAGAAAAAGTTATTAGCCGAGATAAATTTGCTTTTTTTAGCACTTTGAGCACTTTTCCTAAATGGCACTTCCCAAGGTCCTAGAGCCTCGGGCTTGGTACCAATCGATCCGGAATGACCTGATTAGTGGGGGTAGATGCAACTTCCGAGTCTCTACGACCTTCAGAGAAAAAGTTATTAGCCGAGATAAATTTGCTTTTTTTAGCACTTTGAGCACTTTTCCTAAATGGCACTTCCCAAGGTCCTAGAGCCTCGGGCTTGGTACCAATCGATCCGGAATGACCTGATTAGTGGGGGTAGATGCAACTTCCGAGTCTCTACGACCTTCAGAAGGAAAGTTAAGAAATAAAATGTGAAAAAAATAAAAATTGCCATGAGCGGGAATTTAAACACTCAACCTTGTGTTCCAAAGGCGGGCGCACTACCACTGCACCACCGCTCCTCCTGAAAACGCATTTTTCAGAAATGGCACTTCCCAAGGTCCTAGAGCCTCGTGGTTGGTACCAATCGATCCGGAATGACCTGATTAGTGGGGGTAGATGCAACTTTTAAGTCTCTACGACCTTCAGAGAAAAAGTTATTAGCCGAGATAAATTTGCTTTTTTTTAGCACTTTGAGCACTTTTCCTAAATGGCACTTCCCAAGGTCCTAGAGCCTCGGGGTTGGTACCAATCGATCCGGAATGACCTGATTAGTGGGGGTAGATGCAACTTCCGAGTCTCTACGACCTTCAGAAGGAAAGTTAAGAAATAAAATGTGAAAAAAATAAAAATTGCCATGAGCGGGATTTGAACACTCAACCTTGTGTTCCAAAGGCGGGCGCACTACCACTGCACCACCGCTCCAGCTGAAAACGCATTTTTCAGAAATGGCACTTCCCAAGGTCCTAGAGCCTCGGGGTTGGTACCAATCGATCCGGAATGACCTGATTAGTGGGGGTAGATGCAACTTCCGAGTCTCTACGACCTTCAGAGAAAAAGTTATTAGCCGAGATAAATTTGCTTTTTTTAGCACTTTGAGCACTTTTCCTAAATGGCACTTCCCAAGGTCCTAGAGCCTCGTGGTTGGTACCAATCGATCCGGAATGACCTGATTAGTGGGGGTAGATGCAACTTTTAAGTCTCTACGACCTTCAGAGAAAAAGTTATTAGCCGAGATAAATTTGCTTTTTTTAGCACTTTGAGCACTTTTCCTAAATGGCACTTCCCAAGGTCCTAGAGCCTCGGGGTTGGTACCAATCGATCCGGAATGACCTGATTAGTGGGGGTAGATGCAACTTCCGAGTCTCTACGACCTTCAGAGAAAAAGTTATTAGCCGAGATAAATTTGCTTTTTTTAGCACTTTGAGCACTTTTCCTAAATGGCACTTCCCAAGGTCCTAGAGCCTCGGGGTTGGTACCAATCGATCCGGAATGACCTGATTAGTGGGGGTAGATGCAACTTTTAAGTCTCTACGACCTTCAGAGAAAAAGTTATTAGCCGAGATAAATTTGCTTTTTTTAGCACTTTGAGCACTTTTCCTAAATGGCACTTCCCAAGGTCCTAGAGCCTCGGGGTTGGTACCAATCGATCCGGAATGACCTGATTAGTGGGGGTAGATGCAACTTTTAAGTCTCTACGACCTTCAGAGAAAAAGTTATTAGCCGAGATAAATTTGCTTTTTTTAGCACTTTGAGCACTTTTCCTAAATGGCACTTCCCAAGGTCCTAGAGCCTCGGGGTTGGTACCAATCGATCCGGAATGACCTGATTAGTGGGGGTAGATGCAACTTCCGAGTCTCTACGACCTTCAGAAGGAAAGTTAAGAAATAAAATGTGAAAAAAATAAAAATTGCCATGAGCGGGATTTGAACACTCAACCTTGTGTTCCAAAGGCGGGCGCACTACCACTGCACCACCGCTCCAGCTGAAAACGCATTTTTCAGAAATGGCACTTCCCAAGGTCCTAGAGCCTCGGGGTTGGTACCAATCGATCCGGAATGACCTGATTAGTGGGGGTAGATGCAACTTCCGAGTCTCTACGACCTTCAGAGAAAAAGTTATTAGCCGAGATAAATTTGCTTTTTTTAGCACTTTGAGCACTTTTCCTAAATGGCACTTCCCAAGGTCCTAGAGCCTCGGGGTTGGTACCAATCGATCCGGAATGACCTGATTAGTGGGGGTAGATGCAACTTTTAAGTCTCTACGACCTTCAGAGAAAAAGTTATTAGCCGAGATAAATTTGCTTTTTTTAGCACTTTGAGCACTTTTCCTAAATGGCACTTCCCAAGGTCCTAGAGCCTCGGGGTTGGTACAAATCGATCCGGAATGACCTGATTAGTGGGGGTAGATGCAACTTTTAAGTCTCTACGACCTTCAGAGAAAAAGTTATTAGCCGAGATAAATTTGCTTTTTTTAGCACTTTGAGCACTTTTCCTAAATGGCACTTCCCAAGGTCCTAGAGCCTCGGGGTTGGTACCAATCGATCCGGAATGACCTGATTAGTGGGGGTAGATGCAACTTTTAAGTCTCTACGACCTTCAGAGAAAAAGTTATTAGCCGAGATAAATTTGCTTTTTTTAGCACTTTGAGCACTTTTCCTAAATGGCACTTCCCAAGGTCCTAGAGCCTCGTGGTTGGTACCAATCGATCCGGAATGACCTGATTAGTGGGGGTAGATGCAACTTTTAAGTCTCTACGACCTTCAGAGAAAAAGTTATTAGCCGAGATAAATTTGCTTTTTTTAGCACTTTGAGCACTTTTCCTAAATGGCACTTCCCAAGGTCCTAGAGCCTCGGGGTTGGTACCAATCGATCCGGAATGACCTGATTAGTGGGGGTAGATGCAACTTCCGAGTCTCTACGACCTTCAGAAGGAAAGTTAAGAAATAAAATGTGAAAAAAATAAAAATTGCCATGAGCGGGATTTGAACACTCAACCTTGTGTTCCAAAGGCGGGCGCACTACCACTGCACCACCGCTCCAGCTGAAAACGCATTTTTCAGAAATGGCACTTCCCAAGGTCCTAGAGCCTCGGGGTTGGTACCAATCGATCCGGAATGACCTGATTAGTGGGGGTAGATGCAACTTCCGAGTCTCTACGACCTTCAGAGAAAAAGTTATTAGCCGAGATAAATTTGCTTTTTTTAGCACTTTGAGCACTTTTCCTAAATGGCACTTCCCAAGGTCCTAGAGCCTCGGGGTTGGTACCAATCGATCCGGAATGACCTGATTAGTGGGGGTAGATGCAACTTCCGAGTCTCTACGACCTTCAGAAGGAAAGTTAAGAAATAAAATGTGAAAAAAATAAAAATTGCCATGAGCGGGATTTGAACACTCAACCTTGTGTTCCAAAGGCGGGCGCACTACCACTGCACCACCGCTCCAGCTGAAAACGCATTTTTCAGAAATGGCACTTCCCAAGGTCCTAGAGCCTCGGGGTTGGTACCAATCGATCCGGAATGACCTGATTAGTGGGGGTAGATGCAACTTCCGAGTCTCTACGACCTTCAGAAGGAAAGTTAAGAAATAAAATGTGAAAAAAATAAAAATTGCCATGAGCGGGATTTGAACACTCAACCTTGTGTTCCAAAGGCGGGCGCACTACCACTGCACCACCGCTCCAGCTGAAAACGCATTTTTCAGAAATGGCACTTCCCAAGGTCCTAGAGCCTCGGGGTTGGTACCAATCGATCCGGAATGACCTGATTAGTGGGGGTAGATGCAACTTTTAAGTCTCTACGACCTTCAGAGAAAAAGTTATTAGCCGAGATAAATTTGCTTTTTTTAGCACTTTGAGCACTTTTCCTAAATGGCACTTCCCAAGGTCCTAGAGCCTCGTGGTTGGTACCAATCGATCCGGAATGACCTGATTAGTGGGGGTAGATGCAACTTTTAAGTCTCTACGACCTTCAGAGAAAAAGTTATTAGCCGAGATAAATTTGCTTTTTTTAGCACTTTGAGCACTTTTCCTAAATGGCACTTCCCAAGGTCCTAGAGCCTCGGGGTTGGTACCAATCGATCCGGAATGACCTGATTAGTGGGGGTAGATGCAACTTCCGAGTCTCTACGACCTTCAGAAGGAAAGTTAAGAAATAAAATGTGAAAAAAATAAAAATTGCCATGAGCGGGATTTGAACACTCAACCTTGTGTTCCAAAGGCGGGCGCACTACCACTGCACCACCGCTCCAGCTGAAAACGCATTTTTCAGAAATGGCACTTCCCAAGGTCCTAGAGCCTCGGGGTTGGTACCAATCGATCCGGAATGACCTGATTAGTGGGGGTAGATGCAACTTCCGAGTCTCTACGACCTTCAGAGAAAAAGTTATTAGCCGAGATAAATTTGCTTTTTTTAGCACTTTGAGCACTTTTCCTAAATGGCACTTCCCAAGGTCCTAGAGCCTCGGGGTTGGTACCAATCGATCCGGAATGACCTGATTAGTGGGGGTAGATGCAACTTCCGAGTCTCTACGACCTTCAGAAGGAAAGTTAAGAAATAAAATGTGAAAAAAATAAAAATTGCCATGAGCGGGATTTGAACACTCAACCTTGTGTTCCAAAGGCGGGCGCACTACCACTGCACCACCGCTCCAGCTGAAAACGCATTTTTCAGAAATGGCACTTCCCAAGGTCCTAGAGCCTCGGGGTTGGTACCAATCGATCCGGAATGACCTGATTAGTGGGGGTAGATGCAACTTCCGAGTCTCTACGACCTTCAGAAGGAAAGTTAAGAAATAAAATGTGAAAAAAATAAAAATTGCCATGAGCGGGATTTGAACACTCAACCTTGTGTTCCAAAGGCGGGCGCACTACCACTGCACCACCGCTCCAGCTGAAAACGCATTTTTCAGAAATGGCACTTCCCAAGGTCCTAGAGCCTCGGGGTTGGTACCAATCGATCCGGAATGACCTGATTAGTGGGGGTAGATGCAACTTCCGAGTCTCTACGACCTTCAGAGAAAAAGTTATTAGCCGAGATAAATTTGCTTTTTTTAGCACTTTGAGCACTTTTCCTAAATGGCACTTCCCAAGGTCCTAGAGCCTCGGGGTTGGTACCAATCGATCCGGAATGACCTGATTAGTGGGGGTAGATGCAACTTCCGAGTCTCTACGACCTTCAGAAGGAAAGTTAAGAAATAAAATGTGAAAAAAATAAAAATTGCCATGAGCGGGATTTGAACACTCAACCTTGTGTTCCAAAGGCGGGCGCACTACCACTGCACCACCGCTCCAGCTGAAAACGCATTTTTCAGAAATGGCACTTCCCAAGGTCCTAGAGCCTCGGGGTTGGTACCAATCGATCCGGAATGACCTGATTAGTGGGGGTAGATGCAACTTCCGAGTCTCTACGACCTTCAGAAGGAAAGTTAAGAAATAAAATGTGAAAAAAATAAAAATTGCCATGAGCGGGATTTGAACACTCAACCTTGTGTTCCAAAGGCGGGCGCACTACCACTGCACCACCGCTCCAGCTGAAAACGCATTTTTCAGAAATGGCACTTCCCAAGGTCCTAGAGCCTCGGGGTTGGTACCAATCGATCCGGAATGACCTGATTAGTGGGGGTAGATGCAACTTCCGAGTCTCTACGACCTTCAGAGAAAAAGTTATTAGCCGAGATAAATTTGCTTTTTTTAGCACTTTGAGCACTTTTCCTAAATGGCACTTCCCAAGGTCCTAGAGCCTCGGGGTTGGTACCAATCGATCCGGAATGACCTGATTAGTGGGGGTAGATGCAACTTCCGAGTCTCTACGACCTTCAGAGAAAAAGTTATTAGCCGAGATAAATTTGCTTTTTTTAGCACTTTGAGCACTTTTCCTAAATGGCACTTCCCAAGGTCCTAGAGCCTCGGGGTTGGTACCAATCGATCCGGAATGACCTGATTAGTGGGGGTAGATGCAACTTTTAAGTCTCTACGACCTTCAGAGAAAAAGTTATTAGCCGAGATAAATTTGCTTTTTTTAGCACTTTGAGCACTTTTCCTAAATGGCACTTCCCAAGGTCCTAGAGCCTCGGGGTTGGTACCAATCGATCCGGAATGACCTGATTAGTGGGGGTAGATGCAACTTTTAAGTCTCTACGACCTTCAGAGAAAAAGTTATTAGCCGAGATAAATTTGCTTTTTTTAGCACTTTGAGCACTTTTCCTAAATGGCACTTCCCAAGGTCCTAGAGCCTCGGGGTTGGTACCAATCGATCCGGAATGACCTGATTAGTGGGGGTAGATGCAACTTTTAAGTCTCTACGACCTTCAGAGAAAAAGTTATTAGCCGAGATAAATTTGCTTTTTTTAGCACTTTGAGCACTTTTCCTAAATGGCACTTCCCAAGGTCCTAGAGCCTCGGGGTTGGTACCAATCGATCCGGAATGACCTGATTAGTGGGGGTAGATGCAACTTTTAAGTCTCTACGACCTTCAGAGAAAAAGTTATTAGCCGAGATAAATTTGCTTTTTTTAGCACTTTGAGCACTTTTCCTAAATGGCACTTCCCAAGGTCCTAGAGCCTCGGGGTTGGTACCAATCGATCCGGAATGACCTGATTAGTGGGGGTAGATGCAACTTCCGAGTCTCTACGACCTTCAGAAGGAAAGTTAAGAAATAAAATGTGAAAAAAATAAAAATTGCCATGAGCGGGATTTGAACACTCAACCTTGTGTTCCAAAGGCGGGCGCACTACCACTGCACCACCGCTCCAGCTGAAAACGCATTTTTCAGAAATGGCACTTCCCAAGGTCCTAGAGCCTCGTGGTTGGTACCAATCGATCCGGAATGACCTGATTAGTGGGGGTAGATGCAACTTTTAAGTCTCTACGACCTTCAGAGAAAAAGTTATTAGCCGAGATAAATTTGCTTTTTTTAACACTTTGAGCACTTTTCCTAAATGGCACTACCCAAGGTCCTAGAGCCTCGGGGTTGGTACCAATCGATCCGGAATGACCTGATTAGTGGGGGTAGATGCAACTTCCGAGTCTCTACGACCTTCAGAAGGAAAGTTAAGAAATAAAATGTGAAAAAAATAAAAATTGCCATGAGCGGGATTTGAACACTCAACCTTGTGTTCCAAAGGCGGGCGCACTACCACTGCACCACCGCTCCAGCTGAAAACGCATTTTTCAGAAATGGCACTTCCCAAGGTCCTAGAGCCTCGGGGTTGGTACCAATCGATCCGGAATGACCTGATTAGTGGGGGTAGATGCAACTTCCGAGTCTCTACGACCTTCAGAGAAAAAGTTATTAGCCGAGATAAATTTGCTTTTTTTAGCACTTTGAGCACTTTTCCTAAATGGCACTTCCCAAGGTCCTAGAGCCTCGGGGTTGGTACCAATCGATCCGGAATGACCTGATTAGTGGGGGTAGATGCAACTTTTAAGTCTCTACGACCTTCAGAGAAAAAGTTATTAGCCGAGATAAATTTGCTTTTTTTAGCACTTTGAGCACTTTTCCTAAATGGCACTTCCCAAGGTCCTAGAGCCTCGGGGTTGGTACCAATCGATCCGGAATGACCTGATTAGTGGGGGTAGATGCAACTTTTAAGTCTCTACGACCTTCAGAGAAAAAGTTATTAGCCGAGATAAATTTGCTTTTTTTAACACTTTGAGCACTTTTCCTAAATGGCACTACCCAAGGTCCTAGAGCCTCGGGGTTGGTACCAATCGATCCGGAATGACCTGATTAGTGGGGGTAGATGCAACTTCCGAGTCTCTACGACCTTCAGAAGGAAAGTTAAGAAATAAAATGTGAAAAAAATAAAAATTGCCATGAGCGGGATTTGAACACTCAACCTTGTGTTCCAAAGGCGGGCGCACTACCACTGCACCACCGCTCCAGCTGAAAACGCATTTTTCAGAAATGGCACTTCCCAAGGTCCTAGAGCCTCGGGGTTGGTACCAATCGATCCGGAATGACCTGATTAGTGGGGGTAGATGCAACTTCCGAGTCTCTACGACCTTCAGAGAAAAAGTTATTAGCCGAGATAAATTTGCTTTTTTTAGCACTTTGAGCACTTTTCCTAAATGGCACTTCCCAAGGTCCTAGAGCCTCGGGGTTGGTACCAATCGATCCGGAATGACCTGATTAGTGGGGGTAGATGCAACTTTTAAGTCTCTACGACCTTCAGAGAAAAAGTTATTAGCCGAGATAAATTTGCTTTTTTTAGCACTTTGAGCACTTTTCCTAAATGGCACTTCCCAAGGTCCTAGAGCCTCGGGGTTGGTACCAATCGATCCGGAATGACCTGATTAGTGGGGGTAGATGCAACTTTTAAGTCTCTACGACCTTCAGAGAAAAAGTTATTAGCCGAGATAAATTTGCTTTTTTTAACACTTTGAGCACTTTTCCTAAATGGCACTACCCAAGGTCCTAGAGCCTCGGGGTTGGTACCAATCGATCCGGAATGACCTGATTAGTGGGGGTAGATGCAACTTCCGAGTCTCTACGACCTTCAGAAGGAAAGTTAAGAAATAAAATGTGAAAAAAATAAAAATTGCCATGAGCGGGATTTGAACACTCAACCTTGTGTTCCAAAGGCGGGCGCACTACCACTGCACCACCGCTCCAGCTGAAAACGCATTTTTCAGAAATGGCACTTCCCAAGGTCCTAGAGCCTCGGGGTTGGTACCAATCGATCCGGAATGACCTGATTAGTGGGGGTAGATGCAACTTCCGAGTCTCTACGACCTTCAGAGAAAAAGTTATTAGCCGAGATAAATTTGCTTTTTTTAGCACTTTGAGCACTTTTCCTAAATGGCACTTCCCAAGGTCCTAGAGCCTCGGGGTTGGTACCAATCGATCCATAATGACCTGATTAGTGGGGGTAGATGCAACTTTTAAGTCTCTACGACCTTCAGAGAAAAAGTTATTAGCCGAGATAAATTTGCTTTTTTTAGCACTTTGAGCACTTTTCCTAAATGGCACTTCCCAAGGTCCTAGAGCCTCGGGGTTGGTACCAATCGATCCGGAATGACCTGATTAGTGGGGGTAGATGCAACTTCCGAGTCTCTACGACCTTCAGAAGGAAAGTTAAGAAATAAAATGTGAAAAAAATAAAAATTGCCATGAGCGGGATTTGAACACTCAACCTTGTGTTCCAAAGGCGGGCGCACTACCACTGCACCACCGCTCCAGCTGAAAACGCATTTTTCAGAAATGGCACTTCCCAAGGTCCTGGAGCCTCGATGTTGGTACCAATCGATCCGGAATGACCTGATTAGTGGGGGTAGATGCAACTTCCGAGTCTCTACGACCTTCAGAGAAAAAGTTATTAGCCGAGATAAATTTGCTTTTTTTAGCACTTTGAGCACTTTTCCTAAATGGCACTTCCCAAGGTCCTAGAGCCTCGGGGTTGGTACCAATCGATCCGGAATGACCTGATTAGTGGGGGTAGATGCAACTTCAGAGTCTCTACGACCTTCAGAAGGAAAGTTAAGAAATAAAATGTGAAAAAAATAAAAATTGCCATGAGCGGGATTTGAACACTCAACCTTGTGTTCCAAAGGCGGGCGCACTACCACTGCACCACCGCTCCAGCTGAAAACGCATTTTTCAGAAATGGCACTTCCCAAGGTCCTGGAGCCTCGATGTTGGTACCAATCGATCCGGAATGACCTGATTAGTGGGGGTAGATGCAACTTTTAAGTCTCTACGACCTTCAGAGAAAAAGTTATTAGCCGAGATAAATTTGCTTTTTTTAGCACTTTGAGCACTTTTCCTAAATGGCACTTCCCAAGGTCCTAGAGCCTCGGGGTTGGTACCAATCGATCCGGAATGACCTGATTAGTGGGGGTAGATGCAACTTCCGAGTCTCTACGACCTTCAGAAGGAAAGTTAAGAAATAAAATGTGAAAAAAATAAAAATTGCCATGAGCGGGATTTGAACACTCAACCTTGTGTTCCAAAGGCGGGCGCACTACCACTGCACCACCGCTCCAGCTGAAAACGCATTTTTCAGAAATAGCACTTCCCAAGGTCCTAGAGCCTCGGGGTTGGTACCAATCGATCCGGAATGACCTGATTAGTGGGGGTAGATGCAACTTCCGAGTCTCTACGACCTTCAGAGAAAAAGTTATTAGCCGAGATAAATTTGCTTTTTTTAGCACTTTGAGCACTTTTCCTAAATGGCACTTCCCAAGGTCCTAGAGCCTCGGGGTTGGTACCAATCGATCCGGAATGACCTGATTAGTGGGGGTAGATGCAACTTTTAAGTCTCTACGACCTTCAGAGAAAAAGTTATTAGCCGAGATAAATTTGCTTTTTTTAGCACTTTGAGCACTTTTCCTAAATGGCACTTCCCAAGGTCCTAGAGCCTCGGGGTTGGTACCAATCGATCCGGAATGACCTGATTAGTGGGGGTAGATGCAACTTTTAAGTCTCTACGACCTTCAGAGAAAAAGTTATTAGCCGAGATAAATTTGCTTTTTTTAGCACTTTGAGCACTTTTCCTAAATGGCACTTCCCAAGGTCCTAGAGCCTCGGGGTTGGTACCAATCGATCCGGAATGACCTGATTAGTGGGGGTAGATGCAACTTCCGAGTCTCTACGACCTTCAGAAGGAAAGTTAAGAAATAAAATGTGAAAAAAATAAAAATTGCCATGAGCGGGATTTGAACACTCAACCTTGTGTTCCAAAGGCGGGCGCACTACCACTGCACCACCGCTCCAGCTGAAAACGCATTTTTCAGAAATGGCACTTCCCAAGGTCCTAGAGCCTCGTGGTTGGTACCAATCGATCCGGAATGACCTGATTAGTGGGGGTAGATGCAACTTCCGAGTCTCTACGACCTTCAGAAGGAAAGTTAAGAAATAAAATGTGAAAAAAATAAAAATTGCCATGAGCGGGATTTGAACACTCAACCTTGTGTTCCAAAGGCGGGCGCACTACCACTGCACCACCGCTCCAGCTGAAAACGCATTTTTCAGAAATGGCACTTCCCAAGGTCCTAGAGCCTCGGGGTTGGTACCAATCGATCCGGAATGACCTGATTAGTGGGGGTAGATGCAACTTCCGAGTCTCTACGACCTTCAGAAGGAAAGTTAAGAAATAAAATGTGAAAAAAATAAAAATTGCCATGAGCGGGATTTGAACACTCAACCTTGTGTTCCAAAGGCGGGCGCACTACCACTGCACCACCGCTCCAGCTGAAAACGCATTTTTCAGAAATGGCACTTCCCAAGGTCCTGGAGCCTCGTGGTTGGTACCAATCGATCCGGAATGACCTGATTAGTGGGGGTAGATGCAACTTCCGAGTCTCTACGACCTTCAGAAGGAAAGTTAAGAAATAAAATGTGAAAAAAATAAAAATTGCCATGAGCGGGATTTGAACACTCAACCTTGTGTTCCAAAGGCGGGCGCACTACCACTGCACCACCGCTCCAGCTGAAAACGCATTTTTCAGAAATGGCACTTCCCAAGGTCCTGGAGCCTCGTGGTTGGTACCAATCGATCCGGAATGACCTGATTAGTGGGGGTAGATGCAACTTCCGAGTCTCTACGACCTTCAGAGAAAAAGTTATTAGCCGAGATAAATTGGCTTTTTTTAGCACTTTGAGCACTTTTCCTAAATGGCACTTCCCAAGGTCCTAGAGCCTCGGGGTTGGTACCAATCGATCCGGAATGACCTGATTAGTGGGGGTAGATGCAACTTCCGAGTCTCTACGACCTTCAGAAGGAAAGTTAAGAAATAAAATGTGAAAAAAATAAAAATTGCCATGAGCGGGATTTGAACACTCAACCTTGTGTTCCAAAGGCGGGCGCACTACCACTGCACCACCGCTCCAGCTGAAAACGCATTTTTCAGAAATGGCACTTCCCAAGGTCCTAGAGCCTCGGGGTTGGTACCAATCGATCCGGAATGACCTGATTAGTGGGGGTAGATGCAACTTCCGAGTCTCTACGACCTTCAGAAGGAAAGTTAAGAAATAAAATGTGAAAAAAATAAAAATTGCCATGAGCGGGATTTGAACACTCAACCTTGTGTTCCAAAGGCGGGCGCACTACCACTGCACCACCGCTCCAGCTGAAAACGCATTTTTCAGAAATAGCACTTCCCAAGGTCCTAGAGCCTCGGGGTTGGTACCAATCGATCCGGAATGACCTGATTAGTGGGGGTAGATGCAACTTCCGAGTCTCTACGACCTTCAGAGAAAAAGTTATTAGCCGAGATAAATTTGCTTTTTTTAGCACTTTGAGCACTTTTCCTAAATGGCACTTCCCAAGGTCCTAGAGCCTCGGGGTTGGTACCAATCGATCCGGAATGACCTGATTAGTGGGGGTAGATGCAACTTTTAAGTCTCTACGACCTTCAGAGAAAAAGTTATTAGCCGAGATAAATTTGCTTTTTTTAGCACTTTGAGCACTTTTCCTAAATGGCACTTCCCAAGGTCCTAGAGCCTCGGGGTTGGTACCAATCGATCCGGAATGACCTGATTAGTGGGGGTAGATGCAACTTTTAAGTCTCTACGACCTTCAGAGAAAAAGTTATTAGCCGAGATAAATTTGCTTTTTTTAGCACTTTGAGCACTTTTCCTAAATGGCACTTCCCAAGGTCCTAGAGCCTCGGGGTTGGTACCAATCGATCCGGAATGACCTGATTAGTGGGGGTAGATGCAACTTCCGAGTCTCTACGACCTTCAGAAGGAAAGTTAAGAAATAAAATGTGAAAAAAATAAAAATTGCCATGAGCGGGATTTGAACACTCAACCTTGTGTTCCAAAGGCGGGCGCACTACCACTGCACCACCGCTCCAGCTGAAAACGCATTTTTCAGAAATGGCACTTCCCAAGGTCCTAGAGCCTCGTGGTTGGTACCAATCGATCCGGAATGACCTGATTAGTGGGGGTAGATGCAACTTCCGAGTCTCTACGACCTTCAGAAGGAAAGTTAAGAAATAAAATGTGAAAAAAATAAAAATTGCCATGAGCGGGATTTGAACACTCAACCTTGTGTTCCAAAGGCGGGCGCACTACCACTGCACCACCGCTCCAGCTGAAAACGCATTTTTCAGAAATGGCACTTCCCAAGGTCCTAGAGCCTCGGGGTTGGTACCAATCGATCCGGAATGACCTGATTAGTGGGGGTAGATGCAACTTCCGAGTCTCTACGACCTTCAGAAGGAAAGTTAAGAAATAAAATGTGAAAAAAATAAAAATTGCCATGAGCGGGATTTGAACACTCAACCTTGTGTTCCAAAGGCGGGCGCACTACCACTGCACCACCGCTCCAGCTGAAAACGCATTTTTCAGAAATGGCACTTCCCAAGGTCCTGGAGCCTCGTGGTTGGTACCAATCGATCCGGAATGACCTGATTAGTGGGGGTAGATGCAACTTCCGAGTCTCTACGACCTTCAGAAGGAAAGTTAAGAAATAAAATGTGAAAAAAATAAAAATTGCCATGAGCGGGATTTGAACACTCAACCTTGTGTTCCAAAGGCGGGCGCACTACCACTGCACCACCGCTCCAGCTGAAAACGCATTTTTCAGAAATGGCACTTCCCAAGGTCCTGGAGCCTCGTGGTTGGTACCAATCGATCCGGAATGACCTGATTAGTGGGGGTAGATGCAACTTCCGAGTCTCTACGACCTTCAGAGAAAAAGTTATTAGCCGAGATAAATTGGCTTTTTTTAGCACTTTGAGCACTTTTCCTAAATGGCACTTCCCAAGGTCCTAGAGCCTCGGGGTTGGTACCAATCGATCCGGAATGACCTGATTAGTGGGGGTAGATGCAACTTCCGAGTCTCTACGACCTTCAGAAGGAAAGTTAAGAAATAAAATGTGAAAAAAATAAAAATTGCCATGAGCGGGATTTGAACACTCAACCTTGTGTTCCAAAGGCGGGCGCACTACCACTGCACCACCGCTCCAGCTGAAAACGCATTTTTCAGAAATGGCACTTCCCAAGGTCCTAGAGCCTCGTGGTTGGTACCAATCGATCCGGAATGACCTGATTAGTGGGGGTAGATGCAACTTCCGAGTCTCTACGACCTTCAGAGAAAAAGTTATTAGCCGAGATAAATTTGCTTTTTTTAGCACTTTGAGCACTTTTCCTAAATGGCACTTCCCAAGGTCCTAGAGCCTCGGGGTTGGTACCAATCGATCCGGAATGACCTGATTAGTGGGGGTAGATGCAACTTCCGAGTCTCTACGACCTTCAGAAGGAAAGTTAAGAAATAAAATGTGAAAAAAATAAAAATTGCCATGAGCGGGATTTGAACACTCAACCTTGTGTTCCAAAGGCGGGCGCACTACCACTGCACCACCGCTCCAGCTGAAAACGCATTTTTCAGAAATGGCACTTCCCAAGGTCCTAGAGCCTCGGGGTTGGTACCAATCGATCCGGAATGACCTGATTAGTGGGGGTAGATGCAACTTCCGAGTCTCTACGACCTTCAGAAGGAAAGTTAAGAAATAAAATGTGAAAAAAATAAAAATTGCCATGAGCGGGATTTGAACACTCAACCTTGTGTTCCAAAGGCGGGCGCACTACCACTGCACCACCGCTCCAGCTGAAAACGCATTTTTCAGAAATGGCACTTCCCAAGGTCCTGGAGCCTCGTGGTTGGTACCAATCGATCCGGAATGACCTGATTAGTGGGGGTAGATGCAACTTCCGAGCCTCTACGACCTTCAGAGAAAAAGTTATTAGCCGAGATAAATTGGCTTTTTTTAGCACTTTGAGCACTTTTCCTAAATGGCACTTCCCAAGGTCCTAGAGCCTCGGGGTTGGTACCAATCGATCCGGAATGACCTGATTAGTGGGGGTAGATGCAACTTCCGAGTCTCTACGACCTTCAGAAGGAAAGTTAAGAAATAAAATGTGAAAAAAATAAAAATTGCCATGAGCGGGATTTGAACACTCAACCTTGTGTTCCAAAGGCGGGCGCACTACCACTGCACCACCGCTCCAGCTGAAAACGCATTTTTCAGAAATGGCACTTCCCAAGGTCCTGGAGCCTCGTGGTTGGTACCAATCGATCCGGAATGACCTGATTAGTGGGGGTAGATGCAACTTCCGAGTCTCTACGACCTTCAGAGAAAAAGTTATTAGCCGAGATAAATTGGCTTTTTTTAGCACTTTGAGCACTTTTCCTAAATGGCACTTCCCAAGGTCCTAGAGCCTCGGGGTTGGTACCAATCGATCCGGAATGACCTGATTAGTGGGGGTAGATGCAACTTCCGAGTCTCTACGACCTTCAGAAGGAAAGTTAAGAAATAAAATGTGAAAAAAATAAAAATTGCCATGAGCGGGATTTGAACACTCAACCTTGTGTTCCAAAGGCGGGCGCACTACCACTGCACCACCGCTCCAGCTGAAAACGCATTTTTCAGAAATGGCACTTCCCAAGGTCCTGGAGCCTCGTGGTTGGTACCAATCGATCCGGAATGACCTGATTAGTGGGGGTAGATGCAACTTCCGAGCCTCTACGACCTTCAGAGAAAAAGTTATTAGCCGAGATAAATTGGCTTTTTTTAGCACTTTGAGCACTTTTCCTAAATGGCACTTCCCAAGGTCCTAGAGCCTCGGGGTTGGTACCAATCGATCCGGAATGACCTGATTAGTGGGGGTAGATGCAACTTTTAAGTCTCTACGACCTTCAGAGAAAAAGTTATTAGCCGAGATAAATTTGCTTTTTTTAGCACTTTGAGCACTTTTCCTAAATGGCACTTCCCAAGGTCCTAGAGCCTCGGGGTTGGTACCAATCGATCCGGAATGACCTGATTAGTGGGGGTAGATGCAACTTTTAAGTCTCTACGACCTTCAGAGAAAAAGTTATTAGCCGAGATAAATTTGCTTTTTTTAGCACTTTGAGCACTTTTCCTAAATGGCACTTCCCAAGGTCCTAGAGCCTCGGGGTTGGTACCAATCGATCCGGAATGACCTGATTAGTGGGGGTAGATGCAACTTCCGAGTCTCTACGACCTTCAGAAGGAAAGTTAAGAAATAAAATGTGAAAAAAATAAAAATTGCCATGAGCGGGATTTGAACACTCAACCTTGTGTTCCAAAGGCGGGCGCACTACCACTGCACCACCGCTCCAGCTGAAAACGCATTTTTCAGAAATGGCACTTCCCAAGGTCCTAGAGCCTCGTGGTTGGTACCAATCGATCCGGAATGACCTGATTAGTGGGGGTAGATGCAACTTCCGAGTCTCTACGACCTTCAGAAGGAAAGTTAAGAAATAAAATGTGAAAAAAATAAAAATTGCCATGAGCGGGATTTGAACACTCAACCTTGTGTTCCAAAGGCGGGCGCACTACCACTGCACCACCGCTCCAGCTGAAAACGCATTTTTCAGAAATGGCACTTCCCAAGGTCCTAGAGCCTCGGGGTTGGTACCAATCGATCCGGAATGACCTGATTAGTGGGGGTAGATGCAACTTCCGAGTCTCTACGACCTTCAGAAGGAAAGTTAAGAAATAAAATGTGAAAAAAATAAAAATTGCCATGAGCGGGATTTGAACACTCAACCTTGTGTTCCAAAGGCGGGCGCACTACCACTGCACCACCGCTCCAGCTGAAAACGCATTTTTCAGAAATGGCACTTCCCAAGGTCCTGGAGCCTCGTGGTTGGTACCAATCGATCCGGAATGACCTGATTAGTGGGGGTAGATGCAACTTCCGAGTCTCTACGACCTTCAGAAGGAAAGTTAAGAAATAAAATGTGAAAAAAATAAAAATTGCCATGAGCGGGATTTGAACACTCAACCTTGTGTTCCAAAGGCGGGCGCACTACCACTGCACCACCGCTCCAGCTGAAAACGCATTTTTCAGAAATGGCACTTCCCAAGGTCCTGGAGCCTCGTGGTTGGTACCAATCGATCCGGAATGACCTGATTAGTGGGGGTAGATGCAACTTCCGAGTCTCTACGACCTTCAGAGAAAAAGTTATTAGCCGAGATAAATTGGCTTTTTTTAGCACTTTGAGCACTTTTCCTAAATGGCACTTCCCAAGGTCCTAGAGCCTCGGGGTTGGTACCAATCGATCCGGAATGACCTGATTAGTGGGGGTAGATGCAACTTCCGAGTCTCTACGACCTTCAGAAGGAAAGTTAAGAAATAAAATGTGAAAAAAATAAAAATTGCCATGAGCGGGATTTGAACACTCAACCTTGTGTTCCAAAGGCGGGCGCACTACCACTGCACCACCGCTCCAGCTGAAAACGCATTTTTCAGAAATGGCACTTCCCAAGGTCCTAGAGCCTCGTGGTTGGTACCAATCGATCCGGAATGACCTGATTAGTGGGGGTAGATGCAACTTCCGAGTCTCTACGACCTTCAGAGAAAAAGTTATTAGCCGAGATAAATTTGCTTTTTTTAGCACTTTGAGCACTTTTCCTAAATGGCACTTCCCAAGGTCCTAGAGCCTCGGGGTTGGTACCAATCGATCCGGAATGACCTGATTAGTGGGGGTAGATGCAACTTCCGAGTCTCTACGACCTTCAGAAGGAAAGTTAAGAAATAAAATGTGAAAAAAATAAAAATTGCCATGAGCGGGATTTGAACACTCAACCTTGTGTTCCAAAGGCGGGCGCACTACCACTGCACCACCGCTCCAGCTGAAAACGCATTTTTCAGAAATGGCACTTCCCAAGGTCCTAGAGCCTCGGGGTTGGTACCAATCGATCCGGAATGACCTGATTAGTGGGGGTAGATGCAACTTCCGAGTCTCTACGACCTTCAGAAGGAAAGTTAAGAAATAAAATGTGAAAAAAATAAAAATTGCCATGAGCGGGATTTGAACACTCAACCTTGTGTTCCAAAGGCGGGCGCACTACCACTGCACCACCGCTCCAGCTGAAAACGCATTTTTCAGAAATGGCACTTCCCAAGGTCCTGGAGCCTCGTGGTTGGTACCAATCGATCCGGAATGACCTGATTAGTGGGGGTAGATGCAACTTCCGAGCCTCTACGACCTTCAGAGAAAAAGTTATTAGCCGAGATAAATTGGCTTTTTTTAGCACTTTGAGCACTTTTCCTAAATGGCACTTCCCAAGGTCCTAGAGCCTCGGGGTTGGTACCAATCGATCCGGAATGACCTGATTAGTGGGGGTAGATGCAACTTCCGAGTCTCTACGACCTTCAGAAGGAAAGTTAAGAAATAAAATGTGAAAAAAATAAAAATTGCCATGAGCGGGATTTGAACACTCAACCTTGTGTTCCAAAGGCGGGCGCACTACCACTGCACCACCGCTCCAGCTGAAAACGCATTTTTCAGAAATGGCACTTCCCAAGGTCCTGGAGCCTCGTGGTTGGTACCAATCGATCCGGAATGACCTGATTAGTGGGGGTAGATGCAACTTCCGAGTCTCTACGACCTTCAGAGAAAAAGTTATTAGCCGAGATAAATTGGCTTTTTTTAGCACTTTGAGCACTTTTCCTAAATGGCACTTCCCAAGGTCCTAGAGCCTCGGGGTTGGTACCAATCGATCCGGAATGACCTGATTAGTGGGGGTAGATGCAACTTCCGAGTCTCTACGACCTTCAGAAGGAAAGTTAAGAAATAAAATGTGAAAAAAATAAAAATTGCCATGAGCGGGATTTGAACACTCAACCTTGTGTTCCAAAGGCGGGCGCACTACCACTGCACCACCGCTCCAGCTGAAAACGCATTTTTCAGAAATGGCACTTCCCAAGGTCCTGGAGCCTCGTGGTTGGTACCAATCGATCCGGAATGACCTGATTAGTGGGGGTAGATGCAACTTCCGAGCCTCTACGACCTTCAGAGAAAAAGTTATTAGCCGAGATAAATTGGCTTTTTTTAGCACTTTGAGCACTTTTCCTAAATGGCACTTCCCAAGGTCCTAGAGCCTCGGGGTTGGTACCAATCGATCCGGAATGACCTGATTAGTGGGGGTAGATGCAACTTCCGAGTCTCTACGACCTTCAGAAGGAAAGTTAAGAAATAAAATGTGAAAAAAATAAAAATTGCCATGAGCGGGATTTGAACACTCAACCTTGTGTTCCAAAGGCGGGCGCACTACCACTGCACCACCGCTCCAGCTGAAAACGCATTTTTCAGAAATGGCACTTCCCAAGGTCCTGGAGCCTCGTGGTTGGTACCAATCGATCCGGAATGACCTGATTAGTGGGGGTAGATGCAACTTCCGAGTCTCTACGACCTTCAGAGAAAAAGTTATTAGCCGAGATAAATTGGCTTTTTTTAGCACTTTGAGCACTTTTCCTAAATGGCACTTCCCAAGGTCCTAGAGCCTCGGGGTTGGTACCAATCGATCCGGAATGACCTGATTAGTGGGGGTAGATGCAACTTCCGAGTCTCTACGACCTTCAGAAGGAAAGTTAAGAAATAAAATGTGAAAAAAATAAAAATTGCCATGAGCGGGATTTGAACACTCAACCTTGTGTTCCAAAGGCGGGCGCACTACCACTGCACCACCGCTCCAGCTGAAAACGCATTTTTCAGAAATGGCACTTCCCAAGGTCCTGGAGCCTCGTGGTTGGTACCAATCGATCCGGAATGACCTGATTAGTGGGGGTAGATGCAACTTCCGAGTCTCTACGACCTTCAGAGAAAAAGTTATTAGCCGAGATATATTGGCTTTTTTTAGCACTTTGAGCACTTTTCCTAAATGGCACTTCCCAAGGTCCTAGAGCCTCGGGGTTGGTACCAATCGATCCGGAATGACCTGATTAGTGGGGGTAGA
The DNA here is from genome assembly GCA_023566465.1 of Cottus gobio. Taxonomy (NCBI): domain Eukaryota; kingdom Metazoa; phylum Chordata; class Actinopteri; order Perciformes; family Cottidae; genus Cottus; species Cottus gobio. The sequence goes on along the minus strand of CM042233.1, from coordinate 21,654,866 downwards.
TGCAACTTCCGAGTCTCTACGACCTTCAGAAGGAAAGTTAAGAAATAAAATGTGAAAAAAATAAAAATTGCCATGAGCGGGATTTGAACACTCAACCTTGTGTTCCAAAGGCGGGCGCACTACCACTGCACCACCGCTCCAGCTGAAAACGCATTTTTCAGAAATGGCACTTCCCAAGGTCCTAGAGCCTCGTGGTTGGTACCAATCGATCCGGAATGACCTGATTAGTGGGGGTAGATGCAACTTCCGAGTCTCTACGACCTTCAGAGAAAAAGTTATTAGCCGAGATAAATTTGCTTTTTTTAGCACTTTGAGCACTTTTCCTAAATGGCACTTCCCAAGGTCCTAGAGCCTCGGGGTTGGTACCAATCGATCCGGAATGACCTGATTAGTGGGGGTAGATGCAACTTCCGAGTCTCTACGACCTTCAGAAGGAAAGTTAAGAAATAAAATGTGAAAAAAATAAAAATTGCCATGAGCGGGATTTGAACACTCAACCTTGTGTTCCAAAGGCGGGCGCACTACCACTGCACCACCGCTCCTCCTGAAAAAGCATTTTTCAGAAATGGCACTTCCCAAGGTCCTAGAGCCTCGTGGTTGGTACCAATCGATCCGGAATGACCTGATTAGTGGGGGTAGATGCAACTTTTAAGTCTCTACGACCTTCAGAGAAAAAGTTATTAGCCGAGATAAATTGGCTTTTTTTAGCACTTTGAGCACTTTTCCTAAATGGCACTTCCCAAGGTCCTAGAGCCTCGTGGTTGGTACCAATCGATCCGGAATGACCTGATTAGTGGGGGTAGATGCAACTTCTGAGTCTCTACGACCTTCAGAAGGAAAGTTAAGAAATAAAATGTGAAAAAAATAAAAATTGCCATGAGCGGGATTTGAACACTCAACCTTGTGTTCCAAAGGCGGGCGCACTACCACTGCACCACCGCTCCTCCTGAAAAAGCATTTTTCAGAAATGGCACTTCCCAAGGTCCTAGAGCCTCGTGGTTGGTACCAATCGATCCGGAATGACCTGATTAGTGGGGGTAGATGCAACTTTTAAGTCTCTATGACCTTCAGAGAAAAAGTTATTAGCCGAGATAAATTTGCTTTTTTTAGCACTTTGAGCACTTTTCCTAAATGGCACTTCCCAAGGTCCTAGAGCCTCGGGGTTGGTACCAATCGATCCGGAATGACCTGATTAGTGGGGGTAGATGCAACTTTCGAGTCTCTACGACCTTCAGAAGGAAAGTTAGGAAATAAAATGTGAAAAAAATAAAAATTGCCATGAGCGGGATTTGAACACTCAACCTTGTGTTCCAAAGGCGGGCGCACTACCACTGCACCACCGCTCCAGCTGAAAACGCATTTTTCAGAAATGGCACTTCCCAAGGTCCTAGAGCCTCGTGGTTGGTACCAATCGATCCGGAATGACCTGATTAGTGGGGGTAGATGCAACTTTTAAGTCTCTACGACCTTCAGAGAAAAAGTTATTAGCCGAGATAAATTGGCTTTTTTTAGCACTTTGAGCACTTTTCCTAAATGGCACTTCCCAAGGTCCTAGAGCCTCGGGGTTGGTACCAATCGATCCGGAATGACCTGATTAGTGGGGGTAGATGCAACTTTCGAGTCTCTACGACCTTCAGAAGGAAAGTTAGGAAATAAAATGTGAAAAAAATAAAAATTGCCATGAGCGGGATTTGAACACTCAACCTTGTGTTCCAAAGGCGGGCGCACTACCACTGCACCACCGCTCCAGCTGAAAACGCATTTTTCAGAAATGGCACTTCCCAAGGTCCTAGAGCCTCGGGGTTGGTACCAATCGATCCGGAATGACCTGATTAGTGGGGGTAGATGCAACTTTTAAGTCTCTACGACCTTCAGAGAAAAAGTTATTAGCCGAGATAAATTGGCTTTTTTTAGCACTTTGAGCACTTTTCCTAAATGGCACTTCCCAAGGTCCTAGAGCCTCGTGGTTGGTACCAATCGATCCGGAATGACCTGATTAGTGGGGGTAGATGCAACTTCTGAGTCTCTACGACCTTCAGAAGGAAAGTTAAGAAATAAAATGTGAAAAAAATAAAAATTGCCATGAGCGGGATTTGAACACTCAACCTTGTGTTCCAAAGGCGGGCGCACTACCACTGCACCACCGCTCCTCCTGAAAAAGCATTTTTCAGAAATGGCACTTCCCAAGGTCCTAGAGCCTCGGGGTTGGTACCAATCGATCCGGAATGACCTGATTAGTGGGGGTAGATGCAACTTTCGAGTCTCTACGACCTTCAGAAGGAAAGTTAGGAAATAAAATGTGAAAAAAATAAAAATTGCCATGAGCGGGATTTGAACACTCAACCTTGTGTTCCAAAGGCGGGCGCACTACCACTGCACCACCGCTCCAGCTGAAAACGCATTTTTCAGAAATGGCACTTCCCAAGGTCCTAGAGCCTCGTGGTTGGTACCAATCGATCCGGAATGACCTGATTAGTGGGGGTAGATGCAACTTTTAAGTCTCTACGACCTTCAGAGAAAAAGTTATTAGCCGAGATAAATTGGCTTTTTTTAGCACTTTGAGCACTTTTCCTAAATGGCACTTCCCAAGGTCCTAGAGCCTCGGGGTTGGTACCAATCGATCCGGAATGACCTGATTAGTGGGGGTAGATGCAACTTTCGAGTCTCTACGACCTTCAGAAGGAAAGTTAGGAAATAAAATGTGAAAAAAATAAAAATTGCCATGAGCGGGATTTGAACACTCAACCTTGTGTTCCAAAGGCGGGCGCACTACCACTGCACCACCGCTCCAGCTGAAAACGCATTTTTCAGAAATGGCACTTCCCAAGGTCCTAGAGCCTCGGGGTTGGTACCAATCGATCCGGAATGACCTGATTAGTGGGGGTAGATGCAACTTTTAAGTCTCTACGACCTTCAGAGAAAAAGTTATTAGCCGAGATAAATTGGCTTTTTTTAGCACTTTGAGCACTTTTCCTAAATGGCACTTCCCAAGGTCCTAGAGCCTCGTGGTTGGTACCAATCGATCCGGAATGACCTGATTAGTGGGGGTAGATGCAACTTCTGAGTCTCTACGACCTTCAGAAGGAAAGTTAAGAAATAAAATGTGAAAAAAATAAAAATTGCCATGAGCGGGATTTGAACACTCAACCTTGTGTTCCAAAGGCGGGCGCACTACCACTGCACCACCGCTCCTCCTGAAAAAGCATTTTTCAGAAATGGCACTTCCCAAGGTCCTAGAGCCTCGTGGTTGGTACCAATCGATCCGGAATGACCTGATTAGTGGGGGTAGATGCAACTTTTAAGTCTCTACGACCTTCAGTGAAAAAGTTATTAGCCGAGATAAATTTGCTTTTTTTAGCACTTTGAGCACTTTTCCTAAATGGCACTTCCCAAGGTCCTAGAGCCTCGGGGTTGGTACCAATCGATCCGGAATGACCTGATTAGTGGGGGTAGATGCAACTTCCGAGTCTCTACGACCTTCAGAGAAAAAGTTATTAGCCGAGATAAATTTGCTTTTTTTAGCACTTTGAGCACTTTTCCTAAATGGCACTTCCCAAGGTCCTAGAGCCTCGTGGTTGGTACCAATCGATCCGGAATTACCTGATTAGTGGGGGTAGATGCAACTTTTAAGTCTCTACGACCTTCAGAGAAAAAGTTATTAGCCGAGATAAATTTGCTTTTTTTAGCACTTTGAGCACTTTTCCTAAATGGCACTTCCCAAGGTCCTAGAGCCTCGTGGTTGGTACCAATCGATCCGGAATGACCTGATTAGTGGGGGTAGATGCAACTTCTGAGTCTCTACGACCTTCAGAAGGAAAGTTAAGAAATAAAATGTGAAAAAAATAAAAATTGCCATGAGCGGGATTTGAACACTCAACCTTGTGTTCCAAAGGCGGGCGCACTACCACTGCACCACCGCTCCTCCTGAAAAAGCATTTTTCAGAAATGGCACTTCCCAAGGTCCTAGAGCCTCGTGGTTGGTACCAATCGATCCGGAATGACCTGATTAGTGGGGGTAGATGCAACTTTTAAGTCTCTACGACCTTCAGTGAAAAAGTTATTAGCCGAGATAAATTTGCTTTTTTTAGCACTTTGAGCACTTTTCCTAAATGGCACTTCCCAAGGTCCTAGAGCCTCGGGGTTGGTACCAATCGATCCGGAATGACCTGATTAGTGGGGGTAGATGCAACTTCCGAGTCTCTACGACCTTCAGAGAAAAAGTTATTAGCCGAGATAAATTTGCTTTTTTTAGCACTTTGAGCACTTTTCCTAAATGGCACTTCCCAAGGTCCTAGAGCCTCGTGGTTGGTACCAATCGATCCGGAATTACCTGATTAGTGGGGGTAGATGCAACTTTTAAGTCTCTACGACCTTCAGAGAAAAAGTTATTAGCCGAGATAAATTTGCTTTTTTTAGCACTTTGAGCACTTTTCCTAAATGGCACTTCCCAAGGTCCTAGAGCCTCGGGGTTGGTACCAATCGATCCGGAATGACCTGATTAGTGGGGGTAGATGCAACTTTTAAGTCTCTACGACCTTCAGAGAAAAAGTTATTAGCCGAGATAAATTTGCTTTTTTTAGCACTTTGAGCACTTTTCCTAAATGGCACTTCCCAAGGTCCTAGAGCCTCGTGGTTGGTACCAATCGATCCGGAATGACCTGATTAGTGGGGGTAGATGCAACTTTTAAGTCTCTATGACCTTCAGAGAAAAAGTTATTAGCCGAGATAAATTTGATTTTTTTAGCACTTTGAGCACTTTTCCTAAATGGCACTTCCCATTGTCCTAGAGCCTCGGGGTTGGTACCAATCGATCCGGAATGACCTGATTAGTGGGGGTAGATGCAACTTCCGAGTCTCTACGACCTTCAGAAGGAAAGTTAAGAAATAAAATGTGAAAAAAATAAAAATTGCCATGAGCGGGATTTGAACACTCAACCTTGTGTTCCAAAGGCGGGCGCACTACCACTGCACCACCGCTCCAGCTGAAAACGCATTTTTCAGAAATGGCACTTCCCAAGGTCCTAGAGCCTCGTGGTTGGTACCAATCGATCCGGAATGACCTGATTAGTGGGGGTAGATGCAACTTTTAAGTCTCTACGACCTTCAGAGAAAAAGTTATTAGCCGAGATAAATTGGCTTTTTTTAGCACTTTGAGCACTTTTCCTAAATGGCACTTCCCAAGGTCCTAGAGCCTCGGGGTTGGTACCAATCGATCCGGAATGACCTGATTAGTGGGGGTAGATGCAACTTCCGAGTCTCTACGACCTTCAGAAGGAAAGTTAAGAAATAAAATGTGAAAAAAATAAAAATTGCCATGAGCGGGATTTGAACACTCAACCTTGTGTTCCAAAGGCGGGCGCACTACCACTGCACCACCGCTCCAGCTGAAAACGCATTTTTCAGAAATGGCACTTCCCAAGGTCCTGGAGCCTCGTGGTTGGTACCAATCGATCCGGAATGACCTGATTAGTGGGGGTAGATGCAACTTCCGAGTCTCTACGACCTTCAGAAGGAAAGTTAAGAAATAAAATGTGAAAAAAATAAAAATTGCCATGAGCGGGATTTGAACACTCAACCTTGTGTTCCAAAGGCGGGCGCACTACCACTGCACCACCGCTCCAGCTGAAAACGCATTTTTCAGAAATGGCACTTCCCAAGGTCCTGGAGCCTCGTGGTTGGTACCAATCGATCCGGAATGACCTGATTAGTGGGGGTAGATGCAACTTCCGAGTCTCTACGACCTTCAGAGAAAAAGTTATTAGCCGAGATAAATTTGCTTTTTTTAGCACTTTGAGCACTTTTCCTAAATGGCACTTCCCAAGGTCCTAGAGCCTCGGGGTTGGTACCAATCGATCCGGAATGACCTGATTAGTGGGGGTAGATGCAACTTCCGAGTCTCTACGACCTTCAGAAGGAAAGTTAAGAAATAAAATGTGAAAAAAATAAAAATTGCCATGAGCGGGATTTGAACACTCAACCTTGTGTTCCAAAGGCGGGCGCACTACCACTGCACCACCGCTCCTCCTGAAAAAGCATTTTTCAGAAATGGCACTTCCCAAGGTCCTAGAGCCTCGTGGTTGGTACCAATCGATCCGGAATGACCTGATTAGTGGGGGTAGATGCAACTTTTAAGTCTCTACGACCTTCAGAGAAAAAGTTATTAGCCGAGATAAATTGGCTTTTTTTAGCACTTTGAGCACTTTTCCTAAATGGCACTTCCCAAGGTCCTAGAGCCTCGTGGTTGGTACCAATCGATCCGGAATGACCTGATTAGTGGGGGTAGATGCAACTTCTGAGTCTCTACGACCTTCAGAAGGAAAGTTAAGAAATAAAATGTGAAAAAAATAAAAATTGCCATGAGCGGGATTTGAACACTCAACCTTGTGTTCCAAAGGCGGGCGCACTACCACTGCACCACCGCTCCTCCTGAAAAAGCATTTTTCAGAAATGGCACTTCCCAAGGTCCTAGAGCCTCGTGGTTGGTACCAATCGATCCGGAATGACCTGATTAGTGGGGGTAGATGCAACTTTTAAGTCTCTACGACCTTCAGAGAAAAAGTTATTAGCCGAGATAAATTGGCTTTTTTTAGCACTTTGAGCACTTTTCCTAAATGGCACTTCCCAAGGTCCTAGAGCCTCGTGGTTGGTACCAATCGATCCGGAATGACCTGATTAGTGGGGGTAGATGCAACTTCTGAGTCTCTACGACCTTCAGAAGGAAAGTTAAGAAATAAAATGTGAAAAAAATAAAAATTGCCATGAGCGGGATTTGAACACTCAACCTTGTGTTCCAAAGGCGGGCGCACTACCACTGCACCACCGCTCCTCCTGAAAAAGCATTTTTCAGAAATGGCACTTCCCAAGGTCCTAGAGCCTCGTGGTTGGTACCAATCGATCCGGAATGACCTGATTAGTGGGGGTAGATGCAACTTTTAAGTCTCTATGACCTTCAGAGAAAAAGTTATTAGCCGAGATAAATTTGATTTTTTTAGCACTTTGAGCACTTTTCCTAAATGGCACTTCCCAAGGTCCTAGAGCCTCGGGGTTGGTACCAATCGATCCGGAATGACCTGATTAGTGGGGGTAGATGCAACTTTCGAGTCTCTACGACCTTCAGAAGGAAAGTTATGAAATAAAATGTGAAAAAAATAAAAATTGCCATGAGCGGGATTTGAACACTCAACCTTGTGTTCCAAAGGCGGGCGCACTACCACTGCACCACCGCTCCAGCTGAAAACGCATTTTTCAGAAATGGCACTTCCCAAGGTCCTAGAGCCTCGGGGTTGGTACCAATCGATCCGGAATGACCTGATTAGTGGGGGTAGATGCAACTTTCGAGTCTCTACGACCTTCAGAAGGAAAGTTAGGAAATAAAATGTGAAAAAAATAAAAATTGCCATGAGCGGGATTTGAACACTCAACCTTGTGTTCCAAAGGCGGGCGCACTACCACTGCACCACCGCTCCAGCTGAAAACGCATTTTTCAGAAATGGCACTTCCCAAGGTCCTAGAGCCTCGTGGTTGGTACCAATCGATCCGGAATGACCTGATTAGTGGGGGTAGATGCAACTTTTAAGTCTCTACGACCTTCAGAGAAAAAGTTATTAGCCGAGATAAATTGGCTTTTTTTAGCACTTTGAGCACTTTTCCTAAATGGCACTTCCCAAGGTCCTAGAGCCTCGGGGTTGGTACCAATCGATCCGGAATGACCTGATTAGTGGGGGTAGATGCAACTTTCGAGTCTCTACGACCTTCAGAAGGAAAGTTAGGAAATAAAATGTGAAAAAAATAAAAATTGCCATGAGCGGGATTTGAACACTCAACCTTGTGTTCCAAAGGCGGGCGCACTACCACTGCACCACCGCTCCAGCTGAAAACGCATTTTTCAGAAATGGCACTTCCCAAGGTCCTAGAGCCTCGGGGTTGGTACCAATCGATCCGGAATGACCTGATTAGTGGGGGTAGATGCAACTTTTAAGTCTCTACGACCTTCAGAGAAAAAGTTATTAGCCGAGATAAATTGGCTTTTTTTAGCACTTTGAGCACTTTTCCTAAATGGCACTTCCCAAGGTCCTAGAGCCTCGTGGTTGGTACCAATCGATCCGGAATGACCTGATTAGTGGGGGTAGATGCAACTTCTGAGTCTCTACGACCTTCAGAAGGAAAGTTAAGAAATAAAATGTGAAAAAAATAAAAATTGCCATGAGCGGGATTTGAACACTCAACCTTGTGTTCCAAAGGCGGGCGCACTACCACTGCACCACCGCTCCTCCTGAAAAAGCATTTTTCAGAAATGGCACTTCCCAAGGTCCTAGAGCCTCGTGGTTGGTACCAATCGATCCGGAATGACCTGATTAGTGGGGGTAGATGCAACTTTTAAGTCTCTACGACCTTCAGTGAAAAAGTTATTAGCCGAGATAAATTTGCTTTTTTTAGCACTTTGAGCACTTTTCCTAAATGGCACTTCCCAAGGTCCTAGAGCCTCGGGGTTGGTACCAATCGATCCGGAATGACCTGATTAGTGGGGGTAGATGCAACTTCCGAGTCTCTACGACCTTCAGAGAAAAAGTTATTAGCCGAGATAAATTTGCTTTTTTTAGCACTTTGAGCACTTTTCCTAAATGGCACTTCCCAAGGTCCTAGAGCCTCGTGGTTGGTACCAATCGATCCGGAATTACCTGATTAGTGGGGGTAGATGCAACTTTTAAGTCTCTACGACCTTCAGAGAAAAAGTTATTAGCCGAGATAAATTTGCTTTTTTTAGCACTTTGAGCACTTTTCCTAAATGGCACTTCCCAAGGTCCTAGAGCCTCGGGGTTGGTACCAATCGATCCGGAATGACCTGATTAGTGGGGGTAGATGCAACTTTTAAGTCTCTACGACCTTCAGAGAAAAAGTTATTAGCCGAGATAAATTTGCTTTTTTTAGCACTTTGAGCACTTTTCCTAAATGGCACTTCCCAAGGTCCTAGAGCCTCGTGGTTGGTACCAATCGATCCGGAATGACCTGATTAGTGGGGGTAGATGCAACTTTTAAGTCTCTATGACCTTCAGAGAAAAAGTTATTAGCCGAGATAAATTTGATTTTTTTAGCACTTTGAGCACTTTTCCTAAATGGCACTTCCCATTGTCCTAGAGCCTCGGGGTTGGTACCAATCGATCCGGAATGACCTGATTAGTGGGGGTAGATGCAACTTCCGAGTCTCTACGACCTTCAGAAGGAAAGTTAAGAAATAAAATGTGAAAAAAATAAAAATTGCCATGAGCGGGATTTGAACACTCAACCTTGTGTTCCAAAGGCGGGCGCACTACCACTGCACCACCGCTCCAGCTGAAAACGCATTTTTCAGAAATGGCACTTCCCAAGGTCCTAGAGCCTCGTGGTTGGTACCAATCGATCCGGAATGACCTGATTAGTGGGGGTAGATGCAACTTTTAAGTCTCTACGACCTTCAGAGAAAAAGTTATTAGCCGAGATAAATTGGCTTTTTTTAGCACTTTGAGCACTTTTCCTAAATGGCACTTCCCAAGGTCCTAGAGCCTCGGGGTTGGTACCAATCGATCCGGAATGACCTGATTAGTGGGGGTAGATGCAACTTCTGAGTCTCTACGACCTTCAGAAGGAAAGTTAAGAAATAAAATGTGAAAAAAATAAAAATTGCCATGAGCGGGATTTGAACACTCAACCTTGTGTTCCAAAGGCGGGCGCACTACCACTGCACCACCGCTCCTCCTGAAAAAGCATTTTTCAGAAATGGCACTTCCCAAGGTCCTAGAGCCTCGTGGTTGGTACCAATCGATCCGGAATGACCTGATTAGTGGGGGTAGATGCAACTTTTAAGTCTCTATGACCTTCAGAGAAAAAGTTATTAGCCGAGATAAATTTGATTTTTTTAGCACTTTGAGCACTTTTCCTAAATGGCACTTCCCAAGGTCCTAGAGCCTCGGGGTTGGTACCAATCGATCCGGAATGACCTGATTAGTGGGGGTAGATGCAACTTTCGAGTCTCTACGACCTTCAGAAGGAAAGTTATGAAATAAAATGTGAAAAAAATAAAAATTGCCATGAGCGGGATTTGAACACTCAACCTTGTGTTCCAAAGGCGGGCGCACTACCACTGCACCACCGCTCCAGCTGAAAACGCATTTTTCAGAAATGGCACTTCCCAAGGTCCTAGAGCCTCGGGGTTGGTACCAATCGATCCGGAATGACCTGATTAGTGGGGGTAGATGCAACTTTCGAGTCTCTACGACCTTCAGAAGGAAAGTTAGGAAATAAAATGTGAAAAAAATAAAAATTGCCATGAGCGGGATTTGAACACTCAACCTTGTGTTCCAAAGGCGGGCGCACTACCACTGCACCACCGCTCCAGCTGAAAACGCATTTTTCAGAAATGGCACTTCCCAAGGTCCTAGAGCCTCGGGGTTGGTACCAATCGATCCGGAATGACCTGATTAGTGGGGGTAGATGCAACTTTTAAGTCTCTACGACCTTCAGAGAAAAAGTTATTAGCCGAGATAAATTGGCTTTTTTTAGCACTTTGAGCACTTTTCCTAAATGGCACTTCCCAAGGTCCTAGAGCCTCGTGGTTGGTACCAATCGATCCGGAATGACCTGATTAGTGGGGGTAGATGCAACTTCTGAGTCTCTACGACCTTCAGAAGGAAAGTTAAGAAATAAAATGTGAAAAAAATAAAAATTGCCATGAGCGGGATTTGAACACTCAACCTTGTGTTCCAAAGGCGGGCGCACTACCACTGCACCACCGCTCCTCCTGAAAAAGCATTTTTCAGAAATGGCACTTCCCAAGGTCCTAGAGCCTCGTGGTTGGTACCAATCGATCCGGAATGACCTGATTAGTGGGGGTAGATGCAACTTTTAAGTCTCTACGACCTTCAGTGAAAAAGTTATTAGCCGAGATAAATTTGCTTTTTTTAGCACTTTGAGCACTTTTCCTAAATGGCACTTCCCAAGGTCCTAGAGCCTCGGGGTTGGTACCAATCGATCCGGAATGACCTGATTAGTGGGGGTAGATGCAACTTCCGAGTCTCTACGACCTTCAGAGAAAAAGTTATTAGCCGAGATAAATTTGCTTTTTTTAGCACTTTGAGCACTTTTCCTAAATGGCACTTCCCAAGGTCCTAGAGCCTCGTGGTTGGTACCAATCGATCCGGAATTACCTGATTAGTGGGGGTAGATGCAACTTTTAAGTCTCTACGACCTTCAGAGAAAAAGTTATTAGCCGAGATAAATTTGCTTTTTTTAGCACTTTGAGCACTTTTCCTAAATGGCACTTCCCAAGGTCCTAGAGCCTCGGGGTTGGTACCAATCGATCCGGAATGACCTGATTAGTGGGGGTAGATGCAACTTTTAAGTCTCTACGACCTTCAGAGAAAAAGTTATTAGCCGAGATAAATTTGCTTTTTTTAGCACTTTGAGCACTTTTCCTAAATGGCACTTCCCAAGGTCCTAGAGCCTCGTGGTTGGTACCAATCGATCCGGAATGACCTGATTAGTGGGGGTAGATGCAACTTTTAAGTCTCTATGACCTTCAGAGAAAAAGTTATTAGCCGAGATAAATTTGATTTTTTTAGCACTTTGAGCACTTTTCCTAAATGGCACTTCCCATTGTCCTAGAGCCTCGGGGTTGGTACCAATCGATCCGGAATGACCTGATTAGTGGGGGTAGATGCAACTTCCGAGTCTCTACGACCTTCAGAAGGAAAGTTAAGAAATAAAATGTGAAAAAAATAAAAATTGCCATGAGCGGGATTTGAACACTCAACCTTGTGTTCCAAAGGCGGGCGCACTACCACTGCACCACCGCTCCAGCTGAAAACGCATTTTTCAGAAATGGCACTTCCCAAGGTCCTAGAGCCTCGGGGTTGGTACCAATCGATCCGGAATGACCTGATTAGTGGGGGTAGATGCAACTTTCGAGTCTCTACGACCTTCAGAAGGAAAGTTAGGAAATAAAATGTGAAAAAAATAAAAATTGCCATGAGCGGGATTTGAACACTCAACCTTGTGTTCCAAAGGCGGGCGCACTACCACTGCACCACCGCTCCAGCTGAAAACGCATTTTTCAGAAATGGCACTTCCCAAGGTCCTAGAGCCTCGTGGTTGGTACCAATCGATCCGGAATGACCTGATTAGTGGGGGTAGATGCAACTTTTAAGTCTCTACGACCTTCAGAGAAAAAGTTATTAGCCGAGATAAATTGGCTTTTTTTAGCACTTTGAGCACTTTTCCTAAATGGCACTTCCCAAGGTCCTAGAGCCTCGGGGTTGGTACCAATCGATCCGGAATGACCTGATTAGTGGGGGTAGATGCAACTTTCGAGTCTCTACGACCTTCAGAAGGAAAGTTAGGAAATAAAATGTGAAAAAAATAAAAATTGCCATGAGCGGGATTTGAACACTCAACCTTGTGTTCCAAAGGCGGGCGCACTACCACTGCACCACCGCTCCAGCTGAAAACGCATTTTTCAGAAATGGCACTTCCCAAGGTCCTAGAGCCTCGGGGTTGGTACCAATCGATCCGGAATGACCTGATTAGTGGGGGTAGATGCAACTTTTAAGTCTCTACGACCTTCAGAGAAAAAGTTATTAGCCGAGATAAATTGGCTTTTTTTAGCACTTTGAGCACTTTTCCTAAATGGCACTTCCCAAGGTCCTAGAGCCTCGTGGTTGGTACCAATCGATCCGGAATGACCTGATTAGTGGGGGTAGATGCAACTTCTGAGTCTCTACGACCTTCAGAAGGAAAGTTAAGAAATAAAATGTGAAAAAAATAAAAATTGCCATGAGCGGGATTTGAACACTCAACCTTGTGTTCCAAAGGCGGGCGCACTACCACTGCACCACCGCTCCTCCTGAAAAAGCATTTTTCAGAAATGGCACTTCCCAAGGTCCTAGAGCCTCGTGGTTGGTACCAATCGATCCGGAATGACCTGATTAGTGGGGGTAGATGCAACTTTTAAGTCTCTACGACCTTCAGTGAAAAAGTTATTAGCCGAGATAAATTTGCTTTTTTTAGCACTTTGAGCACTTTTCCTAAATGGCACTTCCCAAGGTCCTAGAGCCTCGGGGTTGGTACCAATCGATCCGGAATGACCTGATTAGTGGGGGTAGATGCAACTTCCGAGTCTCTACGACCTTCAGAGAAAAAGTTATTAGCCGAGATAAATTTGCTTTTTTTAGCACTTTGAGCACTTTTCCTAAATGGCACTTCCCAAGGTCCTAGAGCCTCGTGGTTGGTACCAATCGATCCGGAATTACCTGATTAGTGGGGGTAGATGCAACTTTTAAGTCTCTACGACCTTCAGAGAAAAAGTTATTAGCCGAGATAAATTTGCTTTTTTTAGCACTTTGAGCACTTTTCCTAAATGGCACTTCCCAAGGTCCTAGAGCCTCGTGGTTGGTACCAATCGATCCGGAATGACCTGATTAGTGGGGGTAGATGCAACTTCTGAGTCTCTACGACCTTCAGAAGGAAAGTTAAGAAATAAAATGTGAAAAAAATAAAAATTGCCATGAGCGGGATTTGAACACTCAACCTTGTGTTCCAAAGGCGGGCGCACTACCACTGCACCACCGCTCCTCCTGAAAAAGCATTTTTCAGAAATGGCACTTCCCAAGGTCCTAGAGCCTCGTGGTTGGTACCAATCGATCCGGAATGACCTGATTAGTGGGGGTAGATGCAACTTTTAAGTCTCTACGACCTTCAGTGAAAAAGTTATTAGCCGAGATAAATTTGCTTTTTTTAGCACTTTGAGCACTTTTCCTAAATGGCACTTCCCAAGGTCCTAGAGCCTCGGGGTTGGTACCAATCGATCCGGAATGACCTGATTAGTGGGGGTAGATGCAACTTCCGAGTCTCTACGACCTTCAGAGAAAAAGTTATTAGCCGAGATAAATTTGCTTTTTTTAGCACTTTGAGCACTTTTCCTAAATGGCACTTCCCAAGGTCCTAGAGCCTCGTGGTTGGTACCAATCGATCCGGAATTACCTGATTAGTGGGGGTAGATGCAACTTTTAAGTCTCTACGACCTTCAGAGAAAAAGTTATTAGCCGAGATAAATTTGCTTTTTTTAGCACTTTGAGCACTTTTCCTAAATGGCACTTCCCAAGGTCCTAGAGCCTCGGGGTTGGTACCAATCGATCCGGAATGACCTGATTAGTGGGGGTAGATGCAACTTTTAAGTCTCTACGACCTTCAGAGAAAAAGTTATTAGCCGAGATAAATTTGCTTTTTTTAGCACTTTGAGCACTTTTCCTAAATGGCACTTCCCAAGGTCCTAGAGCCTCGTGGTTGGTACCAATCGATCCGGAATGACCTGATTAGTGGGGGTAGATGCAACTTTTAAGTCTCTATGACCTTCAGAGAAAAAGTTATTAGCCGAGATAAATTTGATTTTTTTAGCACTTTGAGCACTTTTCCTAAATGGCACTTCCCATTGTCCTAGAGCCTCGGGGTTGGTACCAATCGATCCGGAATGACCTGATTAGTGGGGGTAGATGCAACTTCCGAGTCTCTACGACCTTCAGAAGGAAAGTTAAGAAATAAAATGTGAAAAAAATAAAAATTGCCATGAGCGGGATTTGAACACTCAACCTTGTGTTCCAAAGGCGGGCGCACTACCACTGCACCACCGCTCCAGCTGAAAACGCATTTTTCAGAAATGGCACTTCCCAAGGTCCTAGAGCCTCGTGGTTGGTACCAATCGATCCGGAATGACCTGATTAGTGGGGGTAGATGCAACTTTTAAGTCTCTACGACCTTCAGAGAAAAAGTTATTAGCCGAGATAAATTGGCTTTTTTTAGCACTTTGAGCACTTTTCCTAAATGGCACTTCCCAAGGTCCTAGAGCCTCGGGGTTGGTACCAATCGATCCGGAATGACCTGATTAGTGGGGGTAGATGCAACTTCTGAGTCTCTACGACCTTCAGAAGGAAAGTTAAGAAATAAAATGTGAAAAAAATAAAAATTGCCATGAGCGGGATTTGAACACTCAACCTTGTGTTCCAAAGGCGGGCGCACTACCACTGCACCACCGCTCCTCCTGAAAAAGCATTTTTCAGAAATGGCACTTCCCAAGGTCCTAGAGCCTCGTGGTTGGTACCAATCGATCCGGAATGACCTGATTAGTGGGGGTAGATGCAACTTTTAAGTCTCTATGACCTTCAGAGAAAAAGTTATTAGCCGAGATAAATTTGATTTTTTTAGCACTTTGAGCACTTTTCCTAAATGGCACTTCCCAAGGTCCTAGAGCCTCGGGGTTGGTACCAATCGATCCGGAATGACCTGATTAGTGGGGGTAGATGCAACTTTCGAGTCTCTACGACCTTCAGAAGGAAAGTTATGAAATAAAATGTGAAAAAAATAAAAATTGCCATGAGCGGGATTTGAACACTCAACCTTGTGTTCCAAAGGCGGGCGCACTACCACTGCACCACCGCTCCAGCTGAAAACGCATTTTTCAGAAATGGCACTTCCCAAGGTCCTAGAGCCTCGGGGTTGGTACCAATCGATCCGGAATGACCTGATTAGTGGGGGTAGATGCAACTTTCGAGTCTCTACGACCTTCAGAAGGAAAGTTAGGAAATAAAATGTGAAAAAAATAAAAATTGCCATGAGCGGGATTTGAACACTCAACCTTGTGTTCCAAAGGCGGGCGCACTACCACTGCACCACCGCTCCAGCTGAAAACGCATTTTTCAGAAATGGCACTTCCCAAGGTCCTAGAGCCTCGGGGTTGGTACCAATCGATCCGGAATGACCTGATTAGTGGGGGTAGATGCAACTTTTAAGTCTCTACGACCTTCAGAGAAAAAGTTATTAGCCGAGATAAATTGGCTTTTTTTAGCACTTTGAGCACTTTTCCTAAATGGCACTTCCCAAGGTCCTAGAGCCTCGTGGTTGGTACCAATCGATCCGGAATGACCTGATTAGTGGGGGTAGATGCAACTTCTGAGTCTCTACGACCTTCAGAAGGAAAGTTAAGAAATAAAATGTGAAAAAAATAAAAATTGCCATGAGCGGGATTTGAACACTCAACCTTGTGTTCCAAAGGCGGGCGCACTACCACTGCACCACCGCTCCTCCTGAAAAAGCATTTTTCAGAAATGGCACTTCCCAAGGTCCTAGAGCCTCGTGGTTGGTACCAATCGATCCGGAATGACCTGATTAGTGGGGGTAGATGCAACTTTTAAGTCTCTACGACCTTCAGTGAAAAAGTTATTAGCCGAGATAAATTTGCTTTTTTTAGCACTTTGAGCACTTTTCCTAAATGGCACTTCCCAAGGTCCTAGAGCCTCGGGGTTGGTACCAATCGATCCGGAATGACCTGATTAGTGGGGGTAGATGCAACTTCCGAGTCTCTACGACCTTCAGAGAAAAAGTTATTAGCCGAGATAAATTTGCTTTTTTTAGCACTTTGAGCACTTTTCCTAAATGGCACTTCCCAAGGTCCTAGAGCCTCGTGGTTGGTACCAATCGATCCGGAATTACCTGATTAGTGGGGGTAGATGCAACTTTTAAGTCTCTACGACCTTCAGAGAAAAAGTTATTAGCCGAGATAAATTTGCTTTTTTTAGCACTTTGAGCACTTTTCCTAAATGGCACTTCCCAAGGTCCTAGAGCCTCGGGGTTGGTACCAATCGATCCGGAATGACCTGATTAGTGGGGGTAGATGCAACTTTTAAGTCTCTACGACCTTCAGAGAAAAAGTTATTAGCCGAGATAAATTTGCTTTTTTTAGCACTTTGAGCACTTTTCCTAAATGGCACTTCCCAAGGTCCTAGAGCCTCGTGGTTGGTACCAATCGATCCGGAATGACCTGATTAGTGGGGGTAGATGCAACTTTTAAGTCTCTATGACCTTCAGAGAAAAAGTTATTAGCCGAGATAAATTTGATTTTTTTAGCACTTTGAGCACTTTTCCTAAATGGCACTTCCCATTGTCCTAGAGCCTCGGGGTTGGTACCAATCGATCCGGAATGACCTGATTAGTGGGGGTAGATGCAACTTCCGAGTCTCTACGACCTTCAGAAGGAAAGTTAAGAAATAAAATGTGAAAAAAATAAAAATTGCCATGAGCGGGATTTGAACACTCAACCTTGTGTTCCAAAGGCGGGCGCACTACCACTGCACCACCGCTCCAGCTGAAAACGCATTTTTCAGAAATGGCACTTCCCAAGGTCCTAGAGCCTCGTGGTTGGTACCAATCGATCCGGAATGACCTGATTAGTGGGGGTAGATGCAACTTTTAAGTCTCTACGACCTTCAGAGAAAAAGTTATTAGCCGAGATAAATTGGCTTTTTTTAGCACTTTGAGCACTTTTCCTAAATGGCACTTCCCAAGGTCCTAGAGCCTCGGGGTTGGTACCAATCGATCCGGAATGACCTGATTAGTGGGGGTAGATGCAACTTCTGAGTCTCTACGACCTTCAGAAGGAAAGTTAAGAAATAAAATGTGAAAAAAATAAAAATTGCCATGAGCGGGATTTGAACACTCAACCTTGTGTTCCAAAGGCGGGCGCACTACCACTGCACCACCGCTCCTCCTGAAAAAGCATTTTTCAGAAATGGCACTTCCCAAGGTCCTAGAGCCTCGTGGTTGGTACCAATCGATCCGGAATGACCTGATTAGTGGGGGTAGATGCAACTTTTAAGTCTCTATGACCTTCAGAGAAAAAGTTATTAGCCGAGATAAATTTGATTTTTTTAGCACTTTGAGCACTTTTCCTAAATGGCACTTCCCAAGGTCCTAGAGCCTCGGGGTTGGTACCAATCGATCCGGAATGACCTGATTAGTGGGGGTAGATGCAACTTTCGAGTCTCTACGACCTTCAGAAGGAAAGTTATGAAATAAAATGTGAAAAAAATAAAAATTGCCATGAGCGGGATTTGAACACTCAACCTTGTGTTCCAAAGGCGGGCGCACTACCACTGCACCACCGCTCCAGCTGAAAACGCATTTTTCAGAAATGGCACTTCCCAAGGTCCTAGAGCCTCGGGGTTGGTACCAATCGATCCGGAATGACCTGATTAGTGGGGGTAGATGCAACTTTCGAGTCTCTACGACCTTCAGAAGGAAAGTTAGGAAATAAAATGTGAAAAAAATAAAAATTGCCATGAGCGGGATTTGAACACTCAACCTTGTGTTCCAAAGGCGGGCGCACTACCACTGCACCACCGCTCCAGCTGAAAACGCATTTTTCAGAAATGGCACTTCCCAAGGTCCTAGAGCCTCGGGGTTGGTACCAATCGATCCGGAATGACCTGATTAGTGGGGGTAGATGCAACTTTTAAGTCTCTACGACCTTCAGAGAAAAAGTTATTAGCCGAGATAAATTGGCTTTTTTTAGCACTTTGAGCACTTTTCCTAAATGGCACTTCCCAAGGTCCTAGAGCCTCGTGGTTGGTACCAATCGATCCGGAATGACCTGATTAGTGGGGGTAGATGCAACTTCTGAGTCTCTACGACCTTCAGAAGGAAAGTTAAGAAATAAAATGTGAAAAAAATAAAAATTGCCATGAGCGGGATTTGAACACTCAACCTTGTGTTCCAAAGGCGGGCGCACTACCACTGCACCACCGCTCCTCCTGAAAAAGCATTTTTCAGAAATGGCACTTCCCAAGGTCCTAGAGCCTCGTGGTTGGTACCAATCGATCCGGAATGACCTGATTAGTGGGGGTAGATGCAACTTTTAAGTCTCTACGACCTTCAGTGAAAAAGTTATTAGCCGAGATAAATTTGCTTTTTTTAGCACTTTGAGCACTTTTCCTAAATGGCACTTCCCAAGGTCCTAGAGCCTCGGGGTTGGTACCAATCGATCCGGAATGACCTGATTAGTGGGGGTAGATGCAACTTCCGAGTCTCTACGACCTTCAGAGAAAAAGTTATTAGCCGAGATAAATTTGCTTTTTTTAGCACTTTGAGCACTTTTCCTAAATGGCACTTCCCAAGGTCCTAGAGCCTCGTGGTTGGTACCAATCGATCCGGAATTACCTGATTAGTGGGGGTAGATGCAACTTTTAAGTCTCTACGACCTTCAGAGAAAAAGTTATTAGCCGAGATAAATTTGCTTTTTTTAGCACTTTGAGCACTTTTCCTAAATGGCACTTCCCAAGGTCCTAGAGCCTCGGGGTTGGTACCAATCGATCCGGAATGACCTGATTAGTGGGGGTAGATGCAACTTTTAAGTCTCTACGACCTTCAGAGAAAAAGTTATTAGCCGAGATAAATTTGCTTTTTTTAGCACTTTGAGCACTTTTCCTAAATGGCACTTCCCAAGGTCCTAGAGCCTCGTGGTTGGTACCAATCGATCCGGAATGACCTGATTAGTGGGGGTAGATGCAACTTTTAAGTCTCTATGACCTTCAGAGAAAAAGTTATTAGCCGAGATAAATTTGATTTTTTTAGCACTTTGAGCACTTTTCCTAAATGGCACTTCCCATTGTCCTAGAGCCTCGGGGTTGGTACCAATCGATCCGGAATGACCTGATTAGTGGGGGTAGATGCAACTTCCGAGTCTCTACGACCTTCAGAAGGAAAGTTAAGAAATAAAATGTGAAAAAAATAAAAATTGCCATGAGCGGGATTTGAACACTCAACCTTGTGTTCCAAAGGCGGGCGCACTACCACTGCACCACCGCTCCAGCTGAAAACGCATTTTTCAGAAATGGCACTTCCCAAGGTCCTAGAGCCTCGTGGTTGGTACCAATCGATCCGGAATGACCTGATTAGTGGGGGTAGATGCAACTTTTAAGTCTCTACGACCTTCAGAGAAAAAGTTATTAGCCGAGATAAATTGGCTTTTTTTAGCACTTTGAGCACTTTTCCTAAATGGCACTTCCCAAGGTCCTAGAGCCTCGGGGTTGGTACCAATCGATCCGGAATGACCTGATTAGTGGGGGTAGATGCAACTTTCGAGTCTCTACGACCTTCAGAAGGAAAGTTAGGAAATAAAATGTGAAAAAAATAAAAATTGCCATGAGCGGGATTTGAACACTCAACCTTGTGTTCCAAAGGCGGGCGCACTACCACTGCACCACCGCTCCAGCTGAAAACGCATTTTTCAGAAATGGCACTTCCCAAGGTCCTAGAGCCTCGGGGTTGGTACCAATCGATCCGGAATGACCTGATTAGTGGGGGTAGATGCAACTTTTAAGTCTCTACGACCTTCAGAGAAAAAGTTATTAGCCGAGATAAATTGGCTTTTTTTAGCACTTTGAGCACTTTTCCTAAATGGCACTTCCCAAGGTCCTAGAGCCTCGTGGTTGGTACCAATCGATCCGGAATGACCTGATTAGTGGGGGTAGATGCAACTTCTGAGTCTCTACGACCTTCAGAAGGAAAGTTAAGAAATAAAATGTGAAAAAAATAAAAATTGCCATGAGCGGGATTTGAACACTCAACCTTGTGTTCCAAAGGCGGGCGCACTACCACTGCACCACCGCTCCTCCTGAAAAAGCATTTTTCAGAAATGGCACTTCCCAAGGTCCTAGAGCCTCGTGGTTGGTACCAATCGATCCGGAATGACCTGATTAGTGGGGGTAGATGCAACTTTTAAGTCTCTACGACCTTCAGAGAAAAAGTTATTAGCCGAGATAAATTGGCTTTTTTTAGCACTTTGAGCACTTTTCCTAAATGGCACTTCCCAAGGTCCTAGAGCCTCGTGGTTGGTACCAATCGATCCGGAATGACCTGATTAGTGGGGGTAGATGCAACTTCTGAGTCTCTACGACCTTCAGAAGGAAAGTTAAGAAATAAAATGTGAAAAAAATAAAAATTGCCATGAGCGGGATTTGAACACTCAACCTTGTGTTCCAAAGGCGGGCGCACTACCACTGCACCACCGCTCCTCCTGAAAAAGCATTTTTCAGAAATGGCACTTCCCAAGGTCCTAGAGCCTCGTGGTTGGTACCAATCGATCCGGAATGACCTGATTAGTGGGGGTAGATGCAACTTTCGAGTCTCTACGACCTTCAGAAGGAAAGTTAGGAAATAAAATGTGAAAAAAATAAAAATTGCCATGAGCGGGATTTGAACACTCAACCTTGTGTTCCAAAGGCGGGCGCACTACCACTGCACCACCACTCCAGCTGAAAACGCATTTTTCAGAAATGGCACTTCCCAAGGTCCTAGAGCCTCGGGGTTGGTACCAATCGATCCGGAATGACCTGATTAGTGGGGGTAGATGCAACTTCCGAGTCTCTACGACCTTCAGAGAAAAAGTTATTAGCCGAGATAAATTTGCTTTTTTTAGCACTTTGAGCACTTTTCCTAAATGGCACTTCCCAAGGTCCTAGAGCCTCGGGGTTGGTACCAATCGATCCGGAATGACCTGATTAGTGGGGGTAGATGCAACTTTTAAGTCTCTACGACCTTCAGAGAAAAAGTTATTAGCCGAGATAAATTGGCTTTTTTTAGCACTTTGAGCACTTTTCAGAAATGGCACTTCCCAAGGTCCTAGAGCCTCGGGGTTGGTACCAATCGATCCGGAATGACCTGATTAGTGGGGGTAGATGCAACTTTTAAGTCTCTACGACCTTCAGAGAAAAAGTTATTAGCCGAGATAAATTGGCTTTTTTTAGCACTTTGAGCACTTTTCCTAAATGGCACTTCCCAAGGTCCTAGAGCCTCTGGGTTGGTACCAATCGATCCGGAATGACCTGATTAGTGGGGGTAGATGCAACTTTCGAGTCTCTACGACCTTCAGAAGGAAAGTTATGAAATAAAATGTGAAAAAAATAAAAATTGCCATGAGTGGGATTTGAACACTCAACCTTGTGTTCCAAAGGCGGGCGCACTACCACTGCACCACCGCTCCTCCTGAAAAAGCATTTTTCAGAAATGGCACTTCCCAAGGTCCTAGAGCCTCGTGGTTGGTAACAATCGATCCGGAATGACCTGATTAGTGGGGGTAGATGCAACTTTTAAGTCTCTACGACCTTCAGAGAAAAAGTTATTAGCCGAGATAAATTGGCTTTTTTTAGCACTTTGAGCACTTTTCCTAAATGGCACTTCCCAAGGTCCTAGAGCCTCGGGGTTGGTACCAATCGATCCGGAATGACCTGATTAGTGGGGGTAGATGCAACTTTCGAGTCTCTACGACCTTCAGAAGGAAAGTTAAGAAATAACGAAAACACGGCGATTGCTCCAAACATTGATTAGGAATATTGTGGCTTTGATGTTGTGCCTTTGAAGACATCTCATTGTTCCGTAATATGAAATCAAGTGTTTGGAGTAAATTGTGTATGTGTGTGTACAGTTTATTAGTAAAGATGGGTGTTATCCACTTAATACATTCATATACATTGCATGAAGTACTACGTGCACAAGCATACAATCTGTCTGTCTGTCTGTCTGTCTGTCTGTCTTAAATCATTAAATCCGACCAGCAGGAAATCCTCACGTCCTCCTTCCTGTCAAGGAGAAGTCATCATTAATTGATTTATAAAGTTGTAAATCGATCAGATTAGACCCAAACACGACAGGAGGGTTAAGTTATCAATACTGTATCCTAGTTTATACCAGCTGTTGCAGTCTGCCCTGCTACGTAGCTCAGAAAACACACGTCAGTGGTGCCGGGAACGTTAGCTAGCAAGAGAGAAACTTAGCTAACAGGCACAACACAGACACGGTGATGGCACCAAACACTGATTAGGATTTATATCACAATGCAATCCAAATGATTATAATTATTCATAATACTATATAATGAGTTAACTGAGACACAACACGAACGTGCACAAAAGGTCACCCAGACTAAGATAAGACAGGCCGTCATTCGATGTCTCTTAAATAGTTTGTCATTTATAGCAGAATAATAATTCATGCTATTATTTTTTTGCTTGCTCCAGTGGAGTCCATATGTGGCTTTGATGTTGAACCTTTGATGACGTCACAGTGTTCCATAATATAAAATCAAGTGTCTGTCTGTCTGTCCGTCCGTCCGTCCGTCCGTCCGTCCGTCCGTCCGTCCGTCCGTCTGTCTGTCTGTTGATGCGCTTCTAACGTGCACACCCAACGCTCGGACTTCTTCTGAAACTCTGCAATGGACAATAAGACACAAGACCAAGTATAACAGTTTATCAAAGCTTCGGCCGAAGGAGAGGTCACTCGAACACAGACCACGCTTGATCTGTGTCTCCCAGTGAGTTCTCTCGTTTTCTGCTCGGGCCTCTCTTTTATTTTATTACTTTATTATTACATTACATTTAGCTGACGCTTTTATCCAAAGCGACTTACATGATATACAGTAGACCGTAGACACAGCAACGGTGAGCAATTAGGGTTAAGTGTCTTGCTCAAGGACACAACGACGCAGACTATTTACACACAGAAGACAGTTACTCAACACCCATGCGCAGATGGTATTCAGCCCCTCCCCGGATAACAGACAATTCAAAGAAATGTGACATTCAGGTAACTAACAGTTCTTAGAAATGTGACCGCACCGTTCCTATCTGCAGGTGCAGAGCGCGCTGACCCTCATCCACTCTGCACTTATCGTGCACTTTCGTTTCACATCTTTCGTCTAGCAAGTTGCAGACTTCCTGAGCAAAGCCAAAGCAGCTGTCTTACACCTTCTGCTCTGCTCAGTGCAAACTTCCTGAGCAAGGCCACAGCGGGGTCACAGCTGCTTAATTGTTACACCAGTAATGCACAGAGTATATGAATATAAAACATTAATGCCATGAATATAAAACATTGGCATAAAGCATTTTGATATTTCTCAACAGTCCCCCTTTTGAACTCTACAAAGAGTTCACTAAACTAACTGGAACACTGGAGCATGGTTATATTTTGTCTAGCAAGCATACTACATTGGTTGTACACACATAATATAAAACATAATTCTTAACCGGGTATCTAAGAAAATTCAACACTTCTAAGAAAATTCAACCTCCCCCTTTTTGACTCTAACAAGATTATATTGATTTCATGAGCAAGCAAACTTTCTCGACTAGCTCGGTGTTTTCAAGTTTATTACAGCAGTAGTACTCTGTAAATAAGGTTTCAGCTGTCTATTCTAGCACTTAGTCACAACTCAGGCAATACAGCATAATACACAATTATTACATAACATTGGGGCGGTCGATGAACAGGTGTTGAATATGACCGGTTGCTGGTGTTGCTGGCGAGGTGGTGGTTCCTCCGGCGATTTTCTTTTCTTTGGATCTCAAGGATGGACTACCCTGGATTCAGTGGGACACTGGAGAGGATTATTCTGCCTCTTTTACCCTAGTGTCAGATGGAAGCTCTTCGTGTTGGTAGCCAGATCCCTGGCTACTTCTTGTGATGGGACGCCCTGGTTCCTGAGTCGGCGTGCACTGGGTCCAGTGGTACCACTGTGTTCCTTTGCCCTGGAGCTGGACGGCGTGAGTGGTGCGCGCCGTCACCTTGAAGGGACCCAACCACCTTGGCTCCGACCACTTCCTTTTGATGACCCTCAGTAGCACCCACTCGGACTCTGGAGCTGGTTTCGGCTCCTCCGCTTGATGAACAGCTGCAACCTGTCTAGAGAACAAACAGACTGTGCCTTGTAGCTGGCGGAAAAAGGCTTTTTGTGAGATTTCATCAGATAAGTCAGTACATGGTAATTGCGAGAAGGGTCCAGGGAAACACCTTCCTGTTTGCAACTCGTGTGGTGAAAAACCTGTTCTGGTATTTACTGACATTCTTACCGACATGAGAGCCAATGGCAGGGCTTGTACCCAGTTCATACCTGATTTACTGCAGATCTTTGCTATTTTGTTCTTCAAGGTCAGATTCATCCTTTCCACTTTACCTTGGGACTGTGGATGATAAACCGAGCCAAATTTGTGTTTTAACCCCAACATTGCTTCAACCCTCATCAGATCCTTGTTCTTGAAATGAGTCCCATTGTCTGACTTTATTTTTTCTGGGAATCCATGTTGGGGAATGTATTGATTAACCAGGAATTTTATCACTGTTGCCGCGTCTTCTTTACTTGCTGGAACAGCCTCTGGCCATCCTGTGTATGAATCTACACATACCAACAGGTATTTGCAGCCCTGCACTGGGTGTATCATGTCGGTGTAATCGATTACAATTTCTTTCCCTGCCACTGTCAAAAGAGGATAGTGACCGCCTTCCGGTCTCACTGCCGTCTTTGGGTTGAAAGCACGGCATTCAGGGCATGTTTTTGTAACCTGCTCAACTATGGGTTTCATAAAGGGATGCCACCAGTGTTGTAAATTTTTCATCATTTGACTTACTCCCACATGTCCCACCCCGTGAGCTTCTTCAAGCGCTGTGTTTCTTACCCCAGGAGGCAGGATGGGCCTTCCATCCGGTCCCCTCCACAGCCCTTCATTTTGGGTAGCTCCTCTACTTACCCATATTGTTTTCTCCTGTGGAGAGGCTTTTGCTTGCATCTTAACAATAGTTTCTTTGTCTAGTTCAAGCCTATTTTCTAGGTCAGTGGTTACCACCAGCTGGTGAGGATGATATCCAGCTGCGTTTTTTGCTGCGCAATCTGCTGCGTTGTTTCCTGTACTTACTTTATCTTGGGTGTTACTGTGGCCCTTGCACTTTACTATGGCTACCTCGGCTGGGAGGAGAGTTGCTCTTGCTAATTGTTTCATTTCTTCCTCATGTTTTATTGGTTTTCCCCCCGCCGTTAAGAACCCTGCTCTCAACCACTGTGGTAACTCAAGGAGCGTTGCTCCAGTTGCATACGCTGAGTCAGAGTAAATAGTCACAGACTGTCCTTCCCCTATTTCCAGGGCTCTGATGAGTGCTACCACTTCTGCTCTTTGTGCTGACTGCGCTCCCTGTATCCGTCCTGCTTCAATGGTCTCCACTTTCTCTCCCATGTCTTCCACTACTGCATAGGCCGCTCTCAATCCTTCTGTCTCATGTCGGAAGCAACATCCGTCAGTGAACAACACTCTTCCTGTCCCTAGTGGCTGTGCGGAGAGATCTGGCCTGACTTTTTCCACCCTCCTTGTTTTATCCTCACACTCATGGGGCTCCCCTTCTCCCATTTGATCAGCCATATTGATACCCTCATGTGTGAAGGACAGATTGGGTGCCTGTAGTATCTTGCTAATCCTTCTCTGTCTGGTGGGGGTGAGAGAGAACATTGCTGAGTTTACAAAGGACACGATACTGTGTGAGGTCAGAATTATCAAAGGGTGTCCCATGACGATGTGGGAGGACTTCTGAATGCATTTAGCCACCCCAGCAGCATGTTGTGTGCATGCAGGTTGGCGTTTCTCAATCTGTTCAAGTGGAATGCTCATGTAGGCTAGCACTACCCTACCTCCCCCTTTTTTCTGAAACAAAATTCCATTCGTTGCGCATTCTGTTTCAGAAACATCCAAATGGAAAGGCAAAGAATAGTCAGGGCAGGCTAGATTCGCTGCTGCTGCCAGCGATTGTTTCATTGTGACAAATGCCTCATCTGCTTGTCCAGTCCAATCTAACGGTGAGGACAGATTGCGCATGCCTTTCTCTCGGACCATGGCCCTTAAGGGGTCGGTTAGGTCAACATATCCTGGAATATAAGTATTACTGTACCCCGTTAGACCCAGGAAGGACAACATGTCTTTGACTGTGATGGGTTTAGGATGTGACAAAATGGAGTGTCTATGCGCTGGCGAGATTCCCACCCCATCTGCTGAGAGTACCCTCCCCAAAAAGGTCACTTCTCTTCTGCAGACCTGGATCTTTTTTCTGCTAACCTTATAGCCTTCATTGGCCAAAGTAACTAACACATCCTGAGTTGCTTTCAGGCAATCCACAGCTGTGGGTGCCGCAATCAGAAGGTCATCCACATACTGAACCAGTACTGTGTCTGGGGGTAGATCACACCCACTCAGGGATTGTTTCAACACTGTGTTGAAAAGGCCTGGCGAGAGATTAAAACCCTGAGGTAATCGTGTGTAGCGAAGTTGGCGCCCCATATAGGTGAAAGAGAATATGTCGCGCAAGTGAGAGGCTAACGGAATGCAAAAGAATGCATTGGAAAGGTCAAGTACTGTGAACCAATGATGTTGAGGACCGATGTCTGCCAGGGCTACATGTGGGTTTGGAACTGTGAGCGTAGTATCCACTATTAACTCATTTATGGCACGGAGGTTATGGACCATCCGGTATTTGCCTGTTTCCTGTTTTAACACCGGAAGGATGGGCGTGTTCCACTGGGAACAAGACGGCTCTAAAACCCCGGCCTCCAAGAGGCCTTTTACTGTGTCAGCTATTCCGAGCTGTTTTTCACTAGAACAGGAGTACTGTGGAACCCAAATAGGAGGAGAGTTTTTTAGTCGGAAGGTCATTGGAGCACACGTTACTTTACCCACGTCCGTAGGATTTTGGGACCACAATGGTCCAGGGAGTTCGTCTAGCATTTGCGTAGCATCTTGGTGATCAGTTCTTTCCCTACCATGGTGTCTGGTGATCAGGTCATGTTGTAGCGTAGCTGTGTCATAGCATGTGCAGGAAATACAAAAGGTCTTAGTCTGTGGGGAGTACTGGATCTGTGGGGCGGGAGTTGATGTCCAGTCAGTGGCCGCTAATGCCGTCTTTACCATTGGACCTAAAGTTTTTGCGTCGTGACCTGGGTGCAAAGCTAGGGAAACATGTGGCGCTGAGTCATCCTGCATGACAAACCATAATACCTGCTCAGGAGTCAGTTGGACCGCGGCGGCTACGCCTTCTGGTCCTACATAGATATTCTGTGTGACAATTTCCCACTTGGTGTCTTCTACTGTCTGAAAGGCATCTTGATAACAGAGGTCAGATTCAATATCATATTTAAGGGTCACATGTGGGGGATCGGGGGGTGGAACATAGGGTGCCATTTGGGAAATCCAGGGCTTCCAGAGGAAAAACTGTTTAAGGATGCCCTGAGTACCCGGGTTTTCTGGAGCCAGCATGGCCCAGTATATGTCGGCATAGGGGGTGTCAGAAGCGGGGGAGAGAACATACTGTCCGTGGCCTTGGCCTCCGTCGGAACATGTGATCTTTCGCCCATCAGGGAAAGTCAAGACAAGGCCATCAGCACTGCACAAGATAGATACTCCCAACTTGATGAGTAAATCCCGTCCCATGAGATTCATAGGGACCGTTGGCGACACGATGAAAGGATGTCGCACTCGCTGTTTCCCCACAATAGTGTGCAGCGGTTCAGTTATTGGCAGTTTTTGCTTTTCCCCAGAGAAGCCCATTACTGTAATAGTATTTGGCGATGTTTTCAGTGGCGGACAATGTCTTATAGTGGAACATGTGGCCCCTGTATCCACTAGGAAATCCTGTTGGATTCCTTCCACTGTCATGGACACCATGGGATCTGCCGTCGTCCCTATGTCCTGTTGTTCTGCTGGGGTGTGTCATTGTTGTTGGTATGTGCCCTCATCTGGCACAAACCATCCCGGCATCTGGAACTGCGGGGCGCCTGGCTGCCCTTGAGGGGGGCCTTGTAGCTGCTGTTGTTGCCCCCTTTGCTGGTTGGCTCTAACCCCTTGTTGCTGACCCCCGTTCTGCGGACAATCCTGTTGCCAGTGACCCATCTGACCACAGGTAAAACAGGCTCCTGAAGCTCCTCCCTGGGACGAACCTCCCCGCCCCCTCCCTGGTCTCCCTCTGGGCCTTCCCCCATTATAGTAGTTCCGTGGCTGCCACTGTCGTGGTGGTGCTTGATAGTAATGGACATGTGGCTGTATAGGGCCAGGTGGAACCCCGTCAGGTGTCGGGAAGAGATCTGTGTTCCCTTGTGGGGAGTCAGTTGTCAGTGACATATTGTATTTGCCTTTTTTGTCTTTCTTTCCCTCAGTGACTTTTTGTCTAGCCTCTGCCAACTGCATTTTAAGCAGCTGAGCTTGAAGCTCTTTTAGGTCTGTATCTATGGTGTCTTGTGCACGTGTCATGTGGAAAATTATATGTCTCTCCCATTTGGTGGAGTCTGCCCCCGCCATATCTAGGTTTTCTTCTATTACTTTATGCACCTCCTCTGGGACTCCTGTCATTACAGCGGTTCTAAACCATTGTTGTTGCGCCCCCTCCCTATTGGGGTGGCAGCCAGTCTGAGCAATCCATTTTTCTTTGCAAAAGTCCAGGAAGTCCCTAGGACTTTGTTTACCATCCCACTTAAATTTTGGGATGGCAGCCGCATGGGAGACGGGGTACCGGCCCCTCAGATACTCGCCGACCTTAGTGGCGACGTGAGTGAAAGGGGTATCGTCTGGTTTGGTGCGTGTGTGGGCCTCTCGCTCAAGTTCCTTTACATCAGCAGCCAACATGCATCGGTGTATTATGGCTCTAAAATCGCCTAGAGCTAACTTGTGGCCTGCCGTCAACCCATTTAGTTTTCCTAGCCAACATGCTCCTCCCTCACTCATGGGGGGAAGTTTATCTACCAGCCCCTGGAGGTCTCCCATGGAGAAAGGGCGATACTTGTCCCCCGTTCCTACATTGAACAATGGGAATTGAGTTAGCCCATTTGCCGTGCCCCCCCTTGGTGTTGACTGATCTAACAACTGGATCATGTCGTCCTCTTTTTCATCTTCTGATGTTGGTGGGGGCACTGTACGGCCCCCTTTTCTTTCACGCAAATTATAGTGATGGGGGGGTCGTCGTGGTGCTAGAGACGCTTCTGGTATCCAGTCGCCCTCCACGGAGAGGGATATCACTCCCTTCCCTGGTATGGGCACCTGTATCGGGCTGACACTTTGTGGTCTAATTCTCCCTCCTTTTCCCTGGTTGATTCTGTCAAGGGCCCTTATGGAATCGAATCTGTCGGTACTCTGGCTACGGGGCCTTGCTCCCTGTCTCTCCATCTGCTTCTCCCTTTCCTCTGCTTCTTCGTCTTTTTGTAAAATATCCGCCACCACTTTTACTTCTTCTAACACCCTTTGTCGGAGTTCTTCCCTTATTTCCTCCCTTGGTTTTCCCTGTCCCCCGTCCAACGCACTGAATACCCCATGTCTCTCTTCCTTATAGCCGGGGGCCGCGTGCCCTGAGGCCCTGCTCGGTCTCATTGGCCTATGCTCCTCCCTTATTCTGCGATCATCCCAATCATCTGACTCCTCCCTGCCTGTGGTTCTTGGGGGAGGAGGCATGGGGCCGAGGCCGCTACCTCCCTCGATCTCAATTATGCCTTTAGTGACGTTTAAGACAGGATACACGCCTGGAATGGGAGGAGGAGGGGCATACGGTGGGGGCGGCAGTCCCTCCGGTGTCTGTGCTTTATCCGTCATTAAGTGCTTAACTCCCTGCCACATCAGAGCCCACTGGGCCCATTTCCGCTGTTCCTGACTTGCTTTATCCCTTTGTTTTTTTGCTTTCCCTTTTTGGAGTAAATTCCCTTTCTCTCTCTCCTGCTTCGCTTTTTCTTCTTTTATTTGGGCTTTTTTCTCTTGTGTCCAAAAGATCGTGGACAGTGGTTTTCTACTACTATGAGTAGTCTCTGCCTGATCCGTCAGAATTCTTTCTACCTCTTCTCGCATATGTTTCATCACGGTTGTAGTCTTTCCTCCCTTCCCGTGTACTCTACCTACGGCATGTTTCATCATTTCTAACTGCTCTTCAACTGGTCGGTACGGTCCACCGCCCTCCTTTCTTTGCCAGCCTCCGTCATCTATTTCCCTATCAAATTCCCCGTCCATTATACAACTTTTAATTTTATCAAACTGCCAGGGATTTTATTAAATTGCAAAATTATTTTAAAGGACTTTATCAAACTGCCACAACTTTTTTATTAAATTGCCACAACTTTCTAAGAATGTTTTCAACCTGCCAAGAACACTTTTATGGTTATCAGCAGAGCTTTATTATCTGAAAGGCCACAATCTACTTCAACAGACTACTGCTTTTTGTTAACACCGTGAGGTTTCGGGCAGTACTGCTGCTTCAATTGTTTTATTCAGCAAGCATACACATCTCATTCATGCATTACCCTTAATTTGGATGAGTCCGTTTTTCAGTTTTATGCCTTGATTGTGGCCAGTTGAGATTTATGGCACGCTATGTCCCTGGTTCTCAACCTTTAAATAGGAAACTAATATTCCTACTTGACACCAGAATCAAGTTTCTGCAATGTGGATTTGGCCAGCTGAGAGATATGGCACGCTATGTCCCTGGTACTCAGCTTTTGGACAATTGAACTAGCTCAACTGTCTGACACCAAACCCAGCAAATCGTATGAATATCAGATTATTGTGTCCTATCCCCTAAATCGGGTGAAATGATTCAACAATACAATATTACACTAGTCACAATTGGGAGACTCTAACTCCACTCAGAGGACTGGTTACCTCAATCTTTATAGTGTTTTTAATAGTGGGAGACTCTAACTCCACTCAGAGGACTGGTTACCTCGATCTTTATATTGGGAGACTAACTCCACTCAGAGGACTGGTTACCTCGATCTTTATACTGGGAGACTCTAACTCCACTCAGAGGACTGGTTACCTCGATCTTTATACTGGGAGACTCTAACTCCACTCAGAGGACTGGTTACCTCGATCTTTATACTGGGAGACTCTAACTCCACTCAGAGGACTGGTTACCTCGATCTTTATACTGGGAGACTCTAACTCCACTCAGAGGACTGGTTACCTCGATCTTTATACTGGGAGACTCTAACTCCACTCAGAGGACTGGTTACCTCGATCTTTATACTGGGAGACTCTAACTCCACTCAGAGGACTGGTTACCTCGATCTTTATACCGCAACATTATTTTAAGAGTGGTCCCAATCCTCTAGGGTTTTACAACCCAGCAGCATCCTGCCCTCTCGTCAGAAAACAGGTGGGGTCCGCCCGAACCCAGACCTTTCTGAGGCACCCGACCTCAAGGTGGTACGCCGACCACCCCCTGTGATTCGCCGATCACTTTTTAAGCAACAATTCTTATTATCCACTCAGAGAGTATAGCAGCAATACAAATTTAAACCGTCCGCGGGTTACTAAGACATTGAACACCTTTTAATTTAGACGTATTCAATGCAGAAGGAAAAGGTCTGCTTACCTTAGTTGTGTGGCCTGATATTCAACGTATCTTTTCACCCTTGGACCAGATCACCAATTCTGAGAAGAGTCCGATGTTCACCGGCATCCCGGACGAGCCCCCAATTGATGCGCTTCTAACGTGCACACCCGACGCTCGGACTTCTTCTGAAACTCTGCAATGGACAATAAGACACAAGACCAAGTATAACAGTTTATCAAAGCTTCGGCCGAAGGAGAGGTCACTCGAACACAGACCACGCTTGATCTGTGTCTCCCAGTGAGTTCTCTCGTTTTCTGCTCGGGCCTCTCTTTTATTTACACACAGAAGACAGTTACACAACACCCATGCGCAGATGGTATTCAGCCCCTCCCCGGATAACAGACAATTCAAAGAAATGTGACATTCAGGTAACTA
The DNA here is from genome assembly GCA_023566465.1 of Cottus gobio. Taxonomy (NCBI): domain Eukaryota; kingdom Metazoa; phylum Chordata; class Actinopteri; order Perciformes; family Cottidae; genus Cottus; species Cottus gobio. The sequence continues at coordinate 21,622,463 of CM042233.1, read as the reverse complement.
ACAGTTCTTAGAAATGTGACCGCACCGTTCCTATCTGCAGGTGCAGAGCGCGCTGACCCTCATCCACTCTGCACTTATCGTGCACTTTCGTTTCACATCTTTCGTCTAGCAAGTTGCAGACTTCCTGAGCAAAGCCAAAGCAGCTGTCTTACACCTTCTGCTCTGCTCAGTGCAAACTTCCTGAGCAAGGCCACAGCGGGGTCACAGCTGCTTAATTGTTACACCAGTAATGCACAGAGTATATGAATATAAAACATTAATGCCATGAATATAAAACATTGGCATAAAGCATTTTGATATTTCTCAACACTGTCTGTCTTAAATCATTAAATCCGACCAGCAGGAAATCCTCACGTCCTCCTTCCTGGTGCCGGGAACGTTAGCTAGCAAGAGAGAAACTTAGCTAACGAGCTCAACAACACAGACATACACGGCGATGGCTCCAAACATTGATTAGGAATATTGTGGCTTTGATGTTGTGCCTTTGATGACATCTCATTGTTCCGTAATATGAAATCAAGTGTTTGGAGTAAATTGTGTATGTGTGTGTACAGTTTATTAGTAAAGATGGGTGTTATCCACTTAATACATTCATATACATTGCATGAAGTACTACGTGCACAAGCATACAATCTGTCTGTCTGTCTGTCTGTCTGTCTGTCTGTCTGTCTTAAAACATTAAATCCGACCAGCAGGAAATCCTCACGTCCTCCTTCCTGGTGCCGGGAACGTTAGCTAGCAAGAGAGAAACTTAGCTAACGAGCTCAACAACACAGACATACACGGCGATGGCTCCAAACATTGATTAGGAATATTGTGGCTTTGATGTTGTGCCTTTGATGACATCTCATTGTTCCGTAATATGAAATCAAGTGTTTGGAGTAAATTGTGTATGTGTGTGTACAGTTTATTAGTAAATATGGGTGTTATCCACTTAATACATTCATATACATTGCATGAAGTACTACGTGCACAAGCATACAATCTGTCTGTCTGTCTGTCTGTCTGTCTGTCTGTCTTAAATCATTAAATCCGACCAGCAGGAAATCCTCACGTCCTCCTTCCTGTCAAGGAGAAGTCATCATTAATTGATTTATAAAGTTGTAAATCGATCAGATTAGACCCAAACACGACAGGAGGGTTAAGTTATCAATACTGTATCCTAGTTTATACCAGCTGTTGCAGTCTGCCCTGCTACGTAGCTCAGAAAACACACGTCAGTGGTGCCGGGAACGTTAGCTAGCAAGAGAGAAACTTAGCTAACAGGCAAAACACAGACACGGTGATGGCACCAAACACTGATTAGGATTTATATCACAATGCAATCCAAATTATTATAATTATTCATAATACTATATAATGAGTTAACTGAGACACAACACGAACGTGCACAAAAGGTCACCCAGACTAAGATAAGACAGGCCGTCATTCGATGTCTCTTAAATAGTTTGTCATTTATAGCAGAATAATAATTCATGCTATTATTTTTTTGCTTGCTCCAGTGGAGTCCATATGTGGCTTTGATGTTGAACCTTTGATGACGTCACAGTGTTCCATAATATAAAATCAAGTGTCTGTCTGTCTGTCTGTCTGTCTGTCTGTCTGTCTGTCTGTCTGTCTGTCTGTCTGTCTGTCTGTCTGTCTGTCTGTCTGTCTGTCCGTCTTAAATCATTAAATCCGACCAGCAGGAAATCCTCACGTCCTCCTTCCTGGTGCCAGGAACGTTAGCTAGCAAGAGAGAAACTTAGCTAACGAGCTCAACAACACAGACATACACGGCGATGGCTCCAAACATTGATTAGGAATATTGTGGCTTTGATGTTGTGCCTTTGATGACATCTCATTGTTCCGTAATATGAAATCAAGTGTTTGGAGTAAATTGTGTATGTGTGTGTACAGTTTATTAGTAAAGATGGGTGTTATCCACTTAATACATTCATATACATTGCATGAAGTACTACGTGCACAAGCATACAATCTGTCTGTCTGTCTGTCTGTCTTAAATCATTAAATCCGACCAGCAGGAAATCCGACCAGCAGGAAATCCTCACGTCCTCCTTCCTGTCAAGGAGAAGTCATCATTAATTGATTTATAAAGTTGTAAATCGATCAGATTAGACCCAAACACGACAGGAGGGTTAAGTTATCAATACTGTATCCTAGTTTATACCAGCTGTTGCAGTCTGCCCTGCTACGTAGCTCAGAAAACACACGTCAGTGGTGCCGGGAACGTTAGCTAGCAAGAGAGAAACTTAGCTAACAGGCACAACACAGACACGGTGATGGCACCAAACACTGATTAGGATTTATATCACAATGCAATCCAAATGATTATAATTATTCATAATACTATATAATGAGTTAACTGAGACACAACACGAACGTGCACAAAAGGTCACCCAGACTAAGATAAAACAGTCCGTCATTTGATGTCTCTTAAATAGTTTGTCATTTATAGCAGAATAATAATTCATGCTATTATTTTTTTTCTTGCTCCAGTGGAGTCCATATGTGGCTTTGATGTTGAACCTTTGATGACGTCACAGTGTTCCATAATATAAAATCAAGTGTCTGTCTGTCTGTCTGTCTGTCTGTCTTAAATCATTAAATCCGACCAGCAGGAAATCCTCACGTCCTCCTTCCTGGTGCCGGGAAGGTTAGCTAGCAAGAGAGAAACTTAGCTAACGAGCTCAACAACACAGACATACACGGCGATGGCTCCAAACATTGATTAGGAATATTGTGGCTTTGATGTTGTGCCTTTGATGACATCTCATTGTTCCGTAATATGAAATCAAGTGTTTGGAGTAAATTGTGTATGTGTGTGTACAGTTTATTAGTAAAGATGGGTGTTATCCACTTAATACATTCATATACATTGCATGAAGTACTACGTGCACAAGCATACAATCTGTCTGTCTGTCTGTCTGTCTGTCTGTCTGTCTGTCTGTCTGTCTGTCTGTCTGTCTGTCTGTCTGTCTGTCTTAAATCATTAAATCCGACCAGCAGGAAATCCTCAAGTCCTCCTTCCTGTCAAGGAGAAGTCATCATTAATTGATTTATAAAGTTGTAAATCGATCAGATTAGACCCAAACACGACAGGAGGGTTAAGTTATCAATACTGTATCCTAGTTTATACCAGCTGTTGCAGTCTGCCCTGCTACGTAGCTCAGAAAACACACGTCAGTGGTGCCGGGAACGTTAGCTAGCAAGAGAGAAACTTAGCTAACAGGCACAACACAGACACGGTGATGGCACCAAACACTGATTAGGATTTATATCACAATGCAATCCAAATGATTATAATTATTCATAATACTATATAATGAGTTAACTGAGACACAACACGAACGTGCACAAAAGGTCACCCAGACTAAGATAAGACAGGCCGTCATTCGATGTCTCTTAAATAGTTTGTCATTTATAGCAGAATAATAATTCATGCTATTATTTTTTTGCTTGCTCCAGTGGAGTCCATATGTGGCTTTGATGTTGAACCTTTGATGACGTCACAGTGTTCCATAATATAAAATCAAGTGTCTGTCTGTCTGTCTGTCTTAAATCATTAAATCCGACCAGTAGGAAATCCTCACGTCCTCCTTCCTGGTGCCGGGAACGTTAGCTAGCAAGAGAGAAACTTAGCTAACGAGCTCAACAACACAGACATACACGGCGATGGCTCCAAACATTGATTAGGAATATTGTGGCTTTGATGTTGTGCCTTTGATGACATCTCATTGTTCCGTAATATGAAATCAAGTGTTTGGAGTAAATTGTGTATGTGTGTGTACAGTTTATTAGTAAAGATGGGTGTTATCCACTTAATACATTCATATACATTGCATGAAGTACTACGTGCACAAGCATACAATCTGTCTGTCTGTCTGTCTGTCTGTCTGTCTTAAATCATTAAATCCGACCAGCAGGAAATCCTCACGTCCTCCTTCCTGTCAAGGAGAAGTCATCATTAATTGATTTATAAAGTTGTAAATCGATCAGATTAGACCCAAACACGACAGGAGGGTTAAGTTATCAATACTGTATCCTAGTTTATACCAGCTGTTGCAGTCTGCCCTGCTACGTAGCTCAGAAAACACACGTCAGTGGTGCCGGGAACGTTAGCTAGCAAGAGAGAAACTTAGCTAACAGGCACAACACAGACACGGTGATGGCACCAAACACTGATTAGGATTTATATCACAATGCAATCCAAATGATTATAATTATTCATAATACTATATAATGAGTTAACTGAGACACAACACGAACGTGCACAAAAGGTCACCCAGACTAAGATAAAACAGGCCGTCATTTGATGTCTCTTAAATAGTTTGTCATTTATAGCAGAATAATAATTCATGCTATTATTTTTTTTCTTGCTCCAGTGGAGTCCATATGTGGCTTTGATGTTGAACCTTTGATGACGTCACAGTGTTCCATAATATAAAATCAAGTGTCTGTCTGTCTGTCTGTCTGTCTGTCTGTCTTAAATCATTAAATCCGACCAGCAGGAAATCCTCACGTCCTCCTTCCTGGTGCCGGGAAGGTTAGCTAGCAAGAGAGAAACTTAGCTAACGAGCTCAACAACACAGACATACACGGCGATGGCTCCAAACATTGATTAGGAATATTGTGGCTTTGATGTTGTGCCTTTGATGACATCTCATTGTTCCGTAATATGAAATCAAGTGTTTGGAGTAAATTGTGTATGTGTGTGTACAGTTTATTAGTAAAGATGGGTGTTATCCACTTAATACATTCATATACATTGCATGAAGTACTACGTGCACAAGCATACAATCTGTCTGTCTGTCTGTCTGTCTGTCTGTCTGTCTGTCTGTCTGTCTGTCTGTCTGTCTGTCTGTCTGTCTGTCTTAAATCATTAAATCCGACCAGCAGGAAATCCTCACGTCCTCCTTCCTGTCAAGGAGAAGTCATCATTAATTGATTTATAAAGTTGTAAATCGATCAGATTAGACCCAAACACGACAGGAGGGTTAAGTTATCAATACTGTATCCTAGTTTATACCAGCTGTTGCAGTCTGCCCTGCTACGTAGCTCAGAAAACACACGTCAGTGGTGCCGGGAACGTTAGCTAGCAAGAGAGAAACTTAGCTAACAGGCACAACACAGACACGGTGATGGCACCAAACACTGATTAGGATTTATATCACAATGCAATCCAAATGATTATAATTATTCATAATACTATATAATGAGTTAACTGAGACACAACACGAACGTGCACAAAAGGTCACCCAGACTAAGATAAGACAGGCCGTCATTCAATGTCTCTTAAATAGTTTGTCATTTATAGCAGAATAATAATTCATGCTATTATTTTTTTGCTTGCTCCAGTGGAGTCCATATGTGGCTTTGATGTTGAACCTTTGATGACGTCACAGTGTTCCATAATATAAAATCAAGTGTCTGTCTGTCTGTCTGTCTTAAATCATTAAATCCGACCAGTAGGAAATCCTCACGTCCTCCTTCCTGGTGCCGGGAACGTTAGCTAGCAAGAGAGAAACTTAGCTAACGAGCTCAACAACACAGACATACACGGCGATGGCTCCAAACATTGATTAGGAATATTGTGGCTTTGATGTTGTGCCTTTGATGACATCTCATTGTTCCGTAATATGAAATCAAGTGTTTGGAGTAAATTGTGTATGTGTGTGTACAGTTTATTAGTAAAGATGGGTGTTATCCACTTAATACATTCATATACATTGCATGAAGTACTACGTGCACAAGCATACAATCTGTCTGTCTGTCTGTCTGTCTGTCTTAAATCATTAAATCCGACCAGCAGGAAATCCTCACGTCCTCCTTCCTGTCAAGGAGAAGTCATCATTAATTGATTTATAAAGTTGTAAATCGATCAGATTAGACCCAAACACGACAGGAGGGTTAAGTTATCAATACTGTATCCTAGTTTATACCAGCTGTTGCAGTCTGCCCTGCTACGTAGCTCAGAAAACACACGTCAGTGGTGCCGGGAACGTTAGCTAGCAAGAGAGAAACTTAGCTAACAGGCACAACACAGACACGGTGATGGCACCAAACACTGATTAGGATTTATATCACAATGCAATCCAAATGATTATAATTATTCATAATACTATATAATGAGTTAACTGAGACACAACACGAACGTGCACAAAAGGTCACCCAGACTAAGATAAGACAGGCCGTCATTCGATGTCTCTTAAATAGTTTGTCATTTATAGCAGAATAATAATTCATGCTATTATTTTTTTGCTTGCTCCAGTGGAGTCCATATGTGGCTTTGATGTTGAACCTTTGATGACGTCACAGTGTTCCATAATATAAAATCAAGTGTCTGTCTGTCTGTCTGTCTGTCTGTCTGTCTGTCTGTCTGTCTGTCTGTCTGTCTGTCTGTCTGTCTGTCTGTCTGTCTGTCTGTCTGTCTGTCTGTCTGTCTTAAATCATTAAATCCGACCAGCAGGAAATCCTCACGTCCTCCTTCCTGGTGCCGGGAACGTTAGCTAGCAAGAGAGAAACTTAGCTAACGAGCTCAACAACACAGACATACACGGCGATGGCTCCAAACATTGATTAGGAATATTGTGGCTTTGATGTTGTGCCTTTGATGACATCTCATTGTTCCGTAATATGAAATCAAGTGTTTGGAGTAAATTGTGTATGTGTGTGTACAGTTTATTAGTAAAGATGGGTGTTATCCACTTAATACATTCATATACATTGCATGAAGTACTACGTGCACAAGCATACAATCTGTCTTTCTGTCTGTCTGTCTTAAATCATTAAATCCGACCAGCAGGAAATCCTCACGTCCTCCTTCCTGTCAAGGAGAAGTCATCATTAATTGATTTATAAAGTTGTAAATCGATCAGATTAGACCCAAACACGACAGGAGGGTTAAGTTATCAATACTGTATCCTAGTTTATACCAGCTGTTGCAGTCTGCCCTGCTACGTAGCTCAGAAAACACACGTCAGTGGTGCCGGGAACGTTAGCTAGCAAGAGAGAAACTTAGCTAACAGGCACAACACAGACACGGTGATGGCACCAAACACTGATTAGGATTTATATCACAATGCAATCCAAATGATTATAATTATTCATAATACTATATAATGAGTTAACTGAGACACAACACGAACGTGCACAAAAGGTCACCCAGACTATGATAAGACAGGCCGTCATTCGATGTCTCTTAAATAGTTTGTCATTTATAGCAGAATAATAATTCATGCTATTATTCTTTTGCTTGCTCCAGTGGAGTCCATATGTGGCTTTGATGTTGAACCTTTGATGACGTCACAGTGTTCCATAATATAAAATCAAGTGTCTGTCTGTCTGTCTGTCTGTCTGTCTGTCTGTCTGTCTGTCTGTCTGTCTGTCTGTCTGTCTGTCTGTCTGTCTGTCTGTCTGTCTTAAATCATTAAATCCAACCAGCAGGAAATCCTCACGTCCTCCTTCCTGGTGCCGGGAACGTTAGCTAGCAAGAGAGAAACTTAGCTAACGAGCTCAACAACACAGACATACACGGCGATGGCTCCAAACATTGATTAGGAATATTGTGGCTTTGATGTTGTGCCTTTGATGACATCTCATTGTTCCGTAATATGAAATCAAGTGTTTGGAGTAAATTGTGTATGTGTGTGTACAGTTTATTAGTAAAGATGGGTGTTATCCACTTAATACATTCATATACATTGCATGAAGTACTACGTGCACAAGTATACAATCTGCCTGTCTGTCTGTCTGTCTGTCTGTCTGTCTGTCTGTCTGTCTGTCTGTCTGTCTTAAATCATTAAATCCGACCAGCAGGAAATCCTCACGTCCTCCTTCCTGGTGCCGGGAACGTTAGCTAGCAAGAGAGAAACTTAGCTAACGAGCTCAACAACACAGACATACACGGCGATGGCTCCAAACATTGATTAGGAATATTGTGGCTTTGATGTTGTGCCTTTGATGACATCTCATTGTTCCGTAATATGAAATCAAGTGTTTGGAGTAAATTGTGTATGTGTGTGTACAGTTTATTAGTAAAGATGGGTGTTATCCACTTAATACATTCATATACATTGCATGAAGTACTACGTGCACAAGCATACAATCTGTCTGTCTGTCTGTCTGTCTGTCTGTCTGTCTGTCTGTCTGTCTGTCTGTCTGTCTGTCTGTCTGTCTGTCTGTCTGTCTGTCTGTCTTAAATCATTAAATCCGACCAGCAGGAAATCCTCACGTCCTCCTTCCTGTCAAGGAGAAGTCATCATTAATTGATTTATAAAGTTGTAAATCGATCAGATTAGACCCAAACACGACAGGAGGGTTAAGTTATCAATACTGTATCCTAGTTTATACCAGCTGTTGCAGTCTGCCCTGCTACGTAGCTCAGAAAACACACGTCAGTGGTGCCGGGAACGTTAGCTAGCAAGAGAGAAAATTAGCTAACAGGCACAACACAGACACGGTGATGGCACCAAACACTGATTAGGATTTATATCACAATGCAATCCAAATGATTATAATTATTCATAATACTATATAATGAGTTAACTGAGACACAACACGAACGTGCACAAAAGGTCACCCAGACTAAGATAAGACAGGCCGTCATTCGATGTCTCTTAAATAGTTTGTCATTTATAGCAGAATAATAATTCATGCTATTATTTTTTTGCTTGCTCCAGTGGAGTCCATATGTGGCTTTGATGTTGAACCTTTGATGACGTCACAGTGTTCCATAATATAAAATCAAGTGTCTGTCTGTCTGTCTGTCTGTCTGTCTGTCTGTCTGTCTGTCTGTCTGTCTGTCTGTCTGTCTGTCTTAAATCATTAAATCCGACCAGCAGGAAATCCTCACGTCCTCCTTCCTGGTGCCGGGAACGTTAGCTAGCAAGAGAGAAACTTAGCTAACGAGCTCAACAACACAGACATACACGGCGATGGCTCCAAACATTGATTAGGAATATTGTGGCTTTGATGTTGTGCCTTTGATGACATCTCATTGTTCCGTAATATGAAATCAAGTGTTTGGAGTAAATTGTGTATGTGTGTGTACAGTTTATTAGTAAAGATGGGTGTTATCCACTTAATACATTCATATACATTGCATGAAGTACTACGTGCACAAGCATACAATCTGTCTTTCTGTCTGTCTGTCTTAAATCATTAAATCCGACCAGCAGGAAATCCTCACGTCCTCCTTCCTGTCAAGGAGAAGTCATCATTAATTGATTTATAAAGTTGTAAATCGATCAGATTAGACCCAAACACGACAGGAGGGTTAAGTTATCAATACTGTATCCTAGTTTATACCAGCTGTTGCAGTCTGCCCTGCTACGTAGCTCAGAAAACACACGTCAGTGGTGCCGGGAACGTTAGCTAGCAAGAGAGAAACTTAGCTAACAGGCACAACAAAGACACGGTGATGGCACCAAACACTGATTAGGATTTATATCACAATGCAATCCAAATGATTATAATTATTCATAATACTATATAATGAGTTAACTGAGACACAACACGAACGTGCACAAAAGGTCACCCAGACTAAGATAAGACAGGCCGTCATTCGATGTCTCTTAAATAGTTTGTCATTTATAGCAGAATAATAATTCATGCTATTATTTTTTTGCTTGCTCCAGTGGAGTCCATATGTGGCTTTGATGTTGAACCTTTGATGACGTCACAGTGTTCCATAATATAAAATCAAGTGTCTGTCTGTCTGTCTGTCTGTCTGTCTGTCTGTCTGTCTGTCTGTCTGTCTGTCTGTCTGTCTGTCTGTCTGTCTGTCTGTCTGTCTGTCTGTCTGTCTTAAATCATTAAATCCAACCAGCAGGAAATCCTCACGTCCTCCTTCCTGGTGCCGGGAACGTTAGCTAGCAAGAGAGAAACTTAGCTAACGAGCTCAACAACACAGACATACACGGCGATGGCTCCAAACATTGATTAGGAATATTGTGGCTTTGATGTTGTGCCTTTGATGACATCTCATTGTTCCGTAATATGAAATCAAGTGTTTGGAGTAAATTGTGTATGTGTGTGTACAGTTTATTAGTAAAGATGGGTGTTATCCACTTAATACATTCATATACATTGCATGAAGTACTACGTGCACAAGTATACAATCTGCCTGTCTGTCTGTCTGTCTGTCTGTCTGTCTGTCTGTCTGTCTGTCTGTCTGTCTGTCTGTCTGTCTGTCTTAAATCATTAAATCCGACCAGCAGGAAATCCTCACGTCCTCCTTCCTGGTGCCGGGAACGTTAGCTAGCAAGAGAGAAACTTAGCTAACGAGCTCAACAACACAGACATACACGGCGATGGCTCCAAACATTGATTAGGAATATTGTGGCTTTGATGTTGTGCCTTTGATGACATCTCATTGTTCCGTAATATGAAATCAAGTGTTTGGAGTAAATTGTGTATGTGTGTGTACAGTTTATTAGTAAAGATGGGTATTATCCACTTAATACATTCATATACATTGCATGAAGTACTACGTGCACAAGCATACAATCTGTCTGTCTGTCTGTCTGTCTGTCTGTCTGTCTGTCTGTCTGTCTGTCTGTCTGTCTGTCTGTCTGTCTTAAATCATTAAATCCGACCAGCAGGAAATCCTCACGTCCTCCTTCCTGTCAAGGAGAAGTCATCATTAATTGATTTATAAAGTTGTAAATCGATCAGATTAGACCCAAACACGACAGGAGGGTTAAGTTATCAATACTGTCTCCTAGTTTATACCAGCTGTTGCAGTCTGCCCTGCTACGTAGCTCAGAAAACACACGTCAGTGGTGCCGGGAACGTTAGCTAGCAAGAGAGAAACTTAGCTAACAGGCACAACACAGACACGGTGATGGCACCAAACACTGATTAGGATTTATATCACAATGCAATCCAAATGATTATAATTATTCATAATACTATATAATGAGTTAACTGAGACACAACACGAACGTGCACAAAAGGTCACCCAGACTAAGATAAGACAGGCCGTCATTCGATGTCTCTTAAATAGTTTGTCATTTATAGCAGAATAATAATTCATGCTATTATTTTTTTGCTTGCTCCAGTGGAGTCCATATGTGGCTTTGATGTTGAACCTTTGATGACGTCACAATGTTCCATAATATAAAATCAAGTGTCTGTCTGTCTGTCTGTCTGTCTGTCTGTCTGTCTGTCTGTCTGTCTGTCTGTCTGTCTGTCTGTCTGTCTGTCTGTCTGTCTGTCTGTCTGTCTGTCTTAAGTCATTAAATCCGACCAGCAGGAAATCCTCACGTCCTCCTTCCTGGTGCCGGGAATGTTAGCTAGCTAGAGAGAAACTTAGCTAACGAGCTCAACAACACAGACATACACGGCGATGGCTCCAAACATTGATCAGAAATATTGTGGCTTTGATGTTGTGCCTTTGATGACATCTCATTATTCCGTAATATGAAATCAAGTGTTTGGAGTAAATTGTGTATGTGTGTGTACAGTTTATTAGTAAAGATGGGTGTTATCCACTTAATACATTCATATACATTGCATGAAGTACTACGTGCACAAGCATACAATCTGTCTGTCTGTCTGTCTGTCTCTCTGTCTGTCTGTCTTAAATCATTAAATCCGACCAGCAGGAAATCCTCACGTCCTCCTTCCTGTCAAGGAGAAGTCATCATTAATTGATTTAATAAAGTTGTAAATCGATCAGATTAGACCCAAACGCGACAGGAGGGTTAAGTTATCAATACTGTATCCTAGTTTATACCAGCTGTTGCAGTCTGCCCTGCTACGTAGCTCAGAAAACACACGTCAGTGGTGCCGGGAACGTTAGCTAGCAAGAGAGAAACTTAGCTAACAGGCACAACACAGACACGGTGATGGCACCAAACACTGATTAGGATTTATATCACAATGCAATCCAAATGATTATAATTATTCATAATACTATATAATGAGTTAACTGAGACACAACACGAACGTGCACAAAAGGTCACCCAGACTAAGATAAGACAGGCCGTCATTCGATGTCTCTTAAATAGTTTGTCATTTATAGCAGAATAATAATTCATGCTATTATTTTTTTGCTTGCTCCAGTGGAGTCCATATGTGGCTTTGATGTTGAACCTTTGATGACGTCACAGTGTTCCATAATATAAAATCAAGTGTCTGTCTGTCTGTCTGTCTGTCTGTCTGTCTGTCTGTCTGTCTGTCTGTCTGTCTGTCTTAAATCATTAAATCCGACCAGCAGGAAATCCTCACGTCCTCCTTCCTGGTGCCGGGAACGTTAGCTAGCAAGAGAAAAACTTAGCTAACGAGCTCAACAACACAGACATACACGGCGATGGCTCCAAACATTGATTAGGAATATTGTGGCTTTGATGTTGTACCTTTGATGACATCTCATTGTTCCGTAATATGAAATCAAGTGTTTGGAGTAAATTGTGTATGTGTGTGTACAGTTTATTAGTAAAGATGGGTAATATCCACTTAATACATTCATATACATTGCATGAAGTACTACGTGCACAAGCATACAATCTGTCTGTCTGTCTGTCTGTCTGTCTGTCTGTCTGTCTGTCTGTCTGTCTGTCTGTCTGTCTGTCTGTCTGTCTGTCTGTCTTAAATCATTAAATCCGACCAGCAGGAAATCCTCACGTCCTCCTTCCTGTCAAGGAGAAGTCATCATTAATTGATTTATAAAGTTGTAAATCGATCAGATTAGACCCAAACACGACAGGAGGGTTAAGTTATCAATACTGTATCCTAGTTTATACCAGCTGTTGCAGTCTGCCCTGCTACGTAGCTCAGAAAACACACGTCAGTGGTGCCGGGAACGTTAGCTAGCAAGAGAGAAACTTAGCTAACAGGCACAACACAGACACGGTGATGGCCCCAAACACTGATTAGGATTTATATCACAATGCAATCCAAATGATTATAATTATTCATAATACTATATAATGAGTTAACTGAGACACAACACGAACGTGCACAAAAGGTCACCCAGACTAAGATAAGACAGGCCGTCATTCGATGTCTCTTAAATAGTTTGTCATTTATAGCAGAATAATAATTCATGCTATTATTTTTTTGCTTGCTCCAGTGGAGTCCATATGTGGCTTTGATGTTGAACCTTTGATGACGTCACAGTGTTCCATAATATAAAATCAAGTGTCTGTCTGTCTGTCTGTCTGTCTGTCTGTCTGTCTGTCTGTCTGTCTGTCTGTCTGTCTGTCTGTCTGTCTGTCTGTCTGTCTGTCTGTCTGTCTGTCTGTCTGTCTGTCTGTCTTAAGTCATTAAATCCGACCAGCAGGAAATCCTCACGTCCTCCTTCCTGGTGCCGGGAATGTTAGCTAGCTAGAGAGAAACTTAGCTAACGAGCTCAACAACACAGACATACACGGCGATGGCTCCAAACATTGATCAGAAATATTGTGGCTTTGATGTTGTGCCTTTGATGACATCTCATTATTCCGTAATATGAAATCAAGTGTTTGGAGTAAATTGTGTATGTGTGTGTACAGTTTATTAGTAAAGATGGGTGTTATCCACTTAATACATTCATATACATTGCATGAAGTACTACGTGCACAAGCATACAATCTGTCTGTCTGTCTGTCTGTCTGTCTGTCTGTCTTAAATCATTAAATCCGACCAGCAGGAAATCCTCACGTCCTCCTTCCTGTCAAGGAGAAGTCATCATTAATTGATTTAATAAAGTTGTAAATCGATCAGATTAGACCCAAACGCGACAGGAGGGTTAAGTTATCAATACTGTATCCTAGTTTATACCAGCTGTTGCAGTCTGCCCTGCTACGTAGCTCAGAAAACACACGTCAGTGGTGCCGGGAACGTTAGCTAGCAAGAGAGAAACTTAGCTAACAGGCACAACACAGACACGGTGATGGCACCAAACACTTATTAGGATTTATATCACAATGCAATCCAAATGATTATAATTATTCATAATACTATATAATGAGTTAACTGAGACACAACACGAACGTGCACAAAAGGTCACCCAGACTAAGATAAGACAGGCCGTCATTCGATGTCTCTTAAATAGTTTGTCATTTATAGCAGAATAATAATTCATGCTATTATTTTTTTGCTTGCTCCAGTGGAGTCCATATGTGGCTTTGATGTTGAACCTTTGATGACGTCACAGTGTTCCATAATATAAAATCAAGTGTCTGTCTGTCTGTCTGTCTGTCTGTCTGTCTGTCTGTCTGTCTGTCTGTCTGTCTGTCTGTCTGTCTGTCTGTCTGTCTGTCTGTCTGTCTGTCTGTCTGTCTGTCTGTCTTAAATCATTAAATCCGACCAGCAGGAAATCCTCACGTCCTCCTTCCTGGTGCCGGGAACGTTAGCTAGCAAGAGAGAAACTTAGCTAACGAGCTCAACAACACAGACATACACGGCGATGGCTCCAAACATTGATTAGGAATATTGTGGCTTTGATGTTGTACCTTTGATGACATCTCATTGTTCCGTAATATGAAATCAAGTGTTTGGAGTAAATTGTGTATGTGTGTGTACAGTTTATTAGTAAAGATGGGTAATATCCACTTAATACATTCATATACATTGCATGAAGTACTACGTGCACAAGCATACAATCTGTCTGTCTGTCTGTCTGCCTGTCTGTCTGCCTGTCTGTCTGTCTGTCTGTCTGTCTGTCTGTCTGTCTGTCTGTCTGTCTGTCTGTCTGTCTGTCTGTCTGTCTGTCTGTCTGTCTTAAATCATTAAATCCGACCAGCAGGAAATCCTCACGTCCTCCTTCCTGTCAAGGAGAAGTCATCATTAATTGATTTATAAAGTTGTAAATCGATCAGATTAGACCCAAACACGACAGGAGGGTTAAGTTATCAATACTGTATCCTAGTTTATACCAGCTGTTGCAGTCTGCCCTGCTACGTAGCTCAGAAAACACACGTCAGTGGTGCCGGGAACGTTAGCTAGCAAGAGAGAAACTTAGCTAACAGGCACAACACAGACACGGTGATGGCCCCAAACACTGATTAGGATTTATATCACAATGCAATCCAAATGATTATAATTATTCATAATACTATATAATGAGTTAACTGAGACACAACACGAACGTGCACAAAAGGTCACCCAGACTAAGATAAGACAGGCCGTCATTCGATGTCTCTTAAATAGTTTGTCATTTATAGCAGAATAATAATTCATGCTATTATTTTTTTGCTTGCTCCAGTGGAGTCCATATGTGGCTTTGATGTTGAACCTTTGATGACGTCACAGTGTTCCATAATATAAAATCAAGTGTCTGTCTGTCTGTCTGTCTGTCTGTCTGTCTGTCTGTCTGTCTGTCTGTCTGTCTGTCTGTCTTA